>WNGS01133706.1:0-13099 GCA_020271785.1 Procambarus virginalis
AATTTTCAGGGAAAATTTAAGTGCGAAATTTTTACTGTATAACTAGCTCATAGGTTCCAAATAAGTCTAACACGTTGGGCGCAGATGTGGGGATTCTTTTTTTTACTGTCACGACTGCAATGCGTACGTCGCCAATGTAAATGTGGCAGACGCTTCACGAAGCTGTCGGAATTAGCAAAATAGAATACGAGAGCAACCGTAAAGGGCCTGGGAGCAAGGTCGAGTTAGAGTCCTTGTGGGTCTCTTCTCAGACTAGCTCACCTGGTCCCTGCTCCACGTTGTCGTTGGAATCTCCTCAAGATGTAAACACTTAAGGGACTCCTAGGGTCCTCATCAAATTTATAGTTTAGTGACTTCAGGCAACTCGGTGTGAAGACACTTAGAGCTGAGGCTGGAGTAATATTGGCAGTATTCAGAAGTGGTCAACGGAAACACCGCATAAACTTAACAGTAGTTTATTTACTAACTTAACCACTAATACACAGGGTGCTTGATTTACTTTAGATTGGCGTCAGCAAAGCTATGGTTGCATTAGCGAGACTCTTGACGTCGGCTAACGACTCGTATCCACTCGTGGAGAAACACCTAACTTAACACAGTTGACAGCCAATCATTAACACGGCAACTAACTGCCGGTATGCAAGGGATCACAAGAGTTCCAACCGGATACTCGTAATGATGATATGCAATAAACACAATAATTAATCACACAATAACTAAATGTGTGGTGTATGTGAAGCTCACATTCACAGACGAATGAAATGCAGTGATACCACACAGATAAACACGCATTCACCGTCGATTCCACTATAACCTGCGACAGGTATAAAAGGTGAGAACTGCGTTGATCCCTCAGATCAACACAGACAAATAAAACAATGACAAGATCTTGTACTTACAGATAAGGTACTTTCCTTACGCACTCACTCAGACTCGTTTATACAAGCACACGTAGGTGGCCTGATAGCTGGTTTCGCTCGTAGAACACGGAGGGTACTCGCAGTATCTTGAGATGATTTCGTGAGTAGGGGCGTGCTGTATGCTTAACAGACAGACACACGCGCACACACTGGCACTGGCGGTGCTAAGGTGGTGACGTCACGTCAGAGTGAGGGCGGCGACTGGCGGCGGCTGGCGTCGGCTGGCGTCGGCTGGCGTCGGCTGGCGTCGGCTGGCGTCGGCTGGCGGCAGTACCATGCACTACACTGTACACTGTGGTACAGGTACACTGTGGTAAAGTCACACACAGATTACTTAGGCGGCGGCACTGCCTTAGTTCACCTCTGAGTCACTCACAACGATCTTTGTCACCAGGGGTTACCTGATACCAGTCTGTTTCGCTCTGGAGATTTGTCACTTTAGGCTTCTAAACAATATATTCCCACTCGTGATTCTGGCGAGTGTGTGGTATATCGCAAAGACGCTGAGTTAACTTGACGGTGAGGATAGACGGTGATCAGTCTATTGGCCGGTAGAACAGAACACGTCCTCTGGGTCGGGTCGCTCTCACGTGAATGAGTTTGCAAGGGTGCCGGGCATCTCGTGGCACACAACACAAAAGGAGTTACAATTTGACCAATAGCATTGCAGCAAATGAGCGGGAACCAATCATATTAGCTCGTTCGATGAGCAGTAGCAGGAGTGACGTCATGAACACGTCATAGCTGTTATTCCGATCGCGCCGGTTGACCCCAGAGGTCAGACGCTGCTGGCGCCTTCCCCTCTGTCTCAGCGGGCACCAGCCATGTACTCACTGACCCTTTGGTAGCAAGTATACTTAGCTCCCTGTATCTACTTCCTGCCTAGACATACGGCGGCCTACGTATTTTAACAGTGTTCCTGGTTAAGTGGGCATTCTGGAGATACCCAACATGCCAGGAAACTATCCAGGATTAAGAGAGATAGGCTTTGTGCACGAAGATCTGTGCACTGCAATGCCATTCAAGTCAGCTGTGGGAGCATCTTGGGAGACATACTCCCACAGTTGTTGATTCCACCAAGTACAAGATTCTCTTGATTGCGAATAGAAACTCCTGTAATGTAAACATTTTCTGTATGAGTACATATTACTTGTTTATATATATTAGTTAAAATATACAATTATTAACTTTTAACATTATGGAAAAATTTAGGTAAAAACGTACGGTTATTTATGATGCGGCGGCGTTTGGGTGTAGGGTTCAATGTCGTTTCGGGTTTTGATGGGTGGTTCCTGATTAACGGACTAACGACAATACGGGCAGGAAGTAGAACCATGAGCTGAAATGAGAATATAATATATATATATAAATTGGATGTCTGTATGTACGTGTGTTTCAGATATATATTTATCTTTAACAGTTTATTGAATGTGCTAGAAATTAATGTGGTACTTACGATTTGCACAATATAGCTGTCCACAGCTAGCGCAGGTAACGTCGAAATGTCCCGGTGGTGTAAGTCCGTTGCACTGTATGCAATAAGTTCTACATTACTGTAGAGCTTTGATGCTCATCTCAGTTGAGCATGTTATGCATCTTGTTTTGCATATATGCCCTATTTCGTTGTTGGGAGGAGACAAACACAAAGAACACACTGCCATGTTGAAGGGAGATGTGAACAGGCTGAGGGAACTTGTGAACAGGTTGATGAATGAATGTTGACTGAGAGGGCAGGCTGTTGTTGTGTTGTTGTTATAGATTCAGCTACTCGGAACAATTTCCAAGTAGCACGGGCTATGGTGAGCCCGTAACTTACCTGACACAAGAGCGGGGCAAGTAGCACGGGCTATGGTGAGCCGTAGTGGACTTACCTGGCACTGGAGGGTGCTGGAGTGCAGGCCTCTTAGACGGATCTAAAGCAGTCTGAGGGGCCCCTGAACGAGCACAATAGCGTTTAGTGTGCCCCTTAGCGAGCGTTTTGGCAGTTTATTTAAATAGCGTTAATGTTTAGCGAATACTGGGATTATAATACTGTATTATACTTGTGTAACTAAAATTAGATGACTAAATAAATAAATACATTTTATTAATGCTTATTGAATATATAAGTTATTACGGTGGTGAACGCTGGCAATGACTGACGGACTGCTGGCAGGTAGTCAGGTGTTGAACGCCACGGGGCAGGTAGCCTGAGGCGTCTTAGGTAGCCTCGGGCAGGTAGCCTGGGGCGTCTTAGGTAGCCTCGGGGCAGGTAGCCTGAGGCGTCTTAGGTAGCCTCGGGGCAGGTAGCCTCGGGGCAGGTAGCCTGAGGCGTCTTAGGTAGCCTCGGGGCAGGTAGCCTGGGGCATCTTAGGTAGCCTCGGGGCAGGTAGCCTGGGGCGTCTTAGGTAGCCTCGGGGCAGGTAGCCTGGGGCATCTTAGGTAGCCTCGGGGCAGGTAGCCTGGGGCATCTTAGGTAGCCTCGGGGCAGGTAGCCTGGGGCATCTTAGGTAGCCTCGGGGCAGGTAGCCTGGGGCATCTTAGGTAGCCTCGGGGCAGGTAGCCTGGGGCATCTTAGGTAGCCTCGGGGCAGGTAGCCTGGGGCATCTTAGGTAGCCTCGGGGCAGGTAGCCTGGGGCGTCTTAGGTAGCCTCGGGGCAGGTAGCCTGGGGCATCTTAGGTAGCCTCGGGGCAGGTAGCCTGGGGCATCTTAGGTAGCCTCGGGGCAGGTAGCCTGGGGCGTCTTAGGTAGCCTCGGGGCAGGTAGCCTGGGGCGTCTAGGTAGCCTCGGGGCAGGTAGCCTGGGGCATCTTAGGTAGCCTCGGGGCAGGTAGCCTGGGGCATCTTAGGTAGCCTCGGGGCAGGTAGCCTGGGGCATCTTAGGTAGCCTCGGGGCAGGTAGCCTGGGGCATCTTAGGTAGCCTCGGGGCAGGTAGCCTGGGGCATCTTAGGTAGCCTCGGGGCAGGTAGCCTGGGGCGTCTTAGGTAGCCTCGGGGCAGGTAGCCTGGGCATCTTAGGTAGCCTCGGGGCAGGTAGCCTGGGGCGTCTTAGGTAGCCTCGGGGCAGGTAGCCTGGGGCGTCTTAGGTTGCCACGGGGCAGGTAGCCTGGGGCGTCTTAGGTAGCCTCGGGGCAGGTAGCCAGGGGCAGGTAGCCTCGGGGCAGGTAGCCTGGGGCGTCTTAGGTAGCCTCGGGGCAGGTAGCCTGGGGCGTCTTAGGTAGCCTCGGGGCAGGTAGCCTGGGGCATCTTAGGTAGCCTCGGGGCAGGTAGCCTGGGGCGTCTTAGGTAGCCTCGGGGCAGGTAGCCTGGGGCGTCTTAGGTAGCCTCGGGGCAGGTAGCCTGGGCGTCTTAGGTAGCCTCGGGGCAGGTAGCCTCGGGCAGGTAGCCTCGGGGCAGGTAGCCTGGGGCGTCTTAGGTAGCCTCGGGGCAGGTAGCCTGGGGCGTCTTAGGTAGCCTCGGGGCAACTTAATGGCCTACGTGTTGGAAACCATATTGAGGTGTCTCGGATGGATTGTATAAAACTGATCTGATCCAAAACTGATCTCGTTTAATGTAAAGGAACTAACATTACGATGTCTAAAATATAAATAGCTGTATGGAAATGTGAACGATGAAAGACAGGGGTAAGGGGGCAAGGTTGAAACAGGTAGAGCGTGGAGTAGGGGGGAGAGGGCTGACGTGATATTACGATGGGCTAGACTCAGCGGCATCAGGCAGTGGTCGGAACAGATGACACGGAGGTGGGAGGGACTGGCCAGGTAATTAACGACATCTGATGTACCCGGGTAAAGCTACATTTTAGTTATATAGACATACTCGTTTCTAACAAATTTCAATGATCTCTAAAATTATTTTTCCTCGTAAGAATTCTTTAACTCCAAATCGGAAATTTATAAGGAAACCTGACAGCATATGAAAGGCTTGACTTGAAAGACAAACGCGAATTTTGACCTGAAAACCCTGTGACTCAAAAGTGAATTTTTGACCTGGAAACTCTGTGACTCAAACGGGAATTTTCAAAATTTACCTATAACCCCCTGAAGCCGTAAATGGGAATTTCCCCCCCCCCCCCAAAAAAAAAAATCCTGTTTAAGGCTTCATCCCTACTACTACGGACATGTGGCAACATATATGGTCACAGGCATGTGGCAACATTATATGGTCATGGGCATGTGGCAACATGTATCATCACGGGCGTGTGGCTACATGTAACCTTTGGCAGATGGAGTCCCGATATGAATATGGCAACGTTCACAATGAAGACAACGCTCACAATGTGAACGCCAAGAAACCCGGACTCCACCTGCCAAAGGTCATTGGGGAATACAAACCTGGGTATGCATATGGAAATGTCAAGACCCACAAGCCTGGAAACCCACTTCGGTCAATCATCAGCCAGATACCCACACCCACATACAGACTGGCGAAGCGACTCAACAGTTCGCCCATTCCTTGTGCTTTCAGTCTAAAGTCTCCAAAGGAATTTGTTGACTTACTGCGGGGAACACGGGCCACAGGGATAAGAGCCTCGTTGGACGTAGAATCACTGTTTACCAACGTACCTGTGGATGAAACAATCGGGATGATAGCGGACAGATGTTTTTGATTGTTGCCGCCGAAGGCGGCTAGTATATTGTGCACCCCATACTCATCCTGTGAGCGGTAGCGCAAAAGCATTACAGAGGGCACAAAAGGTCTTTATCAGACCTCATCTTAGATTATATCATAAACAATTTCATCTATCCTTCACACCTTACAGTTACAATGTCAGCTAGTTACAGAGTAAGTGCTACTTCAAGAGCTACACATTTACAGTAAGTTATCATACATTAATGGTAGGTCTTATCGCTAATACATAATAGTTTGACCAATGGGGACATTACAGAGTCATAGGGGAGCTTCTGTTTATTATTAGTCCTCACAATAAGCTACTTGTTTCTAAATCTCATATGTCGTTCATATACTGGAAGCGAAATGTGGATACAGTGCAAGGATTTCAGGTAATTTATCCATGGTAATAAGATAGGTTGCCATATCATACAGAGTGAGCTTAGATTTATCTCTAAATGGCTCAATTTTACTACAATCCAAGATATAGTGATCGAGTGTGTGTCCCTGTCTTTGTCCACACACTTTACACTTTATGTCATCTAGATCCCTATACAAGCCGAACTGCCAGAGACACTTGTAGCCAAGTCTTATACGAGCTGTGACAACATCTGTTAGTCTACTGACTTTGTTACTTGCTCCATACACATGTTTTACTTCACACATTTCATTGTGATGAACAATGGACCTGCTAGTTCCAGTTTGCACTGTTCTACTTTCTTCAAATTCATCCAAGAGTTCTCGTCTAATGACATCTATAAGGGACCTATTTGATAACTGAAGATTCCGTTCAATACTGTCTTTATTTACTGCCGCCTAAGCAAGGAGTGTATCGTGATCCGGCCTGTACTCCTCTTGACATACCAGAAAACATACTAAGGAAACTACCCGAAGCTTGTACTAAAGAGGCAACCTTCTTGAGCCCAGATGGGCACATGTATAAGCAAGTAGATGGGGTCGCCATGGGTTCTCTCCTAGGTGTCTGGTTTGTGAACTTCTACATGGGTACCATCGAGCGGAAGGTCTTAGTTGACAAGGACTTGAACCTGCCATATACTGCAGGTATGTTGACGACATTTTTACACAGGTACCTGATGTCAAACGTCTGCAGGAGCTGAAGGAGGCACTTGAGCATAATTCTGTGTTGTGTTTCACTTACGAGATGGGTAATAATGGGAAGCTGCCCTTTCTAGATGTAACAGTCACTGAAAGGAGCGGAGGCTTCCACACTGCAGTCTACATTAAGGAAACAAACATAGGAATGTGGCTCAATGCTAATAGTGACTCTCCAGACAGGTACAAGAGGAGTGTTGTCAACACTTATGTCGACCGGGCTCTCAGCCACAGCTCAGGATGGAAGCAAATCGAGGAAGAACTCAGTAGGGTAAGGCAGGTCTTAGTCAACAATGGCTTCTCTAACGGTTTTGTTGAAGACGTCATAAAAAGAGAGGTGAAATGCAATGCAACCTCCGAAGAGTCAAATAACACAACACTTATACCCCCTATTAGACTGTTTTACAGGAATTTCTTTTCGATGGCTCCTAAAATGGAGCGAAATGTGCTCTTTCAGAACAAAGGGTTCTGAAAGACATTATTGATAGAAACGTTATCCCTACAAACAAAAATCAGAAAATACAACTGACGATTTACTATAAAACTAAAACAACGCCCAACCTACTCATGAAAAACTCTCCAGACACAAAGCAGAACGCCTTGAAGGAAACCAACGTCGTCTATGCCTTCAAATGCCCACTTGGAGACTATAAGACCCAAAGAACTCAGTATATAGGCAAGACAACAACGTCTCTTTCCAGGCGTTTAACGATGCATAAGCAACAGGGTTCCATTAAGGAACATATAATCTCTGCTCAAAACCAGACCATCACCAGAGAAATCTTAACAAACATCACAGAAATCATCGATAGATACAGCAATAGCAGGAGGCTCGACTTCTGCGACGCACTACACATCAAAAAGTCAACACCAGCAATCAACAGACAATTAATGCACAATTATATTCTACCCACTTCAAGACTCCGAAAAATATGGAAGCATCAAGAGGAAGTATGGGGCAATAGGCCCTCGGCAGTTACTTCCATTCTTATGTTCTCATATCCAATTAATGCCCATAGTTGCGTGTTTTGTCTTGTGTTTGTCACAAGTTTTTTCACCTCACCCAAAACTGTTGTACCATATCACCTCGCCCAAATGTGAGTATAAGTATGGACAAATTTGCGTGTTTACACACACACACGGCTAACCATAGCCCGTGCTTCTTGCCCTGCTCCTGTGCCAGGTAAGTTACGGGCTCACCATAGCCCGTGCTACTTGGAACTTGTTCCGAGTAGCTGAATCTATAACAACAACAACAGCGTGTTTACAGGTTACAGTTGTGTGTGTAAACTAAAGTCTTTGAAAATGCAATAAGTTATTATGAAACGCGTTGAGGCATCGTGTCAGACTTGAAATAAAAATGAATTTTGGAGAATTGATTTTTCAATTACCATCGACAGTGAAAAGAAACATAAGAAATATTGAGAAAATTCGCATTAGAAATATTAATATTACCTTTTCGGTCATATTTAACAACATATACGTATATATATATATATATATATATATATATATATATATATATATATATATATATATATATATATATATATATATATATATACATATGTCGTACCTAGTAGCCAGAACGCACTTCTGGGGTGTGAGTTTTCATTCGCATATAGTCCTGGGGACTATTCAGGCTTGTTCGCATTTGTGTTCCTCACGTGTGCCCCAAAGAATGAAGTGATTTGGTAAAATGCTATGCCCAAGATAACCATCCGAGTGCCGGCGGTGAGGTGGTTCAAATAGCTTCGGCTATCACCTCATTATGTCCGGTCGTGATGGTCAAGTGGTTTAAGGCGTCTTGTACATACCAGTTGCGTTGCTCCTGGGAGTATGGGTTCGAGTCACTTCTGGGGTGTGAGTTTTCATTCGCATATAGTCCTGGGGACCATTCAGGCTTGTTCGCATTTGTGTTCCTCACGTGTGCCCCAAAGAATGAGGTGATTTGGTAAAATGCTATGCCCAAGATAACCATCCGAGTGCCGGCGGTGAGGTGGTTCAAATAGCTTCGGCTATCACCTCATTATGTCCGGTTGTGATGGTCAAGTGGTTTAAGGCGTCTTGTACATACCAGTTGCGTTGCTCCTGGGAGTATGGGTTCGAGTCACTTCTGGGGTGTGAGTTTTCATTCGCATATAGTCCTGGGGACCATTCAGGCTTGTTCGCATTTGTGTTCCTCACGTGTGCCCCAAAGAATGAGGTGATTTGGTAAAATGCTATGCCCAAGATAACCATCCGAGTGCCGGCGGTGAGGTGGTTCAAATAGCTTTGGCTATCACCTCATTATGTCCGGTCGTGATGGTCAAGTGGTTTAAGGCGTCTTGTACATACCAGTTGCGTTGCTCCTGGGAGTATGGGTTCGCGTCACTTCTGGGGTGTGAGTTTTCATTCGCATATAGTCCTGGGGACCATTCAGGCTTGTTCGCATTTGTGTTCCTCACGTGTGCCCCAAAGAATGAGGTTATTTGGTAAAATGCTATGCCCAAGATAACCATCCGAGTGCCGGCGGTGAGGTGGTTCAAATAGCTTCGGCTATCACCTCATTATGTCCGGTCGTGATGGTCAAGTGGTTTAAGGCGTCTTGTACATACCAGTTGCGTTGCTCCTGGGAGTATGGGTTCGAGTCACTTCTGGGGTGTGAGTTTTCATTCGCATATAGTCCTGGGGACCATTCAGGCTTGTTCGCATATATATATATATATATATATATATATATATATATATATATATATATATATATATATATATTTATATATATATATATATATATATATATATATATATATATATATATATATATATATATATATTGGTGTATATTGGCAGCAGGTTTTCTTTTAAACATGTCTCATTAAATATGACCGCATATTCTGTATTTACTAACTTCTGATTTAGGGCTTCTATCCCTCTAACTATTTTCTTAGCATCAGGGCTTAGCTGAAATAGGAGTTCTCCAAAACTCATTTTCGTAATTTCCGGGTGAAGAAAAGAGGTGAATTACTATAGAATGTATTACACTTAATTATACAATATGCACAACGTTTCGAACTTCCATGGTTCATTCTCAAGTGAATGAATTTTACAATGTGATTTGATTTTATACCCGCACTGGGTCAGGTGATAAGACAATAAATGTGAAAACAAAAGGGGATATAAGTGGGGTCACACATATGAACATAAGAATATAGGTAACCGCAGAAGGCCTGTTGGCCCATACGAGGCAGCTGGTATCTACATACAAAGATTAATCCAGTGTAATTGGCCTGTTATGTTGAACATTGTCTTCTGTGTTGGCATCGTTATGTTCTGGTCTTGTCCTTACTCTCATTGTGGGTAGGGTAAATAGTTCCGTGATTTGGGTGTTCATGGTAGGTTGTTCTATTCTTATGTGGATTGCTTCAAGGATTTGTAATCTTTTTGCATCTTGTGTTTTGTCTATTATGCATGTAATTTTGTTCAACATTTCTCTTGTTAGGGTGATGTCATGGGCTTGTCTCATGTGGTTCCTAGGGGCACCGGATTGAAGATGGCATGTCAAACGCCTCGTCAGCTTGGTCGACGTCATACCTATGTACTTAGATTGAAGGTTACATCCTTCGTGGGGGCAAGTGTACATGTATACAACGCTTGACTGCTGTAGAGGGTTCTCTGTCGGCTCGGGCTGTTTTTGATAAGGAGTTCGGAAGTCTTCTGGTTTATAGATATTATCAGGTTATGTTTTGGTTAGGAGTAGTGCATTTTACTCCTTTACGGATTATTTCTTTCATTATTCTTTCCTCTTTTATATGTTCACTGTGCAGGGTGATTTGTAATATAATTTATGGAGGTATTGTGGTTTCTTGCTCTGGTCTGGATTATGTACAACGGTCCAAGTGTCTTCTATAGCAGCGTTTACTTCCGCGTTGCTATATCCGTTTTCACCAATACTGAGTTACTCTTTCAAACTCTCTACTCACGTTGCTCCATTCAGAGCAGTGGGTAAGCGCCTGACGAATATAAGCATTGAGAATACTGGCTTTTTATCTTTGGGGGCTCTCACTTTTCTACCGTTCAGGCATAATCCTATGTTGGTGGGCTAGGTATATACGCTGGTGCTTAAAGAGTTTCCTGTTTTGTTATTAGTACATCCCAAGAATGGCAAGGCTGTTATTTTCACACTATTTCATGTGTTGAATCGGGAGTATCTGGACTCTCTCTCTAGATTTTAGGTCAATTAGTTCATCTGAGTCTTTTACTATTACGAATATGTCATCTACATAACGGCAATATACAGTTTGGTTTTTGTCTGCTAACTAAAACACTGTCTTCGATGGTTCCCCATATAAAAATTAGCAAATAAACTCCTAAGGGGGAGCCCGTTGCTACTCCGTCTATTTGTAAATACTGGGTCCTCATTGTGGACTGATGAAGGGGCTTCCTTTGTACAGGCTTCGAGAAGATCCTTCAAGTGTGGCTCAGGTATGTCTAATTTGGGGGTGCTCTCGCCTCTGTATACTCTGTCCAGTATCCATTCACCTATGGGATGTGTCGACTGGGACGTGGTAATAGGGATTCCACGTCAAGGGAAGCAATGATTCCATTGGGCTTGGTAGATTTGATTAATTCTAGGAAATCTGCTGATGATTGTAGACTGTACTTACTTGGAGTGTATGGAGTTAGGAGTTCATTGAGTTTTTTTTGCCAGGGTGATAAGTTGTAGTTGGTGTTTGGCTGATTATAGGTCGTAGTGGGTTACCTGGTATATGTGTCTTAACATTGCCGTAGCCATATCCTAAGCCATAGTCGCCATGAAGTTTATTGAAATGCACATTACCTTTCTTTGCGTTTATTGCCGTAATTGTTTTTACTTTCCGCTAGGTCTTCCACAGGGTTCCCCGTGATTCGTTGAAATTTGGACTCATCATTAAGGATATCGCTATTTTTGTTCATGTATTCTTGGGTACGGAATTAATACATATGCTGCTGTCTTATCGGCTTTTCTTATCGTTACGCTTTCAGGTTTTTTAATTGATTTGCTGCTTCTTTGAGTCGATGGGTTAAGATTGTAGATGAATATGTTCCACGTTTTTTCCCAGCTTCTGCTAGTTGTTCAGCCGGAAGTGTGTCAGAGGTGATGCCTTTTTTGTTGTCTTCTAGCTTATGGATGCCGTCCAGAAGCATTTCGATTTCCAGGCGTTGTTTATGCATCATTGGTTTGGATATGAATTGACAATTTAGATCAAGATTTAAGAGGTCTCGTTGGTCCTGGGAAAGATCATAAGAAAGTCAGGTTAATGTATATATATATATATATATATATATATATATATTATATATATATATATATATATATATATATATATATATATATTAAATATCAACCTGAAAGGAATATCGATAAACCACACCCCAGATAGTGACTCGAACCCTACTCCCAGGAGCAACGAACTGGTAGTACAGAGGCCTTAAAACCACTTGACCATCAACGACCGGACATAAGGAAGTGATAGCCGAGCTATATGAACCACTTCTCAACCGCCGGCACTGGATGGTTACTTGGGCATAGTCTATTTTGAACCATAATCTAACCTCATTTTTTGGGAGCAAACACGTGAGGAACACAAATGCACAAGCCTGAATGGTCCCCCAGGACTAGTACAATGAAAACTCACACCCCAGAAAGTGACCTCGAACCCATACTCCACGAGCAAACGAACGGGTTATGTACCTTGAGGGATACCTTGAGGTGCTTCCGGGGCTTATCGTCCCCGCGGCCCCGGTCATCGACCAGGCCTCCTGTGTTGCTGGACTGATCAATAAGGCTGTTGGACGCGGCTGCTACAGCCTGACGTATGAGTCACAGCCTAGGGGTGATCAGGTAATCCCTTTGGAGGTGCTTATCCCAGTTTCCTCTCTCTTGAACACTGTGAGGGGTTTGCCAGTTATGTCCCTTATGTGTAGTGGAAGCGTGGGGGGGGGGGTTGAACAGTCTCGGGGGCCTCTGTATGTTGATAGAGTTCTCTCTCAGAAGTACCAGTTTCTCCTCTGCTTTTCAACGGGGGTATTTACCCTGCACATCCTGCCATGTCTTCTGGTCTCATGTGATTTTATTTCTATGTGCAGGTTTTGCAGGTTTGGGACCAGCCCCTCTAATATTTCCCACGTGTAAATTATTATGGTATCTCTCCCGCCTGCGCTCAAGGGAAATACAGATTTAGGCCTCTTTAGTCGGGTCCCAATAGTTAGAGGGGATGTTTTATTGAGTGTATTCTAGCAGTGAAGGATCTGCACGCTCTCCAGGTCCAGCAATTTCACCCGCAGTGAAAAGGGGCTGTTCATTGTGCAGCAGTACTCCACTCTAGAGAGCACAGACGTTTTGAAAAGTGTCATCATCGGTATAGCATCTCTAGTGTGAAAGTTCTTGTTTATCCAAACCTGTCATTTTTCTTGCAGTGGTGACGGCGACTTTATTGTGTTCTTAAAGGTAGGTCTTC
>WNGS01133713.1:0-14704 GCA_020271785.1 Procambarus virginalis
TTACTTCAGAAAAAATGCCATTGATCTTCAATCCTTGCATTTTTTTTCTTGGAGGTGGAAGTGTTACGTACCTCTATAGCTACGTAATTAAATACATTTAATTTGTACTTCTACATTAATTTGTACTTATATATATATAGATGCCTTGTTTTATCTGATTATATGTATGTACATCTAAATATTCTTTACTTGTATTAAGATATGTGTTGCCTGATTTATATTTGAATTAGGCCTAACTTTTCCACCCGTGGGATGATTTGATTTTCTTTGTCTGTTCACGGTTGATTTCGTGGGAAAGTGGTTTTATCTATGATCATCAGTAGGAATCACTGATGGGAATTCTGTAATTGTTTGAACATTGGGGGGCAACATTCCGTGAGAAACTTCTAGTTCCGGTGGCGGGGGAGCGTTGCCATATTTTCCCTTTGTATTTTATTTTAATTACTGCATGTATTAATAATTACATTATTTTTGTTATGCATGTTATTCTGACCATTTACTAAGTTACTTTAAGATTACTCTTGTCACATTATTTTGCTCCATGTAAGTTTAATTAAATAATGTTAGTTTGGCAATTTTCCGCGGGGCGGAAGCAATGTTTTGACTCCCGCAGTTTTAGTATTCAGTAACTCGCACAGGACAGGAGAGATAACAACTTGGGACATAAGTCTGTTAATATTTGTTTTGCCATACATACATTTATTTATAAGAGAGACAATACTTTAATTTGCTTTTATAAGTGATCTTGTCCATCTGTGCTATATATATAATCTTGTAATTATATTATTGTTAATATATATATAATAATTTATATGTATATTTCTTAGTCCTAAGGGATAAATACTTTATTTATTGCTTGTGCCAATCATGTGGTTACACTGGTGACCCGCTCTATATTACAGCAATTCTATGACCCTAGACAACAAGTTTCTTAATGCTGTACAGGGTTACGAGCCGTAACGAACGATCTGGTAACATCCACCACCAGCAGTGTCCACCACCTGCAGTGTCCACCACCAGCAGTGTTCACCACCTACAGTGTTCACCACCTGCAGTGTTCACCACCTGCAGTGTTCACCACCTACAGTGTTCACCACCTGCAGTGTTCACCACCTGCAGTGTTCACCACCTGCAGTGTCCACCACCTGCAGTGTTCACCACCTACAGTGTCCACCACCTGCATTGTTCACCACCAGCAGTGTTCACCACCTACAGTGTTCACCACCTACAGTGTTCACCACCTACAGTGTCCACCACCTGCAGTGTTCACCACCAGCAGTGTTCACCACCTACAGTGTTCACCACCTACAGTGTTCACCACCTACAGTGTTCAACACCTACAGTGTTCACCACCTACAGTGTCCACCACCTACAGTGTTCACCACCTGCAGTGTTCACCACCTGCAGTGTTCACCACCAGCAGTGTTCACCACCTGCAGTGTTCACCACCTGCAGTGTTCACCACCTGCAGTGTTCACCACCAGCAGTGTTCACCACCTGCAGTGTTCACCACCTGCATTGTTCACCACAGCAGTGTTCACCACCTACAGTGTTCACCACCTGCAGTGTTCACCACCTACAGTGTCCACCACCTGCAGTATTCACCACCTACAGTGTCCTCCACCTGCAGTGTTCACCACCTACAGTGTCCACCACCTGCAGTGTTCACCACCTGCAGTGTTCACCACCAGCAGTGTTCACCAGCTGCAGTGTTCACCACCTGCAGTGTTCACCACCTGCAGTGTTCACCACCAGCAGTGTTCACCACCTGCAGTGTTCACCACCAGCAGTGTTCACCACCTGCAGTGTTCATCACCTGCATTGTTCACCACCAGCAGTGTTCACCACCTACAGTGTTCACCACCTACAGTGTCCACCACTGTTATAAATTTACTGCTTCTTGTTATGAATTTGGTTGCTGTTATGAGGGGTAATGAGTATTAGTAGGAAGGGCCAACAGCTAGAATCAAGATGTATCAAATTAGTGGCATAAACAGGCCCGACTCCCAAGGAACATAGGTTCCTTTTTATGCTTTAAGGTTTTAGAAACAGATCTGTCGTCTGGGATACAATCACCTACACCACTACAACAGGATTAATGGATACACCTCAAAAACTAACTTATTTATTAACCCCTTCTAACAACCCCCGATGTTCATTAACATCCATAACAATAACTACTTTACCACACTATCTTACTTTAAAAGCCCTGGTCCACATAGGCAGGATACAAGGTTTTACAATTAGGACAAGCTAGGGTAAAGTCTACTAGGCAAGGGACACTAGCAAGGACTATAGATAGCCAAGGTACCACTTGAGCACACGTGGTTCCACTGAGACCCCTTAGAGTAACTTAGCAATATAAACACTAGCGTAGCCTACACACATTGCTACACACTTAGGCCAGAAAACGTACATGCTACACGGTACTTAGCTTGGTAGACTAGACACAGGATAAGGTAAGGGAAGAGGAGGATGATACAGAGCAACACACGAGAGGTAATTACTCAACCACAGCAGTCCAGAGAAGAGCGCACGCTGAGCGTCCAGTCTCCGAGCTCCCAAGTTGTTGTTGTGGTTGCCGAGAAGATAACCTAATTGATCGTGCAGCTACAAACAATACAAGTCTTCACCGGCTTTTGTTACTTTACTAGTTCTAAGAATAGTTGAGGATTAGTTCACTCATTAATAATCAACAACAAGCTCAAGAGTCTGAATGCTCTGTGGGAAACAAGATTCGTATTACGTCTGGCAAGTAAGATAGGAAGAAACGCGCATCAGCAATCGTGTCAAATAATGTAAAGTAAATTATTTAGAGCTCAATTTGACCTCTGGTTTCCAACTAAGGAACCCAGGGTCGTAACAACCATCTGCAGTGTTCACCACCTGCAGTGTCCACCACCTGCAGTGTCCAACACCTGCAGTGTTCACCACCTGCAGTGTTCACCACCTGCAGTGTTCACCACCTGCAGTGTTCATCACCTGCAGTGTTCACCACCTGCAGTGTTCACCACCTGCAGTGTCCACCACCTGCAGTGTTCACCACCTGCAGTGTTCACCACCTGCAGTGTTCACCACCTGCAGTGTTCACCACCAGCAGTGTTCACCACCAGCAGTGTTCACCACCAGCAGTGTTCACCACCAGCAGTGTTCATCACCTGCAGTGTTCACCACCTGCAGTGTTCACCACCAGCAGTGGTCACCACCAGCAGTGTTCACCACCTGCAGTGTTCACCACCAGCAGTGTTCACCACCTGCAGTGTTCACCACCTGCAGTGTCCGCCACCAGCAGTGTTCACCACCTGCAGTGTCCACCACCTGCAGTGTTCACCACCTGCAGTGTTCACCACCAGCAGTGTTCACCACCTGCAGTGTTCACCACCAGCAGTGTTCACCACCTGCAGTGTTCACCACCTGCAGTGTTCACCACCAGCAGTGTTCACCACCTGCAGTGTTCACCACCAGCAGTGTCCACCACCTGCAGTGTTCACCACCTGCAGTGTTCACCACCAGCAGTGTTCACCACCTGCAGTGTTCACCACCAGCAGTGTTCACCACCTGCAGTGTTCACCACCTGCAGTGTTCACCACCAGCAGTGTTCACCACCTGCAGTGTTCACCACCTGCAGTGTTCACCACCAGCAGTGTCTGCCACCTGCAGTGTTCACCACCTGCAGTGTTCACCACCAGCAGTGTTCACCACCTGCAGTGTTCACCACCTGCAGTGTTCACCACCTGCAGTGTCCGCCACCAGCAGTGTCCACCACCTGCAGTGTTCACCACCTGCAGTGTTCACCACCTGCAGTGTTCACCACCTGCAGTGTTCACCACCAGCAGTGTTCACCACCTGCAGTGTTCACCACCTGCAGTGTTCACCACCAGCAGTGTTCACCACCTGCAGTGTTCACCACCTGCAGTGTCCACCACCTGCAGTGTTCACCACCTGCAGTGTTCACCACCTGCAGTGTCCACCACCTGCAGTGTTCACCACCAGCAGTGTTCACCACCTGCAGTGTTCACCACCTGCAGTGTTCACCACCTGCAGTGTTCACCACCTGCAGTGTCCACCACCTGCAGTGTTCACCACCTGCAGTGTTCACCACCAGCAGTGTCCACCACCTGCAGTGTTCACCACCTGCAGTGTTCACCACCAGCAGTGTTCACCACCTGCAGTGTTCACCACCTGCAGTGTTCACCACCTGCAGTGTTCACCACCTGCAGTGTTCACCACCTGCAGTGTCCACACCAGCAGTGTTCACCACCAGCAGTGTTCATCACCAGCAGTGTTCACCACCTGCAGTGTTCACCACCTACAGTGTTCACCACCTGCAGTGTTCACCACCAGCAGTGTTCACCACCTGCAGTGTTCACCACCTGCAGTGTTCACCACCAGCAGTGTTCACCACCTGCAGTGTTCACCACCTGCAGTGTTCACCACCAGCAGTGTTCACCACCTGCAGTGTTACCACCAGCAGTGTTCACCACCTGCAGTGTCCACCACCTGCAGTGTTCACCACCAGCAGTGTTCACCACCTGCAGTGTTCACCACCAGCAGTGTTCACCACCTGCAGTGTCCACCACCTGCAGTGTTCACCACCAGCAGTGTTCACCACCAGCAGTGTTCACCACCAGCAGTGTCCACCACCAGCAGTGTTCACCACCTACAGTGTTCACCACCTGCAGTGTTCACCACCAGCAGTGTTCACCACCTGCAGTGTTCACCACCTGCAGTGTTCACCACCTGCAGTGTTCACCACCTGCAGTGTTCACCACCTGCAGTGTTCACCACCTGCAGTGTTCACCACCAGCAGTGTTCACCACCTACAGTGTTCACCACCTGCAGTGTTCACCACCTACAGTGTCCACCACCAGCAGTGTTCACCACCAGCAGTGTTCACCACCTGCAGTGTTCACCACCTGCAGTGTTCACCACCTGCAGTGTTCACCACCTGCAGTGTTCACCACCCGCAGTGTTCACCACCTGCAGTGTTCACCACCTGCAGTGTCCGCCACCAGCAGTGTTCACCACGTGCAGTGTTCACCACCAGCAGTGTTCACCACCAGCAGTGTCCACCACCAGCAGTGTCCACCACCTGCAGTGTCCACCACCTGCAGTGTGCACCAACAGCAGTGTCCGCCACATGCAGTGTTACCACCAGCAGTGTTCACCACCTGCAGTGTCCACCACCTGCAGTGTTCACCAGCAGCAGTGTTCACCACCTGCAGTGTTACCACCAGCAGTGTTCACCACCTGCAGTGTCCACCACCTGCAGTGTTCACCACCAGCAGTGTTCACCACCTGCAGTGTTCACCACCAGCAGTGTTCACCACCTGCAGTGTCCACCACCTGCAGTGTTCACAACCAGCAGTGTTCACCACCAGCAGTGTTCACCACCAGCAGTGTCCACCACCAGCAGTGTTCACCACCTACAGTGTTCACCACCTGCAGTGTTCACCACCAGCAGTGTTCACCACCTGCAGTGTTCACCACCTGCAGTGTTCACCACCTGCAGTGTTCACCACCTGCAGTGTTCACCACCTGCAGTGTTCACCACCTGCAGTGTTCACCACCTGCAGTGTTCACCACCTGAAGTGTCCGCCACATTCAGTGTCCGCCACATGCAATGTCCGCCACATGCAGTGTTCACCACCTGCAGTGTTCACCACCTGCAGTGTCCGCCACATGCAGTGTCCGCCACATGCAGTGTTCACCACCTGCAGTGTTCACCACCTGCAGTGTTCACCACCTGCAGTGTTCACCACCTGCAGTGTTCACCACCGGCAGTGTCCACCACATGCAGTGTTCACCACATGCAGTGTTCACCACCTGCAGTGTTCACCACCTGCAGTGTTCACCACCTGCAGTGTTCACCACCTGCAGTGTTCACCACCTGCAGTGTTCACCACCTGCAGTGTTCACCACCTGCAGTGTCCGCCACATGCAATGTCCGCCACATGCAGTGTCCGCCACATGCAGTGTCCACCACCAGCAGTGTTCGCCACCTGCAGTGTCCGCCACATGCAGTGTCCGCCACATGCAGTGTTCACCACCAGCAGTGTTCACCACCAGCAGTGTCCACCACCTGCAGTGTTCACCACCTGCAGTGTTCACCACCTGCAGTGTCCACCACCTGCAGTGTTCACCACCAGCAGTGTTCACCACCTGCAGTGTCCACCACCTGCAGTGTTCACCACCTGCAGTGTTCACCACCTGCAGTGTTCACCACCTGCAGTGTCCACCACCAGCAGTGTTCACCACCTGCAGTGTCCACCACCTGCAGTGTCCACCACCTGCAGTGTCCACCACCTGCAGTGTTCACCACCTGCAGTGTTCACCACCTGCAGTGTTCACCACCAGCAGTGTTCACCACCTGCAGTGTTCACCACCTGCAGTGTTACCACCAGCAGTGTTCACCACCTGCAGTGTTCACCACCAGCAGTGTTCACCACCTGCAGTGTTCACCACCTGCAGTGTTCACCACCTGCAGTGTCCACCACCTGCAGTGTTCACCCCTGCAGTGTTCACCACCAGCAGTGTTCACCACCTGCAGTGTTCACCACCAGCAGTGTTCAACACCTGCAGTGTCCACCACCTGCAGTGTTCACCACCTGCAGTGTTCACCACCTGCAGTATTCACCACCAGCAGTGTTCACCACCTGCAGTGTTCACCACCTGCAGTGTCCGCAACATGCAGTGTTCACCACCTGCAGTGTTCACCACCTGCAGTGTTCACCACCTGCAGTGTTCACCACCAGCAGTGTTCACCACCTGCAGTGTTCACCACCTGCAGTGTTCACCACCTGCAGTGTTCACCACCAGCAGTGTTCACCACCTGCAGTGTCCACCACCTGCAGTGTTCACCACCTGCAGTGTTCACCACCTGCAGTGTCCACCACCTGCAGTGTTCACCACCAGCAGTGTTCACCACCTGCAGTGTCCACCACCTGCAGTGTTCACCACCTGCAGTGTTCACCACCTGCAGTGTTCACCACCTGCAGTGTCCACCACCAGCAGTGTTCACCACCTGCAGTGTCCACCACCTGCAGTGTTCACCACCAGCAGTGTTCACCACCTGCAGTGTTCACCACCTGCAGTGTCCACCACCTGCAGTGTTCACCACCTGCAGTGTCCACCACCTGCAGTGTTCACCACCTGCAGTGTTCACCACCAGCAGTGTTCACCACCAGCAGTGTTCACCACCTGCAGTGTTCACCACCAGCAGTGTTCACCACCTGCAGTGTTCACCACCTGCAGTGTTCACCACCAGCAGTGTTCAACACCTGCAGTGTTCACCACCAGCAGTGTTCACCACCAGCAGTGTCCACCACCTGCAGTGTTCACCACCAGCAGTGTTCACCACCAGCAGTGTTCACCACCAGCAGTGTTCACCACCAGCAGTGTCCACCACCAGCAGTGTTCACCACCAGCAGTGTTCACCACCTGCAGTGTTCACCATCTACAGTGATCACCACCTACACTGTTCACCACCAGCAGTGTTCACCACCAGCAGTGTCCACCACCTGCAGTGTTCACCACCAGCAGTGTTCACCACCAGCAGTGTTCACCACCAGCAGTGTCCACCACCTGCATTGTTCACCACCAGCAGTGTTCACCACCTGCAGTGTTCACCACCTGCAGTGTTCACCACCAGCAGTGTTCACCACCTGCAGTGTTCACCACCTGCAGTGTTCACCACCAGCAGTGTCCGCCACCTGCAGTGTTCACCACCTGCAGTGTTCACCACCAGCAGTGTTCACCACCTGCAGTGTTCACCACCTGCAGTGTTCACCACCTGCAGTGTCCGCCACCAGCAGTGTCCACCACCTGCAGTGTCCACCACCTGCAGTGTTCACCACCTACAGTGTTCACCACCTGCAGTGTTCACCACCTGCAGTGTTCACCACCAGCAGTGTTCACCACCTGCAGTGTTCACCACCTGCAGTGTTCACCACCTGCAGTGTTCACCACCTGCAGTGTCCACCACCTGCAGTGTTCACCACCTGCAGTGTTAACACCTAAAGTGTCCACCACCTGCAGTGTTCACCACCAGCAGTGTTCACCACCTGCAGTGTTCACCACCTGCAGTGTTCACCACCTGCAGTGTTCACCACCTGCAGTGTCCACCACCTGCAGTGTTCACCACCTGCAGTGTCCACCACCTGCAGTGTTCACCACCTGCAGTGTTCACCACCTGCAGTGTTCACCACCTGCAGTGTTCACCACCTGCAGTGTTCACCACCTACAGTGTTCACCACCTGCAGTGTCCACCACCAGCAGTGTTTACCACCAGCAGTGTTCACCACCAGCAGTGTTCACCACCTGCAGTGTTCACCACCTACAGTGTTCACCACCTGCAGTGTTCACCACCAGCAGTGTTCACCACCTGCAGTGTTCACCACCTGCAGTGTTCACCACCTACAGTGTTCACCACCTGCAGTGTTCACCACCAGCAGTGTTCACCCCTGCAGTGTTCACCACCTGCAGTGTTCACCACCTGCAGTGTTCACCACCTGCAGTGTTCACCACCAGCAGTGTCCACCACCAGCAGTGTTCCCCACCAGCAGTGTTCACCACCAGCAGTGTTCACCACCTGCAGTGTTCACCACCTACAGTGTTCACCACCTGCAGTGTTCACCACCAGCAGTGTTCACCACCAGCAGTGTTCACCACCAGCAGTGTTCACCACCAGCAGTGTTCACCACCTGCAGTGTTCACCACCAGCAGTGTTCACCACCAGCAGTGTTCACCACCTGCAGTGTTCACCACCAGCAGTGTTCACCACCTGCAGTGTCCACCACCTGCAGTGTTCACCACCAGCAGTGTTCACCACCATCAGTGTTCACCACCTGCAGTGTTCACCACCAGCAGTGTTCACCACCTACAGTGTTCACCACCTGCAGTGTTCACCACCTACAGTGTCCACCACCAGCAGTGTTCACCACCAGCAGTGTTCACCACCTGCAGTGTTCACCACCTGCAGTGTTCACCACCTGCAGTGTTCACCACCAGCAGTGTTCACCACCTGCAGTGTTCACCACCTGCAGTGTCCGCCACCAGCAGTGTTCACCACGTGCAGTGTTCACCACCAGCAGTGTTCACCACCAGCAGTGTCCACCACCAGCAGTGTCCACCACCTGCAGTGTCCACCACCTGCAGTGTCCACCAACAGCAGTGTCCGCCACATGCAGTGTTACCACCAGCAGTGTTCACCACCTGCAGTGTCCACCACCTGCAGTGTTCACCAGCAGCAGTGTTCACCACCTGCAGTGTTACCACCAGCAGTGTTCACCACCTGCAGTGTCCACCACCTGCAGTGTTCACCACCAGCAGTGTTCACCACCTGCAGTGTTCACCACCAGCAGTGTTCACCACCTGCAGTGTCCACCACCTGCAGTGTTCACCACCAGCAGTGTTCACCACCAGCAGTGTTCACCACCAGCAGTGTCCACCACCAGCAGTGTTCACCACCTACAGTGTTCACCACCTGCAGTGTTCACCACCAGCAGTGTTCACCACCAGCAGTGTTCACCACCTGCAGTGTTCACCACCTGCAGTGTTCACCACCTGCAGTGTTCACCACCTGCAGTGTTCACCACCTGCAGTGTTCACCACCTGCAGTGTTCACCACCTGCAGTGTTCACCACCAGCAGTGTTCACCACCACAGTGTTCACCACCAGCAGTGTTCACCACCTGCAGTGTTCACCACCTGCAGTGTTCACCACCTGCAGTGTTCACCACCTGCAGTGTTCACCACCTGCAGTGTTCACCACCTGCAGTGTTCACCACCTGCAGTGTTCACCACCCGCAGTGTTCACCACCTGCAGTGTTCACCACCTGCAGTGTTCACCACCAGCAGTGTTCACCACCAGCAGTGTCCACCACCAGCAGTGTCCACCACCTGCAGTGTCCACCACCTGCAGTGTGCACCAACAGCAGTGTCCGCCACATGCAGTGTTACCACCAGCAGTGTTCACCACCTGCAGTGTCCACCACCTGCAGTGTTCACCAGCAGCAGTGTTCACCACCTGCAGTGTTACCACCAGCAGTGTTCACCACCTGCAGTGTCCACCACCTGCAGTGTTCACCACCAGCAGTGTTCACCACCTGCAGTGTTCACCACCAGCAGTGTTCACCACCTGCAGTGTCCACCACCTGCAGTGTTCACCACCAGCAGTGTTCACCACCTGCAGTGTCCACCACCAGCAGTGTTCACCACCTGCAGTGTTCACCACCTGCAGTGTTCACCACCAGCAGTGTTCACCACCTGCAGTGTTCACCACCTGCAGTGTTCACCACCTGCAGTGTTCACCACCTGCAGTGTTCACCACCTGCAGTGTTCACCACCTGCAGTGTTCACCACCTGCAGTGTTCACCACCTGCAGTGTTCACCACCTGCAGTGTTCACCACCTGCAGT
Organism: Procambarus virginalis; assembly: GCA_020271785.1. NCBI lineage: Eukaryota > Metazoa > Arthropoda > Malacostraca > Decapoda > Cambaridae > Procambarus > Procambarus virginalis. The sequence continues at coordinate 10,417 of WNGS01133713.1, forward strand.
GTTCACCACCTGCAGTGTCCGCCACATTCAGTGTCCGCCACATGCAATGTCCGCCACATGCAGTGTTCACCACCTGCAGTGTTCACCACCTGCAGTGTCCGCCACATGCAGTGTCCGCCACATGCAGTGTTCACCACCTGCAGTGTTCACCACCTGCAGTGTTCACCACCTGCAGTGTTCACCACCTGCAGTGTTCACCACCGGCAGTGTCCGCCACATGCAGTGTTCACCACATGCAGTGTTCACCACCTGCAGTGTTCACCACCTGCAGTGTTCACCACCTGCAGTGTTCACCACCTGCAGTGTTCACCACCTGCAGTGTTCACCACCTGCAGTGTTCAACACCTGCAGTGTCCGCCACATGCAGTGTCCACCACATGCAGTGTTCACCACCCGCAGTGTCCACCACCTACAGTGTTCACCACAAGCAGTGTTCACCACCAGCAGTGTCCACCACCTGCAGTGTTCACCACCAGCAGTGTTCACCACCAGCAGTGTTCACCACCAGCAGTGTCCACCACCTGCAGTGTTCACCACCAGCAGTGTTCACCACCCGCAGTGTCCACCACCTGCAGTGTTCACCACCAGCAGTGTTCACCACCAGCAGTGTTCACCACATGCAGTGTTCACCACGAGCAGTGTTCACCACCTGCAGTGTCCACCACCTGCAGTGTCCACCACCTGCAGTGTTCACCACCAGCAGTGTTCACCACCTGCAGTGTTCACCACCAGCAGTGTTCACCACCAGCAGTGTCCACCACAGCAGTGTTCACCACCAGCAGTGTTCACCACCTGCAGTGTTCACCACCTGCAGTGTTCACCACCTGCAGTGTTCACCACCAGCAGTGTTCACCACCTGCAGTGTTCACCACCAGCAGTGTCCACCACCAGCAGTGTCCACCACCTGCAGTGTTCACCACCTGCAGTGTTCACCACCAGCAGTGTTCACCACCTGCAGTGTTCACCACCTGCAGTGTTCACCACCTGCAGTGTTCACCACCTGCAGTGTTCACCACCTGCAGTGTTCACCACCTGCAGTGTTCACCACCTGCAGTGTTCACCACCTGCAGTGTTCACCACCTGCAGTGTCCACCACATGCAGTGTCCACCACTGCAGTGTCCGCCACATGCAGTGTTCACCACCTGCAGTGTTCACCACCTGCAGTGTCCACCACATGCAGTGTCGCAACATGCAGTGTTCACCACCTGCAGTGTTCACCACCTGCAGTGTTCACCACTTGCAGTGTTCACCACCTGCAGTGTCCACCACCTGCAGTGTTCACCACCAGCAGTGTTCACCACCTGCAGTGTTCACCACCAGCAGTGTTCACCACCTGCAGTGTCCACCACCTGCAGTGTTCACCACCAGCAGTGTTCACCACCAGCAGTGTCCACCACCAGCAGTGTTCACCACCTGCAGTGTTCACCACCTGCAGTGTTCACCACCAGCAGTGTTCACCACCTGCAGTGTTCACCACCTGCAGTGTTCACCACCTGCAGTGTTCACCACCTGCAGTGTTCACCACCTGCAGTGTCACCACCTGCAGTGTTCACCACCAGCAGTGTTCACCACCTGCAGTGTTCACCACCTGCAGTGTTCACCACCTGCAGTGTCCACCACCAGCAGTGTTCACCACCAGCAGTGTTCACCACCTGCAGTGTTCACCACCTGCAGTGTTCACCACCTGCAGTGTTCACCACCTGCAGTGTTCACCACCGCAGTGTTCACCACCTGCAGTGTTCACCACCTGCAGTGTCCACCACCAGCAGTGTTCACCACCTGCAGTGTTCACCACCAGCAGTGTTCACCACCAGCAGTGTCCACCACCAGCAGTGTCCACCACCTGCAGTGTCCACCACCTGCAGTGTTCACCACCAGCAGTGTCCACCACCTGCAGTGTTACCACCAGCAGTGTTCACCACCTGCAGTGTCCACCACCTGCAGTGTTCACCACAGCAGTGTTCACCACCTGCAGTGTTACCACCAGCAGTGTTCACCACCTGCAGTGTCCACCACCTGCAGTGTTCACCACCAGCAGTGTTCACCACCTGCAGTGTTCACCACCAGCAGTGTTCACCACCTGCAGTGTCCACCACCTGCAGTGTTCACCACCAGCAGTGTTCACCACCTGCAGTGTCCACCACCAGCAGTGTTCACCACCTGCAGTGTTCACCACCTGCAGTGTTCACCACCAGCAGTGTTCACCACCTGCAGTGTTCACCACCTGCAGTGTTCACCACCTGCAGTGTTCACCACCTGCAGTGTTCACCACCTGCAGTGTTCACCACCTGCAGTGTTCACCACCTGCAGTGTTCACCACCTGCAGTGTTCACCACCTGCAGTGTCCACCACATTCAGTGTCCACCATGCAGTGTCCCCACATGCAGTGTTCACCACCTGCAGTGTTCACCACCTGCAGTGTCCACCACATGCAGTGTCCACCCACATGCAGTGTTCACCACCTGCAGTGTTCACCACCTGCAGTGTTCACCACCTGCAGTGTTCACCACCTGCAGTGTTCACCACCTGCAGTGTCCGCCACATGCAGTGTTCACCACCTGCAGTGTTCACCACCTGCAGTGTTCACCACCTGCAGTGTTCACCACCTGCAGTGTTCACCACCTGCAGTGTTCACCACCTGCAGTGTTCACCACCTGCAGTGTTCACCACCTGCAGTGTCCACCACATGCAGTGTCCACCACCTGCAGTGTCCACCACACCACCACCAGCATGTTCACCACCTGCAGTGTCCACCACCTGCAGTGTCCGCCACCTGCAGTGTTCACCACCTGCAGTGTTCACCACCAGCAGTGTTCACCACCTGCAGTGTTCACCACCTGCAGTGTTCACCACCTGCAGTGTCCACCACCTGCAGTGTTCACCACCAGCAGTGTTCACCACCTGCAGTGTTCACCACCTGCAGTGTTCACCACCTGCAGTGTTCACCACCTGCAGTGTTCACCACCTGCAGTGTCCACCACCTGCAGTGTTCACCACCTGCAGTGTCCACCACCTGCAGTGTCCACCACCTGCAGTGTTCACCACCTGCAGTGTTCACCACCTGCAGTGTTCACCACCAGCAGTGTTCACCACCAGCAGTGTTCACCACCTGCAGTGTTCACCACCTGCAGTGTTCACCACCAGCAGTGTTCACCACCTGCAGTGTTCACCACCAGCAGTGTTCACCACCTGCAGTGTTCACCACCTGCAGTGTTCACCACCTGCAGTGTCCACCACCTGCAGTGTTCACCCCCTGCAGTGTTCACCACCAGCAGTGTTCACCACCTGCAGTGTTCACCACCAGCAGTGTTCACCACCTGCAGTGTCCACCACCTGCAGTGTTCACCACCTGCAGTGTTCACCACCTGCAGTGTTCACCACCTGCAGTGTTCACCACCTGCAGTGTTCACCACCTGCAGTGTCCACACATGCAGTGTTCACCACCTGCAGTGTTCACCACCTGCAGTGTTCACCACCTGCAGTGTTCACCACCAGCAGTGTTCACCACCTGCAGTGTCCACCACCTGCAGTGTTCACCACCTGCAGTGTTCACCACCTGCAGTGTCCACCACCTGCAGTGTTCACCACCAGCAGTGTTCACCACCTGCAGTGTCCCACCACCTGCAGTGTTCACCACCTGCAGTGTTCACCACCTGCAGTGTTCACCACCTGCAGTGTCCACCACCAGCAGTGTTCACCACCTGCAGTGTCCACCACCTGCAGTGTTCACCACCAGCAGTGTTCACCACCTGCAGTGTTCACCACCTGCAGTGTCCACACCTGCAGTGTTCACCACCTGCAGTGTCCACCACCTGCAGTGTTCACCACCTGCAGTGTTCACCACCAGCAGTGTTCACCACCAGCAGTGTTCACCACCTGCAGTGTTCACCACCAGCAGTGTTCACCACCTGCAGTGTTCACCACCTGCAGTGTTCACCACCAGCAGTGTTCACCACCTGCAGTGTTCACCACCTGCAGTGTTCACCACCTGCAGTGTTCACCACCTGCAGTGTCACCACCTGCAGTGTTCACCACCTGCAGTGTTCACCACCTGCAGTGTTCACCACATGCAGTGTTCACCACAGCAGTGTTCCCACCTGCAGTGTTCACCACCAGCAGTGTCCACCACCTGCAGTGTTCACCACAGCAGTGTTCACCACCAGCAGTGTTCACCACCTGCAGTGTTCACCACCAGCAGTGTTCCCACCAGCAGTGTTCACCACCTGCAGTGTTCACCACCTGCAGTGTTCACCACCTGCAGTGTTCACCACCTGCAGTGTTCACCAC
>WNGS01133730.1:0-10000 GCA_020271785.1 Procambarus virginalis
AAAAACAAAGAAAAACCCCGCAAAAGTACACCGTCCCAGAGGCAACAGGAACTGGCCGCCGCGTAGGTGGCAGGCAGTGCAACACCTTGGCGGCCCTAACCAGCACAACACCAACTCCCTACCCAAGGCCAAACAAGGGCCCCAAGCCCCAGCTGGCCCAAGGGCGAGGCAAATGCCGAGCATCAAGAACCCCTAACGGGAGCGGTTCCCGAACGCCCCAGAGAAGATAACCCTGACACGCAAGGGCAGTACTCACAGGGCGCCTAGGGAAGGGAACCCCTAGACTCATGCAGCCCGGCACTGATGATACTCCTGTCCACCGCAAAACAAAACAGCAGAGAACGCCACACGAGGCAAACACCGCCAAGGAATTTGAGGCCAGAGAAGCGTTATCCCGGTTGACACTAGCTTACGAACTGACGGCAGCCGGCGCGTAAGGTCCGGGGCCCCTCCCCCCTCCGGGAGGGGAGGGCTGCGCGGACAACCGGCGCGGCAGTAAAGTGATTGTTTGATTGTTTTTCCTTGTGATTGTAGGGGTTTTTCTACCTCTCTGTTCGGTTTGTTGTAGTTTCTACCATGTGGGTTTGTTTTGTTACTCTACTTTCTGGGTGCCTAACCCCGGTCGATGGCAGATAAGGAAAACCCCCCACCCATATGGGGTTTTTCCAGAGGCCTTGCTCCCTGAAACCTCTCTGAAGGGCCAGGTGGAGGCGCTTGGACACGGGGAGATACCAGATGCACTTAAAGTAGCAGACATAGTCCCTCTACACAAGGGAGGGAGCATAGCATTGGCAAAGAATTATAGACCAGGGAGCACTAACTCCCACAGAAAAAGTATTTGAGAGAGTGATTAGGAGTCAGGTCACCAATTTCATGGAGACCAATGACCTTCACAACCCAGGCCAACATGGATTTCGAGCGGGAAGATCGTGCCTCTCACAGCTACTTGAGCACTACGACAAAGTCACTGAGGCATTAGAAGAAAAACTGAATGCTGATGTGATATACACGGACTTCGCAAAGGCTTTCGATAAATGTGACCATGGCATGATAGCACATAAAATGAAGTCAATGGGAATAACCGGTAAAGTAGGACGCTGGATACTCAGTTTTCTGTCAAACAGGACTCGGCGAGTAACGGTCAACCATATAAAATCTAGTCCAAGTGCAGTTAAAAGCTCTGTACCTCAGGGTACAGTCCTTGCACCGCTGCTTTTCCTTATTCTCATATCAGATATAGACAAAAATACAAGTCACAGCTTTGTATCATCCTTTGCAGATGACACAAAAATCAGTATGAAAATTACCTCGGCTGAAGACATTGAAAAACTTCAAGCTGATATTAATAAAGTTTTCGATTGGGCATCAGAAAATAACATGATGTTTAACAGTGATAAATTCCAGGTACTCAGGTACGGTAAAAATGAAGACCTTAAACATAATACAGGGTATAAAACACAATCAAATGTACCCATAGTAGGAAAACAGCATGTAAAGGATTTGGGAATAATGATGTCTGATGACCTAACGTTTAGGGAGCATAACCAAGCAAATATTGCGACAGCCAGAAAAATGATAGGATGGATTACGAGAACTTTCAAATCCAGGGATCCCATCACAATGGTTGTACTCTTCAAGTCACTTGTGTTGTCCCGTCTTGAGTACTGCTCAGAACTCACTTCCCCCTTCAGGGCAGGAGAGATTGCTGAAATAGAGGAAATACAGAGAACATATACGGCACGAATAGACGTGATAAAGCACCTAAATTATTGGGATCGTCTCAAAGCCCTCTAAATGTACTTACTAGAAAGAAGACGAGAGAGATATCAAATAATATACACCTGGAAGATACTGGACGGCCAAGTACCAAATCTACACAGTAAAATAACAACGTACTGGAGTGAACGATATGGAAGAAAATGCAGAATAGAACCAGTGAAGAGCAGGGGTGCCATAGGCACAATCAGAGAACACTGTATAAACATCAGAGGTCCGCGGCTGTTCAACACCCTCCCAGCAAGCATAAGAAATATTGCCGGAACAACCGTGGACATCTTCAAGAGGAAGCTAGATTTATTCCTCCAAGGAGTGCCGGACCAACCGGGCTGTGGTGGGTATGTGGGCCTGCGGGCCGCTCCAAGCAACAGCCTAGTGGACCAAACTCTCACAAGTCGAGCCTGGCCTCGGGCCGGGCTTGGGGAGTAGAAGAACTCCCAGAACCCCATCAACCAGGTATCAACCAGGTTTAACACGGGTGGTACGCGAAAAAAGGGACACACAGGTGGAAACCGAGTACCCAAATGAGCCACAGAGACGTTAGAAAGAACATTTTCAGTATCAGAGTAGTTAACAGGTAGAATGCATTAGGCCGTGATGTGGTGGAGGCTGACTCTATACACAGTTTCAAATGTAGATATGATAGAGAAAAATAGGCTCAGGAATCTGTACAATATGACAAAGACTGCTGGGGAGACGGGACACCACGAGCGTAGCTCTCATCCTGTAACTACACTTAGGTAATTACTTAGGTAATTACTTAGGTATTACCAATTGATTGACAGTTGAGAGGTGGGACCAAAGAGCCAGAGCTCAACCCCTGCAAGCACAACTAGGTGAGCACAGATAGATGTGTATTGTGTGTCCATAATACACATATTATAGTATTTATAATATTTATATTATTTATAGCATAGCATTATATAGCATTATAGTATTTATAGAATAATAGTATTTTAAATTATGCCCAAAATGATTAACTTGCCTAATCTATGATGGAGAATAGCAAACAATATTATTATACCAGGAAATCTATCGGGACATAATCAACCACAGATTAGAGAACTGCTTAGATTCTGTGACAAATTTTCACTCACCCAGCAGATATCGGAGCCAACGAGAAACAAAAATATTCTCGATCTGGTCTTTTACAAACAACGAAGACATTATCAGGGACATTATGAAATCGGATAACACATACTCAGATCACAAGCTCATTGAAGTGCAAACTACTATCAATACTCAGAATAGACCTAAAAGAATGATCAAGCGAGAGGGGTTATTCAATAAATTCAATTTTAATAATTAAAGGATAGACTGGGAGACAATAAACAGGGAACTTACAAACATTCCATAGGAAACTGTTCTAAGTAATAAAAATCCTACACAAGGAATAGAAAAACTGACTTCGGACACATATCAAATGTCTGAAACATGTTCCTTTGAGGAAAGCCAGAAAGAGGTCCAACGTGGAAAGAGAAAGCAGACGACACTATAGAAGAAAGAAAAAAATAACAGAAATGCTTAAGCAGACACGACTTTCCCTACAAAGAAGGAACAATTTAAATAGGGAGATTGAAGAAATAAAGCAGAAACTGAAAACACTCATATCAGATTGAAGAAAGGCAACAAGAACAGAAAGAAATTCAAGAAATATAGAAAAACCCAAAACATTTCTTCACATATGCAAAATCAAGAGCAAAAACAACTGACAGTTTTGGACCTATTCGTACGAGTGAAAGTTCATACATGGAGGAGGACAAAGAAATTAGTGAAATTCTAAAAAAAACAGTATGAGGACATGTTTAGCATCCCAATAAACAGCATGAAAGTGGAAGATCCGGACAACTTCTTTATGCGTGATATTCAAACCCCCTGTAAATATATATATAACTAATATCAACACGAGCGTGGCAGATTTTGAAAGAAAAATTTAAAACATGCCCATGCACTCAGCTCTGGGTCCAGATTCATAGAATTCAATATTTATAAAGAAATGAAAGGTGCCAGTAGCACAGACACTCAGTATAGTGTGGAGGAAGAGCTTGGACACAGGGAAGATACCAGATGCACTTAATTAAGTTAATTTAACCACTTAACTGCACCAACTGAGTATTCTCGGTCGGTGGGAAACTGCGCCAACCGAGAAAACTCTTTTTGATTTTTCGGTACCCATTCTAAATGTGTACAAGGTTGGTTGTGTACAAAATGGACTCTTAGGACCTCCAGTGAGAGGCAGCCATCTTGGAAAAAATTCCCAGAATGCCCTAGGGCTGCTGGCTGGGTTAATTCTGAGTGCGCAACCACGGGTGACGCATGCGCCTCTGGCTCCCAAACACCTGTCCGACGTGGTGCTGAAAGATAACGCTCCGTCTGTGAAATTCAAACCTTATTGGTTGAAGAACATAAGGGTCATAATATTGAAGTTAGGCGCAATAAGGACCTAACACAAAGGTCGGATGCAAGTGATACAGCACCTATGAGGACGATACAGCGAGCGTATCCAGTTGTAGCTCTGAGTGTCACCCTTGCAATACTATGCTATCTCCAATTTATTTAGATGATACATAGACGAATCATTTTCTGTGTTCAGTGATGATGCATCTTATACAAGTAGCATAGATGAACAGTGTTAGTGGCTTCCATGGTGGTGTTTTCCATAGATATTTTCAAGAATACCTGAATCTCTTCTAGATTGATAGACACTCTTTGAGGCTAGCTGAATCTCTTCCTGACTGACGGACACTCTTTGAGGCAAGCTGAATCTTCTGTGTGGGACCATACAAAGTGATCTTTTCAAGACTACCTTACAAATTGATCTTTTCTGGACTTGAAAATCTTTTCAAGACTACCTTATGCTTTACAAGCTTGCTTACATACAACCTACAAGTACTAAAGCCAAGGGTGTACATGAGTGCATTAATTGCAAGCACACAGAATGAAGAAACAGGAAGCGAAAATTTTTCTGTACGTGGTGCAATGATAGCGATGTCGCGCTACTTCCGAAGTACTGAGTACTCACCTAATTGTGCTCGTGGGGGTTGAGCTTTGGCTCTTTGGTCCCGCCTCTCAACTGGTGTACAGATTCCTGAGCCTACTGGGCTCTATCATATCTACATGATATCTGATAGCTCTATCATATCTACATGATGAGTGTGTAATACAGTGTGTTACTGTGTAAATAGTGTGTGAAACTGTACATATTGTAATTTTAGTGAATTTTTAACAAGTAATATTGCAACAATAAACATTTATTTTGGACACATTACTGACACATGTATCACAGTTCCATGGAACATTATGAAGGTTCTACTGTATACATATTGTAAAGGACACAAATATGCATCGTGTACGATAAAAAAATAAAATAAAACCGCATTGGAAATGCATAGAACAAATAATTGAAAATATATTTGTGACAACACCTGGTGCTTGAATGGCCCGCACGACCGTGTCTGGGTGATTCATGCACGGACGACCAGGCCCTAATGACGTCACAGCGCACATTGTACATGTCCCCACAGCCAAAGTAAGTGGAATTTGGTATTTATTTTTACATAGACATGTTCAGTGAAGGGAATTTATCATTTTATGAAAAAAAAGAATTTGGGGGGAACACTTTATTTCATGCGCACAGGGGGACTTTCACAATAAACTCAGCGCAGCACGGTGGTTAAAGCAGCAGACATAGTGTAACAAGCTAAGCTTGGTGTAGAAATTATAGATTTCAGATCATAGGGGTTAAATTGTACCACATGGTTTTATACAAACTTGCAGTGAGAGAGGAGTTTTACCTGACTAGTCGGAAAACGGTCACTGGCCAGAGATTAAGGGATTAGCAAGGCAGGGAAACAAAATGGCTACCTCCCTGGTATTAATTCAACAAGTGATGAATAATTCAATAAATACAGTAATTGCAGTAATAACCAATCTGGTTTAAGGTCTTAAGTTAACATGAATGTAGAATAAAGATCAGGGTCGTATGCTGTCACAGATAAAGTGACGTCATGTAGAAGTAGAGAGACTAGTTCGCTAGGCTGGATGACTCGGCCTGAGTCAAGGATCTTGCGGCCTATGGGGTGACCACAGCCTACCGTATTATTAATTCATAACATATAAATTCAGGTCACTATTCAATATCGAAAGTGAAAATAGCCAGGCTCAAGATGCCCATAGAATTACCATCAGTTTCAATAGGAATTCAACCATCTGGGTTGGCCAGTAAATATGATTAGCTTGTTCAATTTTACCCTGCTTGGTAATTTAATAGCCAGGAAAGCTGGCAGAATAATACTAGCTAGCTTCAGTCTAAAGACAGAGCAGGTCAGTCAGTGTGGAGTGAGCAGTTGGGAGGTCACCATCTCACCTCCCGAAGCCAGAACAACATCCACTGGTTTCTTAGATTACAGTCAAGTGCTTGAGAGTTTGGTACAGTTAATTCCCAATCATTTGCCCCTTAGGAATATATTCAGTTTAGGGAGTGTTAAAGATAGGGAGTGTTTTCTTTTTTATATTCATTTGATTAATCTTGATTTGATAAATCTTGTTTGGTATTTATGGTATTTTTGAGTTTTCCCATAGGAATATATATGATTGTCCTTGCTGCGGCACCTAAGAGCCGGGTTTTTATTGAATGAGTCGCTACCCAACTCATTTGGACTCGGACTCAAGTAGATTAACAACAAAGTGGAGACGCTATATTCCCAGCTTGATGACCTATGGGATATGTTCAGGAACAGAGACTACCCAAAGACAATAATACACGCAGCCCAGGAGAAACTTGGAGAAAAAACAAGGCGGAGCTACTCAGACCTAGAACACAAGAAGTGGAAGACAAGAGATGGATCCTCACACCCTTTTCTTCCCCGGCCTTGCAGCACAGCTCAAGATAAAACTCCAGGAAGTATGGACATGGATGAGAGAAACGTACAGTGAACATCCATCCTGGGTAAAATTCCCACAAAACCCTCCCATGATCGCCAGGAGGCAAGGGAAGTCTATAAAGGACCACCTTGTTAGAGCAGGTGTACAGGCTGATCATCTCAACCAAACTGGGGGAGAGGACCAGCCCCAGGTTACAGGGCATGAAAATAAAACTTACTGACCCTAACCTAACCTGACACAGGTTTGGAGTGCGACCTGGGTTGAGGCAGAGTATGCAGAGTGGTTAGGAGGTGCCAACAAGTACAAGCAGTTAAAAGCTCTGTACCTCAGGGTACAGTCCTTGCACCGCTGCTTTTCCTTATTCTCATATCAGATATAGATAAAAATAAAGTCACAGCTTTGTATCATCCTTTGCAGATGACACAAAAATCAGCATGAAAATTACCTCTGCTGAAGACATTGAAAAACTTCAAGCAGATAGTAATAAAGTTTTCAACTGGGCAACAGAAAATAACATGATGTTTAACAGTGATAAATTCAGGTACAGTACTCGGGTACCATAAAAAACCCAGCGTTGAATGTAATGAAACGCCATTTCTGGGTGAGCCCCGGAGGCTCCCTGGAGCTTATCGGGCTAATGTATGTTATGTTAGACCGGGACACTAGCTATGGAGTTCAGACCTACCAGGGACCAGCGCCAGAACCTGGCCCCTTCAGAGAGGTTCAGGGAGCAATGGCCCTGGAAAACCCCATATGGTGGGGGTTTTCCTTATCTGCCATCGACCGGGGTTAGGCACCCAGAAAGGTAGGCGTAACAAAACAAAACCCCACATGGTAGAAAACTACAACAAACCGAACAGAGAGGTAGAAAAACTCCCTACAATCACAAGGAAAACAATCAAACAATCACTTTACTGCCGCGCCGGTTGTCCGCGCAGCCCTCCCCTCCCCGGGAGGGGGAGGGGGGGCCCGGACCTCACCGCGCCGGCTGCCGTCAGTTCGGAAACTAGGCTTCAACCAACGCGAAAAATCCGCCGACCGGACGGGAGGGAGGGTAGCCAGGGAGCCTCCGGGGCTCACCCAGAAAATGGCGTTTCATTACATTCAACGCTGGTTTTCTGTGGGGAGCCCCTACGGCTCCCTGGAGCTAATTACCAAAGAGAAGGAAAAAAGGGGACGTACCCGGGAGGCGGCGGCCACAAAATCCTCAACGCGAAGTCGAGACAACTGGCTGCAACCTGCGACCCAAAGCAACACAAGAACGCCGAGGAGCACGGACGTTCACCAAATAACGGGCGGCCAGGACCCTGTTCGAATCCAAAAACCACGCGCCGAATATGTGCCCAAGACATATTACCAACACAGCAGCCAAAGCCGCAAACTTCCTAACGGCATGGGCACGAGGATAGACCGCAGGCTGGCTAGATTTAATAACCCTGCAGACAACCTGGGAGACCCGAACCCTGGAACAGGGAACGAGGGAAACTGGATCAACCCAAAGTGCATCCCCAGCCATACCGGCCGAAGCGCGCAAGCAACGGCGAAGTGCCGCAACTGGACACAACACATGATGCACCCCCGGCCGAACCAACCAAGCATCAATGACCCACGGACCCCTCCGGAAAGCAGCCGTCTCGTTCTTCGCCAGAAAAGAAGGCGAAGGCTGCAAACGGACAAACCTACCCCAGGACCAAAAGAGCAGAAACCCCTGCGCCGGAGGAGGGCATGAAGCACCCCTACCCGGCCCCCAGAGGCCAACGCCAACAAAAACAAAGCCTGGGAAAAAATCAGGAACCGAAGGGGCCACCACAAACCGAGGAGAGGAAAGATAGAAGAGCACCCGGTCCAAGGACCAGGACGGCTCAGGAGGCGCATGAGCAGGCGGAGGTGAAACATAGCACAGGAAAGCTTACTAAACGGGGCGGATGTAACGTCGACCCCGAAAGCTAGCCGAGCAGCTCCGCCAGCGCCGCACGAGACGAGGCGACAGTATCAGGCATCAATCGACCGTCCTGAACAAGCCAAGAAAGAAAGGACAAAACCTGATCCGAAAGAAAGACAACCTACAAAGAGCCAGAAAATGGCGAAAAGAACGCCAGGAAATCCATACTGTCGCCGAAACGAAGCTCTCAGGTGGGACACCATCAACGAAGCCACCTGATCACCATAGAATTGGTGATACACCGCGTCAAAAACCCCAGACGCGAAGAGCAGAGGAGAAGGTCGAACCAGCCCCGTACCAGAGCGGACCGACCTGCTGAAAGAGGCGGAGCCGCGGTAAACGTCCGGGTTCGGGCACCGAGTCAACAGCACCGGAAACCAAAGCCGGGCCGGCCACCAATGGGCCACAAGGAGTACTCTCCCTGGGAATGTCTCCAAATGAACCAGAACCCGAAGCAACAGCTGGACCGGAGGGAAGAGGTACAGGGAACCCCCTTTAGACCAGTCCCGCCGAAAGGCATCCACCGCGAACGCTGCGCAGTCGGGGAAGGCGTCACATCGGGAGACGCCGAGACCACACCGACGCGAAGAGGTCCACATCTGGGAGACCGTAAGTCTGGCAGATCCAACGAACGAGTCGTCGTCGACCGTCCACCCGTGGAGAGGGGAGCGAGACAGACCGTCCGCCAGAACGTGGACACTCCCCGGACGTGAACCACACGGAGAGCCAAACCCCGGGAATCCAGCAGACGAGCCACTCGCAGGGACCAATCCCAAGAGCTAAGGACTGAAGAGAACCCCGCGGTTCAGGCAAGGAACCACTGGAGTACAGTCCAAACGGAGGTAAAGGGCGATCCCGAGCGACCCGAATCCTCCGAAGCGCGAACCAGGACAGCTGCGAACTCCCGAACCGTGCTGTGAGCCCGATGGAAGGACGAACCCCACGTCCCTGGCCTGCCTGGTGAGCACTGGTCACAAAGCCCCAGCCAAGAGACGACGCGTCCGTGAACACAACGAGCGAGGCTCGGGAAGGTGCCAAGGCACCGAACCCTGAAAAACCCCGAAGAGGAAGCCGGGACCAGCAACCGACAAAAGACCCCGGAGGGAGAACCCCACGATCGCGAGAGAGGCGGAAAGGAAATCCCCGAAGGAACCAAAACAGACGCCGCAGCCAAACCCGACCGGCGGGTAGACTAGCACGGCGAAGTTCAGACTCCCGCACAACCGCTAAGCAACCGCTGAGCAAACCGAGACCGTCTCATGCACCGCCGAAGGCGGGACCACAGCTGCAGGAACACGTCTGGAGGGAAAGAATGAGTGGCCCAATAGCCCTAAACAAGGACCAGGCCCGAACCCGGGATGGAACATATGGAAAAACCTCCCGATCACCAGGACACCA
>WNGS01133754.1:0-12320 GCA_020271785.1 Procambarus virginalis
ACAGTGTCATGAAAAAGGAGGAGAGCACGAGGGAGAGGCAGAGGGGAGAGGTCAGAGAGAACAGCACTGAGGGTAAATAGGTTCCAGTCCGCTTGAGCAAACCGCCACCTAGGGAAACGAGAGGGAAAGGGCGATGAAGAGAAAAGGACACAAGGATGGGGAAATGATCACTGCCATGGAGATCATCAAGAACCTGCCAAGTGAAATCTAAGTAAAGAGAGGAAGAGCAGAGAGAAAGATCAAGCAGGAAAGGGTGCGAGTCCAAGAGTCCAAATGAGTGGGCTCCCCAGAATTCAAAAGAGACAGGAAGAAGAGAGGAGAAACGGCTCAAGAAGGCGACCCCGAGGTATTCGTCAGAAAATCACCCCAAAAAGAGAATGACGACAATTGAAGTCACCCAGCAGGAGCACAGGCTCCGGCAAGGAGTCCAAGAGGTGTTTCAAATCAGGAAGAGAAAGCGGGACACTCGGGGGGAGATAAATGGAACAAACTGTGTACCATTCCCCACAAAGATACGAGCAGCAGAAACAATGGAGAGGCAAATGAAAAGTAAGGAACAAAGGGAACATCAGTGCGAATCAAGAGAGCAGAAGAATTAGGAGCCCCAGCAATTGCTGGGGGGGGGGGGAGAGAGAGAAGGAATAGCCATGAAAACGACCAGGAACGAGCACCAAGCATCGGCTCCTGGAGACAGACACAAAAGGGGCGAAAACCGTGAAATCAGAAGTTGGAGTTCGAGGAAATTGGCGTAATAACCTCGAACGTTCCATTGAAGAAGAGACATCGACGAGAAGAGAAAGGACAACAGCAGAGAACAAGGAAGAAGAAACAATGGCGAAAGAGCAACACAGCACGTTAAAGAATATCAGGGTCGGGATCAGGGTCAGCAAAGTAAGGGTTAGGGGGCATGGGTAAACTGAGCAAAGACGGAGGGAAGAAAGCGGGAGAACAGATCATGGGTCCGGAGGAGAGGAGGAGGAGACAACGGAGAGGGCAGTCAAGGACAGCAGCAGGAAGAGGAGGAGTAGAAAGAGGGGAGCGCACCGCAGCAAGGGCAGCAACCGAAAGGGAAGCAGGGGCCAAAAAACCTCCATAGCAGGAACAGGGGGAGCAACCACTGAAATGGAGGGGAAGGAGCAATAGAGCCAGTAGTAGGGGTGAGGGGAAGAAAGCGAAGCCTTCTTACCCGCCGGGAGGAGGAAGGAGAGGAGCCAGGCTTGCGCTTCTGACTAAAGAGACAGGTGTCCAGCAAACTACGTACCGGGCAACGGATCCAGTGTCTCAACAGGAGAAGCCGAACGAGAGCACACCACACAGCTGTTAGGAGAGCGATGGATATCCGCTGCACCGACAGGCGGCGGGGAGAGTCAATAGATGGAGGAGAAGGATGGGAAGGAGGATCGGAGGGAGATGAGGAAGACGACACAGGAGACACGACAGACGGGTAGAAAAGAAGATGAACTCCAGACAGAGGACCAGGGAGGGGGGTCCAGTCAGGACAGGACTCAAAGGACAGAGGGGGGGCAGTGGGCGTATCAGGGTCCAAGGCCGGAAACGGTTGTGAGTCTGAGGAAGGTGGGAAGGACGAGGGAGAAGAAGAGCGCAACACACGAACATAAGAGATATTAGCATAGGCGGGAGCCGGCAAACCTGGCGCCTCGCCTCAGGAAAAGATAAACGCTCCCGGTGCTTCAAGTTGAGGACGGCTGCCTCAAGCTTGTAATGGACACACGCACGGGAGAAGGTAGGATGGGCCTCACCGCAGTGAGGCAGCGAGCCTGGGGAGAAGTGCACTCCGACTTAGAGTGACCTTCGCCACCACACAAAGGACGAGAGAGACAGTCCCAGAGCAGCGGAGGGCACCATGCCCAACCTCCAGCACTTGTTACAGAGCCGAGGAGAAGGAATGTACTCCTGGACAGAGCACTTGGCACCAGCAAGAATGACAGAGGGTGGAAGGGTCCTACCATCAAAGGTAATCTTCACAACTCGAAGGGGTTGACGGCGACTACCACGAGGGGGACGAGTAAACGTGTCCACCTGGAGAATAGAATGGCCCTGGGCAGGAAGGATATGTCGAATATCGTCGTGGCAGTCTCGCAGATCCCGAACACCGGTCGCAACATGCGGCGGGAGCAGAATAGTGCCAACACTGGCATTCAACTGAGCATTCTAGAGACCCGAACAGGGGTCTCGCCAAGGCATGATAAGGCAGCCAAGCGGGAAGCAGCATCCTGAGAAGGAGCAGCAACGACACGTGTACCGAGACGAGTGGGGTTGAAGGTGACCGACGCATCCACGGAATCAACGAGATGCCGATGGAGGGAGAAATCGTCAGGAGGCGCGGAATCAAGAGGGAGGAGATCAAAGTATTTGGCCCATGAAGCAGGACCAACAAGGCCTGATATGCATCAGTACAGGAAGGAAACGAGCGAGTGCGGCCGTGGCGTTGGGAACCCCCTGAGAGAGAGGGGACAAAAGGCGCAGTAGTCACAACGAGAGACTTAGCCGCACCAGGGGACGAAGTGGTCACCACTGGAGGCTGGAGGCTCGACCCAACCACAGAGGAGGGAGGGGAGCTGAGGGAAGAAGTCAGGATGGTCAAAGGAGGAGCAAGGTCGGGGCCCAATGCAGCGGGAGCTAAAAAGCCTGGTCTTCCAATACAGGCCGAATCGGGGGCTTGGTCGCCCACCCCACGAGCTTGAGAGGGTACAACAGAAACATTAAATGGCATGTGAACGAAAGCGAGAAATTCATTCACGAATGTGCCCCCATACCACCATGGAGCCACAATTAGAGGCAGGACACCCAACAGGAAGCTATCGCCGATCATGCCGGGCCCCCTAGGGGTGCGTCGTGAGTATACGCCCCACAAACGCCACCTTAAGAACCGTCAGTCCGTCGAGATCGAGTTCAGCGACGAAAGGGAGATTGACAATAAAAGGTTCCCTCGCTCGAGACTAGTACGATTGGGTACTACAGTTCTACGGGTGCAAGAGTATGCCTCCTCAAGCACCCGGGCGTCAAAATAGAAGAAGTCCAAAGGAATAATCCAAAACAAGCAAAAGGTCGGCAGGAAACGACAAGCAGATAGGAGAAGAGGGGGGAGAAAAACGAAACAAAATGAAAAGGAAAAGCGATCCGGCATAATTAGAGAAGACAGCAGCAGGAGTGCAAGGCCATAAAAGGACAGAGGACTGTCCCACGGAGCATCACGCTCCGGCAGCTGTCTACTAAGCCCTCTCACGACGCCAACGGGCCGGATGGGGAGGGGAAAGTAACGGAGGCATCTACGGAATCAACGAAATGTCGATGGAGGGAGAAATCGTCAGGAGACGCAGAATCAAGAGGGAGGAGATCAAAATATTTGGCCCACGAAGCGGGACCAAACAAGGCTTGATAGGTATCAGAACGGGAAGGAATCGAGCGAGAGCGGCCGAGACGAGGACGGCGGTGAGAACCCCTAGAGAGGGTTAAAAGGCGCAGTAGTTACAACGAGAGATGGAGCCGCGCCAGGGGACGAGGTAGTCACCACCGGGGGCCTTGGGTGACTACCACCCAACCACAGAGGAGGAGGGGAGCCGATGGGAGGAGTCAGAGAGGCCAAAGGAGGAGCAAGGTCGGGGCCCAATGCCGCGGAGGCTACAGAGCCCGGTTTTCCAACACGGACCGACTCGGGGGCTTGGTCGCCCACCCCACGAGCCTGAGAAGGCAAAGCAGAAACAGTCGAAACAAGGTTTATCATCGTTACGAGAAAAAAAACATTCATTCACGAATGTGCCCCCACACCCACCATGGAGCCACAATTAGAGGCAGGACACCCGACAAGAAGCTATCGCCGATCATGCCAGGGCCCCTAGGGGTGCGTCGTGAGTATACGCCCCACAATCGCCACCTTAAGAACCGACAGTCCGTCGAGATCGGGTTCAGTGACGAAAGGGGGATTGACAATAAAAGGTTCCCCTCGCTCAAGACGTTGGGTACTACAGTTCTACGGGTGCAAGAATATGCCTCCTCAAGCACCCGGACGTCAAAATAGAAGAAGTCCAAAGAAAGATCCAAAACAAGCAAAAGGTCGGCAGGAAACGACAAGCAGATAGGAAAAGAGGGGGGAGAAAAACGAAACAGAAGGAAAAGAAAAAGGTGCTCGGCAAAATTAGAGAGGACGCAGCAGGAGCACAAGGCTAGAAAAGGACAGAGGACTGTCCCAAGGAGCATCACACTCCGGCAGCCGCCCACTAAGCCCCCTTCATGGCAGCAACGAGCCGAGCGGGGAGGGGGGGACTTTTCAGTAATTGGCATATTTCGGTATAAAAAGTCATAATTTCAAACAGCAAATAAGTGCAGAGAGCCAGAATTGGCTCCAAATACGGCACTGGAGTCGGATTGGGATATTTGGGATATTTTTAATACTGTAAGGGGCTTTGATAAAAATCTTTCCAATCGCCATTTTCAGTAATTGTTTTATTTTCGGTATAAATAGTCGTAAATTCAAACTGCAAATATGTGCAGAGAGCCAGAATTTTGCCCCAAAATTTAGTTCTGGAGTCGGATTTGGGATATTTTGAAAACTGCAGGGGGGGGGGGGGTTGGCAAAATGTGACCAATCGACGTTTTCAGTAAAAGGCATATTTTCGGTATAAAAAGTCGCAATTTCAAACTTCAAATATGTGCAGAGATAAAGAATTTGGCTCAAATATGGCACTGGAGTCAGATTTGGGATATTTAGGATATTTTGAATACTGCAAGGGGCTTTGAGCAAACACTTTCCAATAGCCGTTTTCAGTAATTGGCATATTTTCGGTATAAAAAGTCGTAAATTCAAACTGCAGATATGTGCAGAAAGCCAGAATTGGCTCCAAAATTTGACTCTGGAGTCGGATTTGGGATATTTGGGATATTTTGAAAATGCAGGGGGTTTGGTCAAATGTGACCAATCGCCGTTTTCAGTAATTGGCATATTTCGGTATAAAAAGTAATATATATATTCGTGCCTTGTGGGGGGTTGAATATTATACACCGTAGTCGTTCTTGTAGATTTATTAGCCGAGACAAAAGATATATATCTGGCCAGCCGAGGTCCTACTACTCTGAGTGATCGAGGGAACTGCCTGCAAGCATGGCTGGAGACTGTGAATCTGGCATGACGTCAGCAGAGGCTACTCGCCTGTGATTGGTTATGTTCCAACTGGCGCGGAAATTTGAATATAACACCGCTCGGACACGCTACCAAGTCGACGTCCCTTGTCGACATGCTCTGGCTAGCTAAATAGTTACAATAATACTGAAAGGACCTCGGTGGCATTTAATAATGGTTTACATGTGAAAATTGCATAATAAAACATTGAAAGAAGATCAGGTGAGCGTAATACTAGCATCTTGGCATATGCACCAAATTTTTTTTTTATTATCATAATAGGTGAAAATCATGGTAACAATGCTTTGATTCAACCTTAGTATGAAGAACATGTGTATGTCTACTTGTCAGATATGAACAATACAACTCGAGGTATTGCCTAACAAAATTATTAACATGTGTTAATGGCATGTGCTTGAAACAATACAAAATTAAGCAATCATTACATTAATGAACAAAATTCTGACCTAACAACCACAAATGAATTTTAAGATTAGATAATGATTTGTTTTTCTCTTTTTTTCAATGTACAATATATATATTTACAAGACCAATGTACAATATTGTAATTGCAATATATTTACAAGTATATACAAGACCTAGAACAAGAAGACTAACATCTGCGTGATAGCAGTCAGGATTCACTGGCCTCAATGTGGTTGCTGCTAGAACATTAATGAAATCTTTATGACAAGCACTGTAAAAAAAATACAAATGACAGTAGACTTAACAATGGCATTTAATTATAACAAAATAAAATGGGAAAAACATGATCATACAATATATATATATATTATGATATATATATATATATATATATATAATATATATATATATATATATGTATATATATATATATATATATATATATATATATATATTGGTAATAATAAGACACATGTGGTGGAAATACTGCAAATGAATTTTCAAGCCAAAACAAAATAACTGCAGAGTGCAATTGTAAATTCTGCGGATATCTACACCTAGCTCATCCAGAGCACTATACAACTCTGGCTCTGACTGAGGATCAGGAACAGATGAAACTGCATGTGACAAACTATCATCTTGAGAGATAACCTCGTTAACATCTAGCCAATGGACATGTGGTGAGTGCACGGTTGAAACGAGAGGTCTAGATCTAAGATTATAAGTGCTAGTATGGGGTGCTGAACATCAAGTGGTCTGTCAACCACAGAAGGTGGTGTCCCAATAGGAGGATCTGTCTGGGTAAGTTCATTGTCAACCTTTCCTTTCAGGTCTTGTCCAACTGTCTCTTGATAAGCTCGATTACCTTATATGGACCCAAAAATTCTTAGTTAACTTATACATAGGACCAGACCTGTGTTGGTTAAGTATCATTACTACAGATCCAATAGTTATTTTACTGGGTTTAGCTCGTTCATTCCTTGCTCGAGTGAACTCGGCTGTAGCTTTGGACAATTGTTCTCGTATTTTCTTGAATACTAGTTGCATTTGTCTACGCTTACTTGAACAAAATCATCTACGTTATATAAGGGAGTAGGAGGTACGTTAATCAATTCATTAGGGAGGATCTTATCTGTACCATAAAGAATAGCGTGAGGTGTGTCCTGTAGAAACATTAACTGAAGAATTTATAGCACACTGAATTAAGGGTATAAAATCATCCCAATTGTTGTTATCAAATTTCAAGGCATCTGACTCTCAAGGCATCTAACACTTTCTGTTAGTACGTTCAGCGAGTCCGTTACTTGCTGGATGATAGGCATGATACTACATTTTTAATGTTATATAAATCACACAAGCTAGTTAAAATACTATTACTGAATTCTGGACCATTATCTGAAAGGATTACTTTAGGCATACTATATCTACAAATTATGTGGTCATGGAATGCACTGGCTATAGTTTCTGCTGTTTTGTTCGGGATAGGAACTAGTTCGCAAAATCGTGAAAAATTATCGACCATTACAAGCAAATGTTTGTTCCCTTTCTCTGTTTCGCAAAATTTGTCAATAAATCCATCGATACTCGTTCCCAAGGAGCTTTAGTTGCTGGGTACACCTGAATTGGATTAGGTCCTGAAACATGTCCCTTGTGCTGTAAGCAAGTTAAACATCTGTCAACATAATGAGCAATGTCCTTAGCCATTTTTGGCCAAAAATATTTCAATCGACCTTGTTGGAGTGTACGATCCTTTCCTGGATGTGCACTTGCAGGAGCATCATGGATAATTTTTAACACAGTTGGTACCAAGACAGCTGGAACAACTAACTGACAACATTTCCTCGGGGCTGTCCCTAGCTTTACTACTCTACACAGTAAATTGTCTAACATAACTAGTTCTTTCAATGGTACTGGCGGTTTATGAATCGGGCGAGTGTCTTGCTTAGTCAAAAATTTAATGACGGGTGCCCATATGGGGTCTTGTCTCTGTTCCGTTTCTACTACTGTAGCATCTAATGCTGGGTAATTTAACTGAATCGCAGCTACGTGTCGAGAAAACGCATCGGCTACAACATTTTGCTTTCCTGGAATATATCCAAATGTGGGATTGAATTCTTGAATTGTGAGCAAATATCTAGCAAACTTTCCAACTGGATTCTTATTTTTGAACAAGGGAATTAATGGTTGGTGATCTGTAAGAACATGAACTGGGTAATTATAAATTGTATCTCTGAAATGTTTAAGTGCCCAGACAACTGCTAAGGCTTCTCGTTCTGTTGCGCTATAATTTTTCTCTTCTTTAGATAATGTACGGCTAGCATAAGCTATTGCGTGATCTCTGTGACCTTCTGTTTGAAGTAATGCAGCACCTAAACCTATGTCACTAGCATCTGTAACCAACGTAAAAGGTTTAGAAAAATCTGGATACCTAAGGACAGGTGACGAAATCAAGGCTGCTTTGAGTTTTTTGAATGACTGATCCTGGGCCTCTCCCCAAACAAAGGGTTCATCTTTTCTTTGCAACTTGTAAAGTGGAGCGGCTATAATAGAGAATCCAGCAATAAATGAACGATAAAATCCTACAAGACCTGTGAACTGTCTTACGGCTTCTGCGGTACGAGGTGTTGGAAAATCACGGGCAGCAATAATTTTTGATTCATTCAATGTAATACCTGAAGGTGTAACTGTATGACCTAGGAAATTAATCTTCTCTTTTAAAATGAACATTTTGCAAGCTTTATTTTTAAATTAGCTTCAGCGAGCTTTGCAAGTACTTTTTCAAGGTTCTGGAAATGAGTCTGAACATCTTGCGACATGATTATGAGATCATCAAGGTAAACTAGAAGTGATACAATCAAGTAGTAAATCGCCTATCATATCGACGAAATAGATTTGTCATGAGCCGTGAAAAAGTTATTGGACTACTCCGCAAACCAAATGGCATTCTTTTGAAATGAAAATGACCATTGGGAGTACTAAAGGCTGTCAATTGTTTACTTTCCTCATCAAGGGGGATTTGCCAGAATCCCTGCAACAAATCTAACGTTGAGAATACTTTATTTCGACCAATACTTTGCAACAAATCATTTAGAACTGGAAGTGGGAAACGATCAGGTATTGTTACTCTGTTAAGCTTTCGATAATCGATTACAGGTCTCCAAGTCCCATCTCGCTTTGGTACAAGAATCAATGGAGCGTTCCATGGTGAATTACTCGATTCGATTACATCACTCTGTAGCATTTCCTCTATAAGTCTATCGGCTTCTGCTCTCTGAGAATGGGGAAGACGGTAAGCTGGTACATAAATAGGGGTAGTTCCTTGTTCAAGTGGAATTTTATGTGTAATAAGAGGAGTGAGACCTAACTTTTCTCCTGGTAGGGCGACAACGGCTCTATTTCTGTTCAAAATTTCCAAAAGCTGAGCCACAGAGTCAGGAAAATCAGTAGGACTGAGGTGTTGCGCTTGCACCTCTGGCTGAGATCCTGTTCTCCTGGCGTGAGAGTACAAACAGTATGATCCATGGAGACATCATCCACAACTCGCACCGGTAACGAGTAATGGGCAAAATCTACAACATGGGTACCAGACTGGAGATGGATGTCGGCATTACTAGTGTTTGCAATAAATAATGTAACAGTACCGTCCTGCACTGTGTGCCAGGAGGGTTCAACAAATGTACCATTCACTTTACACGTTTCACTTTCCGCAATCACATCCGACAACTCAGGCACTCCCTGAACCTTAACTCTTATTCTGGTGAGAGAATGAGAGTGCAGCACAGTGTCAGTAGCCGTGGAACCACTGACTTCAGAGATGGAAGCTGCCAGGCGAGCAAGACAACGAGAATCCGTTAGGGCGTCCCCTTCCAGAAGATCCCGATACTCACTCTCCTTAACAACTGCACCACTACGATGCTTCAATCGAGTGCCTATTTTCTCGGGTATGCTAACACGACAATGATCTGACAAACCTACGCTAGCAAGGCGGGTGTCAACGAAATTAACGTAGTCTGATTGAAGATTGAACTCATGGCCCTGTCGATACATGCTACACAAGGGTATGATGTGGTCTTTGATACTTATGTTCCAACGATGGGGAAACAATGCAATATTTTCATCAATCATGGTGTACAGACCTAAGAGAATGTCTCCAGGGAAATGAATAATGTCAACAACTAAACATGTTATAGACAATGTGACATCATTGAACTTGAGTGGGAGGTCAATTTCACCCTGAACTTTACTTTATTTCCTGAAATACCACTTAGAAAAGGTATGTGTGACTGTTTTAAAGTAGTAGGGTGCTTACTTTCAATGTCTCTAAGAGCTGAAGGCTTGACAATATTAATTTTGCACCTGAATCAAGAAAAACTTTTAAAACTCTACCATGTACAATGGCTGATACAAGGGGACCATCACTTGAGACTGGACAAGTTACTACTTTTGACTTATGTTGTCTGGGATATCTGCGTCTTGTCTGGGTTAAATGTACTGTGGTTCCGTCAACATCTACAACTGGTCTAGAGTCAGTGTCCTCCTCTGTCAAGTGTCCAAATCTATTTTGGGTAGCTACTGAATACACAGGGAGGGCACTAGGATGGCTAGCTTGAATTGGTTAGCGGATGGCCTTGGGGGTTTCCCGACGACATGGAGTGAACATTCTGAGCTCCAGCATTCTGTGACTGAGTATTATAATTTGAAGTGCATTATAGTTGGGCTGGGAGTTGTAATTACGAGAGTTCTGATAATGTCTTGGACGCTGTGAGCCTCGCCAAGACTGACCGTGGGAGTTACGAGGTGGAGATGCCCTTGCCTAGCTCTACAATCCGCAGTGTGGTGACCGACTTGTTTATGGTATTTGCAATATGGTAGCCTAGAATGATTAGATTGACGAGGGGGACCGAGAGAATTGTCTAGGAGGGTGATGAGGGGCGACCAACAGTCCCTTGCGAGGTGGTTACTTTTACCACAATGCCAACATGAGGAAGCGGATGGTTGTGGACTATGGCGTTTCGGCAATTTATGAGGCGGCGAATTTGACTGGGGCTACGAGCATGGGTGCGGTTCTGCGACCAAGAGTTTTGAGAGTTTGTGGAAGGATGCTGCTGAGAGCTTGTTACTACATTTACAGTATCAGAGGGTGGCAACAGTTGAGCACTTCGGGGAGCTAGTTTATCGGCAGCATTGTTAATGGCCTCAAACACTTCACCAATTTCATGTTTAACACCAAAATTTGTTGCTCAACGATTGGTTTAGTATGCTCTGGGGCAAAATGCATTAAAGTACCAAACGCTATCATTTTGGCCATAGACTCAGGGGACAGATTATTGTCTTTATCTAACCAAGTCGAATTATTCATAGCAGACAAGGCATAAAGATACTGATCGAGACGGCTAGTAAACGCATTAAACGATTCACCAGGCTGCATGGTGGCATTGGCAATTTTCTTGACTAACCTATACGGGTCAAGGTCTCTTTATTAACAAAGCGACGGGCGAAAGAAATCTTTAAATTCAGACCAAGACTGGAGGCTAACAATGGCTTTCTCATCAACAACGAAACGTGCATCACCTTTGGTTGTGTCTACAGCTGAACGTGCAATTGCAAGTATTCGGCATCAGTAGGCTTAGAAAAACGTGCAACTGTTTTCGCTTCAACCTTACTAAACCACGATTCTAGTAAACGCGATTCGCCAGCAAAAAGAGGAATAGCCATTTCCTGAGCTGATCTCTGGCCATTGGGATGAGCAACTGCTCCTGTTGAGTCTGAGGGGTTTCAACAGTGGTAGGCATTGTCACAGCCGTGGAAGTAATATTTGAACGCAGATTATAATTAAGTGCACCTGGCATCAGAAATAGTATACACAAAAATAAACACTCAAAAAAATATCAACTTGGCTAAAGTAAAAAAAAATTGGCAGAAATAAAATTATTAAATTGGGCTAGGCAAGAAAATAATTAAGAACAAGCAAATTGTGAATAATTTTAGCAATCTTTCATTAAAAAAATGACTGGAATTAGATGTATGTAAATTAATTAAACCAGACTAAGCACAGCAATTTAGAATAAAAACTGGAAAATGCAATTGCAAAATTTCATTAAAAAGATTCAACACAACAAGTGGCAATGCATGAAAAATGGGTTTAGCAAAAACAAATTGGACACAGGCACATGGGTAACATGCTATGGAAAAGTTTAAAATAAAATGCTTAAAGGATAAATTTCAAAGTTAGGTCTGGAGAAATATCAAAATTTTTCTATGTTCAATTGTCTATGGAAATCTCAAAAACAAATTTCTATTATGCAAAATAAACTGCTAGAAACAATTATTTCTTACTTCTCTGGAATTTGAATTCACTAATGACACATTAACAATTAATGAATAATGGAAGAATGCAGGAAATATTGAAATCACACAAGAAAACTGTGGGAATGGAGAACTGGACCAGCTCCAATATTTAACAAGTCACTGAATGGTTAATTCACAGGATATTATGGATATTATTTACGTTAAACCTCATTAAACCATAGCACACGATATTTAGCTCATATTACTTACTCAGGGCTGCAATATTTGCAAATAACAGTAGCCAAATCAAAAACGGCGGCAGGGCTTGTGAAGAAGCACATGTGAGGCGTGTTTACAATCTGGCTCGACCGCAGCGCTCCGAGCGGCGGTTGCGCGAAGCTGAGGGACCCCACAGTAGCACGAAGTTGGGAGTACGAAGATAAATTCTGAGACGACGATATTGCGACGA
>WNGS01133756.1:0-15742 GCA_020271785.1 Procambarus virginalis
TGGACACTTGTTGGTCTGGACACTTGTTGGTCTGGACACATGCTGGTCTGGACACTTGTTGGTCTGGGACACATGCTGGTCTGGACATTTGCAGGTCTGGACACTTGCTGGCCTGGACACATGCTGGTCTGGACACTTGTTGGTTTGGACACTTGTGGTCTGGACACTTGCGGGCCTGGACACTGTTGGTCTGGACACTTGTTGGTCTGGACACTTGTTGGTCTGGACACATGCTGGTCTGGACATTTGCAGGTCTGGACACTTGCTGGCCTGGACACATGCTGGTCTGGACACATGCTGGTCTGGACACTTGGTTGGTCGGACACTTGTTGGTCTGGACACTTGCTGGTCTGGACACTTGTTGGTCTGGACACATGCTGGTCTGGACATTTGCAGGTCTGGACACTTGCTGGCCTGGACACATGCTGGTCTGGACACTGTTGGTCTGGGACACTGTTGGTCTGGACACTTGCTGGCCTGGACACATGTTGGTCTGGACACTTGTTGGTTGGCAATGTTGGTCGGACACATGCTGATCTGGACATTTGCAGGTCCTGGACAACTTGCTCCCTAGCCAACTGTGGAAAGGAACAGATCAGTGGTTGCTGTGGGCATTAAAGAGCAGGAAGGCTCTAACAGGACAGAGTGGAATGACAAGGACAAAGCGGCAGTGAATGAAGTACTGAAGGCACTAGACATGGAAGGGGCTGAGCATAGCATTGAGAAGGTTTTCAGGCTAGGTTGGTACAACAAAGACCGAGACCGAGTGATAAAGATAGTCTTTGCAAACGAGAGCACAAAGGAGAAGATTCTATCAAGGAAGAGCTCCCTGAAAAACGTGGTAAAATTAAAAAATGTATTCCTCCAAAGAGACATGACAAGGGAGGAGAGAGCCGTGGCGGCAGAAGCAAGGAAGAGGCGCAGGGCGAGAGGGGAAAACCAGGAAGTCACAGCTACCAACACAACACCCCCAGATGCGAGGGGGGAACCCACAACCAGCTACCCAGTAACACCAGAGGGGAGGACAACCCCGCCACCCTCCTCTGCATAGAAAACCCACCTACCCCTCCCCCCACACCCAATCCCCACCCTTCTACCCCTCCCCTCCTCCGCAGAGTCTTCCCTCCCCTCCTTTCCTCCTGTCCTCCCTCCCCTTTCACCCCCTACCCTCCCCCTTCACTGGATCCCCCGCCCCTCATCCTAGTATCCTCTGAGACCCTGTTATCCACCTCACAGGTCCTCACACCCATGGAACAGCTTCCCCCCACCAGCAGAACACTCACCAAGGAGGCGATTTGAGAAGGGACAGAAGAAAGTGAGCCTCAAAGCAATGTACACTAACATAGATGGAATTACAAATAAAGCAAATGAGCTTGGAGAACGGGTACTAGAGGAAAACCCAGACATAATAGCCCTCACAGAAACAAAACTGACGAAAACGATAACAAATGCAGTGTTCCCACAGGACTATTATGTTATGAGGAAGAGAGGGAAGGAAGAGGTGGTGGTGGTGTAGCTCTACTGGTAAGAAAAGGCTGGGATATTGAGGAGATGGTTGTTCAGGGCTGTGAAGGTTTCAGTGACTACATAGCAGGTACCATAACAAATGGAGGGAAAAAAATTATAGTCGTAGTCATATATAATCCTCCACCAAATGACAGAAGACCTAGACAGGAATATGATAGAAACAACATGGCCACCATTAACATAATAGAAAGAGCAGCTTCTGTTGCTAGCAGGAATGGATCTGGACTACTAATTATGGGAGACTTCAACCATGGGAAGATAGATTGGGAGAACAGAGACCCGCATGGAGGACCAGAAACATGGAGAGCTAAGCTGCTGGACGTGGCAACAAGAAACTTTCTAAGCCAGCACGTCAAGGAACCAACAAGAATGAGAGGAGAAGATGAACCAGCAATGCTTGATTTGATATTTACCCTAAATGAGTGGGATATAAGGGAAGTTAAGATGGAAGCGCCCTTGGGAATGAGTGACCACAGTGTATTGAACTTTGAGTACCTGGTAGAGCTAGGAATTATCTCCCCCAAAAAGAACTAGGAATCAAAAGGCTGGCATACCGCAAGGGGAATTATGAACAGATGAGAAGTTTCCTAAGTGAAATACCTTGGGACACAGACCTCAGAGATAAGTCTGTACAGGGTATGATGGACTATGTTACCCAAAAGTGTCAGGAGGCAGTAAACAGGTTCATCCCGGCCCAAAGGGAAAAATCCGAGAAGCAACAGAAGAATCCATGGTATAATAGGGCATGTATGGAAGCGAAGAAACTGAACAAAAGGGCGTGGAGGAACTTCCGGAATAACAGAACACCAGAAAGCAGAGAGAGATACCAGAGAACCAGGAATGAGTACGTCAGGGTGAGAAGAGAAGCAGAGAAAAGTTTTGAAAATGATATAGCAAACAAAGCCAAGACCGAACCAAAGCTACTCCACAGTCACATCAGAAGGAAAACAACAGTGAAAGAACAGGTATTGAAACTTAGAACAGGCGAGGACAGGTATACAGAGAATGACAAAGAGGTGTGTGAAGAACTCAACAAGAGGTTCCAGGAGGTCTTCACAATAGAACAAGGTGAGGTCACTGTGCTAGGAGAAAGGGAGGTAAACCAGGCGGCCTTGGAAGAGTTCGAAATTACGAGAGAGGAGGTCAAGAGACACCTGCTGGATCTGGATGTTAGAAAGGCTGTTGGGCCAGACGGGATCTCACCTTGGATACTGAAAGAGTGTGCAGAGGCACTTTGCTTGCCACTCTCCATAGTGTATAGTAAGTCACTGGAGACGGGAGACCTACCAGAAATATGGAAGACGGCGAATGTGGTCCCAATATACAAAAAGGGCGACAGGCAAGAGGCACTGAACTACAGGCCAGTGTCCTTGACTTGTATACCATGCAAGGTGATGGAGAAGATCGTGAGAAAAAACCTGGTAACACATCTGGAGAGAAGGGACTTCGTGACAAATCGCCAACATGGGTTCAGGGAGGGTAAATCTTGCCTTACAGGCTTGATAGAATTCTACGATCAGGTGACAAAGATTAAGCAAGAAAGAGAGGGCTGGGCGGACTGCATTTTCTTGGATTGTCGGAAAGCCTTTGACACAGTACCGCATAAGAGGCTGGTACATAAGCTGGAGAGACAGGCAGGTGTAGCTGGTAAGGTGCTCCAGTGGATAAGGGAGTACCTAAGCAATAGGAAGCAGAGAGTTACGGTAAGGGGTGAGACCTCCGATTGGCGTGAAGTCACCAGTGGAGTCCCACAGGGCTCTGTACTCGGTCCTATCTTGTTTCTGATATATGTAAATGATCTCCCGGAGGGTATCGATTCATTTCTCTCAATGTTTGCGGACGATGCCAAAATTATGAGAAGGATTAAAACAGAAGAGGACTGTTTGAGGCTTCAAGAAGACCTAGACAAGCTGAAGGAATGGTCGAACAAATGGTTGTTAGAGTTTAACCCAACCAAATGTAATGTAATGAAGATAGGTGTAGGGAGCAGGAGGCCAGATACAAGGTATCATCTGGGAGAAATTCTTCAGGAATCAGAGAAAGAAAAAGACTTGGGGGTTGATATCACGCCAGACCTGTCTCCTGCAGCACATATCAAGAGGATAACATCAGCGGCATATGCCAGGCTGGCCAACATACGAACGGCATTCAGAAACTTGTGTAAAGAATCATTCAGAACTTTGTATACCACATATGTCAGGCCAATCCTGGAGTATGCAGCCCCAGCATGGAGTCCATATCTAGTCAAGGATAAGACTAAACTGGAAAAGGTTCAAAGGTTTGCCACCAGACTAGTGCCCGAGCTGAGAGGTATGAGCTACGAGGAGAGACTACGGGAATTAAACCTCACTTCGCTGGAAGACAGAAGAGTTAGGGGGGACATGATCACCACATTTAAGATTCTGAAGGGAATTGATAGGGTAGATAAAGACAGGCTATTTAACACAAGGGGCACACGCACTAGGGGACACAGGTGGAAACTGAGTGCCCAAATGAGCCACAGAGATATTAGAAAGAACTTTTTTAGTGTCAGAGTGGTTGACAAATGGAATGCATTAGGAAGTGATGTGGTGGAGGCTGACTCCATACACAGTTTCAAGTGTAGATAGGATAGAGCCCAATAGGCTCAGGAACCTGTACACCTGTTGATTGACGGTTGAGAGGCGGGACCAAAGAGCCAGAGCTCAACCCCCGCAAGCACAACTAGGTGAGTACAGTGTGGCTCACTGTGTGACTCACAGTGTGACTCACAGTGTGACTCACTGTGTGACTCACAGTGTGACTCACAGTGTGACTCACAGTGTGACTCAGTGTGACTCACTGTGTGACTCACTGTGTGACTCACAGTGTGACTCACAGTGTGACTC
Source organism: Procambarus virginalis (assembly GCA_020271785.1). NCBI lineage: Eukaryota > Metazoa > Arthropoda > Malacostraca > Decapoda > Cambaridae > Procambarus > Procambarus virginalis. The sequence continues at coordinate 4,395 of WNGS01133756.1, forward strand.
ACTGTGTGGCTCACTGTGTGACTCACAGTGTGACTCACAGTGTGGCTCACTGTGTGACTCACAGTGTGGCTCACTGTGTGACTCACTGTGTGGCTCACTGTGTGACTCACTGTGTGACTCACTGTGTGACTCACAGTGTGACTCACAGTGTGACTCACAGTGTGGCTCACAGTGTGACTCACTGTGTGGCTCACTGTGTGACTCACAGTGTGACTCACAGTGTGGCTCACTGTGTGACTCACAGTGTGACTCACAGTGTGACTCACAGTGTGGCTCACAGTGTGACTCACTGTGTGGCTCACTGTGTGACTCACAGTGTGGCTCACTGTGTGACTCACTGTGTGGCTCACTGTGTGACTCACTGTGTGGCTCACTGTGTGACTCACTGTGTGACTCACTGTGTGGCTCACTGTGTGACTCACTGTGTGACTCACAGTGTGGCTCACTGTGTGACTCACTGTGTGGCTCACTGTGTGACTCACAGTGTGACTCACAGTGTGGCTCACAGTGTGACTCACAGTGTGGCTCACTGTGTGACTCACAGTGTGACTCACAGTGTGGCTCACAGTGTGACTCACTGTGTGACTCACAGTGTGACTCACTGTGTGGCTCACTGTGTGACTCACAGTGTGACTCACAGTGTGACTCACTGTGTGACTCACTGTGTGACTCACTGTGTGGCTCACTGTGTGACTCACAGTGTGACTCACTGTGAGTCACACTGTGGCACACTTGGGACACAGTCATCATCTGTGTCACCTTGCTCGTATAGTTGTGCGCTGGTCGTGTCTTTTCTTTGTATTTCCCTTTAGTATTTTGTATGTGGAGATTATGTCTATTCTGTTTCTCGCTTACTCTTTCCTCGTAATTCATATCTATCAGGTGTGGAGTCCGACCACCAGGTATACACCTGAAGCTCTTGAAGTCCTACCAGTACCTCACTCTCTCGCAAGTACGACTCTGATTATTGGAGGTAGTTCCGAGGATTAATGTGTTCGCGGCCCGGTCGCAGACCTGACCTTAAGGTCAAGCTAACGGCTAGACGCTGCATCCTGTAGTCTAACGCATGCATCACAGCCCAGTTGATCAAATATCTTATGGAGGCTGCGCTGCCACATCTCCTCTGGACGAGCAAAAAATCATCAACAGAGCCTTCAATAACAAAAATAACAAAATAAAACCCAATTAAATATTTCTACAGTTGTCTAACGGAAATAATATATAGAATTTATACAATCAAATAAATCTATACATATTATATATACACGTATTTCGTTATATTATTTACATATACATTCCAAGAAAAGACTTAAATAATATAAACACTACAAAAATGCATTTCCAATATTGATGAAAACGAGGAGAAAATCGTGGAGAAAAATGAGTTCAAGATCTCAGACAAATATATTGAAACTCATCTTTTTTATGAGAGCGTGTTGAGGTGAGCGAGGCGCGACCTCTTGAGAGTTGCGTGCAGCCCAGGTGGGGGTCAGCCGCCAGTGTCAACCCTATTTCCTCAACCTATTTTGTCAACCAGAGGCACAAGGAAATCACATTAAAGTGATTGGCAGTTCCCAATGAGCAGGTTCGAATCCTCCTGTGCTTCCTACTGATTTTTTCCTCAACCACCTTTATCAACTCATTTCTCAAAGCAGTTTCTTTTGTCCATTTCATCAGTCAGTTCCCTCAACCAATTTCCTCAACAAATTTTTACCAAATAATTTCATCAGCGACCTCCGACATGGACCAGAGGACACGGGTGTGAGGTGGACCAGAGGACACGGGTGTGAGGTGGACCAGAGGACACGGGTGTGAGGTGGACCAGAGGACACGGGTGTGAGGTGGACCAGAGGACACGGGTGTGAGGTGGACCAGAGGACACGGGTGTGAGGTGGACCAGAGGACACTGGTGTGAGGTGGACCAGAGGACACGGGTGTGAGGTGGACCAGAGGACACGGGTGTGAGGTGGACCAGAGGACACGGGTGTGAGGTGGACCAGAGGACACGGGTGTGAGGTGGACCAGAGGACACGGGTGTGAGGTGGACCAGAGGACACGGGTGTGAGGTGGACCAGAGGACACGGGTGTGAGGTGGACCAGAGGACACGGGTGTGAGGTGGACCAGAGGACACGGGTGTGAGGTGGACCAGAGGACACGGGTGTGAGGTGGACCAGAGGACACGGGTGTGAGGTTGACCAGAGGACACGGGTGTGAGGTTGACCAGAGGACACGGGTGTGAGGTGGACCAGAGGACACGGGTGTGAGGTGGACCAGAGGACACGGGTGTGAGGTGGACCAGAGGACACGGGTGTGAGGTGGACCAGAGGACACGGGTGTGAGGTGGACCAGAGGACACGGGTGTGAGGTGGACCAGAGGACACGGGTGTGAGGTGGACCAGAGGACACGGGTGTGAGGTGGACCAGAGGACACGGGTGTGAGGTGGACCAGAGGACACGGGTGTGAGGTGGACCAGAGGACACGGGTGTGAGGTGGACCAGAGGACACGGGTGTGAGGTGGACCAGAGGACACGGGTGTGAGGTGGACCAGAGGACACGGGTGTGAGGTGGACCAGAGGACACGGGTGTGAGGTGGACCAGAGGACACGGGTGTGAGGTGGACCAGAGGACACGGGTGTGAGGTGGACCAGAGGACACGGGTGTGAGGTGGACCAGAGGACACGGGTGTGAGGTGGACCAGAGGACACGGGTGTGAGGTGGACCAGAGGACACGGGTGTGAGGTGGACCAGAGGACACGGGTGTGAGGTGGACCAGAGGACACGGGTGTGAGGTGGACCAGAGGACACGGGTGTGAGGTGGACCAGAGGACACGGGTGTGAGGTGGACCAGAGAACACGGGTGTGAGGTGGACCAGAGGACACGGGTGTGAGGTGGACCAGAGGACACGGGTGTGAGGTGGACCAGAGGACACGGGTGTGAGGTGGACCAGAGGACACGGGTGTGAGGTGGACCAGAGGACACGGGTGTGAGGTTGACCAGAGGACACGGGTGTGAGGTTGACCAGAGGACACGGGTGTGAGGTGACCAGAGGACACGGGTGTGAGGTGGACCAGAGGACACGGGTGTGAGGTGGACCAGAGGACACGGGTGTGAGGTGGACCAGAGGGCACGGGTGTGAGGTTGACCAGAGGACACGGGTGTGAGGTTGACCATAGGACACGGGTGTGAGGTGGACCAGAGGACACGGGTGTGAGGTGGAGACAAGAATGAGAGCAGAAGATGAGCCAGCCATGTTTGATCTGATATTTACCCTAAATGAGTCGGATATAAGGGAAGTTAAGTTGGAATCACCCTTGGGAATGAGTGATCATAGTGTATTGATCTTTGAGTACCTGGTTGAGCTAGTATTGATCTCACCCAAAATAGAACCAGGAAACAAAGGGCTGGCATATCGAAAGGGAAATTATGAGATGAGAAAATTCCTAAGGCATATACCATGGGACGCAGAACTCAGAATTAAGTCCGTACAAGACTTGATGGAGTATGTCACCCAAAAGTGTCAGGAGGCAGTAAACAGGTTTATCCCGGCCCGACAGGAAAAGAACCGAGAAGCAAAAGAAGAATCCATGGTTTAATAGGCCATGTATGGAAGCAAAGGAGCTGAACAAGAGGGCATGCAGGAACTTCCGAAAGAACAGAACACCAGACAGCAGAGAGAGATACCAGAGAACCAGGAATGAGTATGTTAGTGTGAGAAGAGAAGCAGAGAAAGAGTATGAAAATGGTATAGCAAATAAAACAAAGACTGGAGCCCCAAGGATGAGACGCATAGCTTCATTTTGCAAGGTTTCAAGAGATTTCAGCTCTTTGTCAGTATACAGTGTGAGATGTAGAGCATTGTAGTCAATCACAGAGCGTATAAATGATACATAAAACATTCTAGCAAGTCTCACGTTAATTCCATGATTGACACCAACAAGGAGCCGCAAGGGCCTTAATCTCTCCCAGAGTCTCCTCTTGAGAGAAGAAAGGTACCCAGGGTCGTTAATGATGGACACCAAGGTATCTGTAAGACTCGCAGTTCAAGTGCTCGCCCATCTATATGATAATTGGCTGGTGGAATACCACATGGAATGAGGGCACGAGTTTTCTGTACAGAGATGAGGAGGCCACATTCCTCAGCTCTAGTAGCAAAAGCATCGAGCAGAACTTGCATTCTAAGCTCGGAGGCAGCCTGTAAACATATATCATCAGCATAACAAATGACAGTGTCTTCATTATTAGTTGGAAGATCTTTAATAAGTTTATGCATCAGAACGTTGAACAACAAGGGGCTGAGGACCCCTCCTTGTGGAGTTCCCAGTTCAAAGTGTTTGCTCTCTGTGCTTTTAACACCATTAAACAAAACATATGCTGTTCGATTAGACAAATAGCCCTTTATCCATTTCAGTAATTTTCCTTGTATTCCCAGCTCGGCAAGCTGTTCCAGTATGATTTCTCTGTTTGCTGTATCAAAAGCTGCTGCTAGGTCGATGAAGACTGTTTGAGGGGAAGCTTCAATATGTGCGAAGTATTCAGCAAAACAGTGTTGTGTACTGAGCCCAGGCATAAATCCAAACAGTTGGGGTGACAGGTGCCCCTGTATACGATACATGAGTCTGTTAAGAACAATACGTTCAAGCACTTTACAGACACACGATGTTAGAGATATGGGTCTATAATTATCTGAGTGTGGTTTGGGGATGGGAACAATGACACTCTTTGTCCAAGCATCAGGTAATACTCCTTCACGTAAACTCATTCTGTACAGCACTAACAGTGGATTACCTGGTACTTGTGAGACTAATCTCAGTAGACTGTAAGTAATACCGTCCTCTCCAGGAGCAGTTGATTTTCCCATCTTTAGTGCATGATTTAATTCCCATTCAGTTACATCATTAAGGTCCGACACGTCGATAGCTGTACAGGCAAGATTGATGGTTCGTTGTCTGTTGGGGCGTGTGTCATTAAGTTTGTGCTGTATGTTAATTGGAAGTGAGTCGTAGCTTGATGTTAGTGCCCACTGATCAAGGAGAATGTTTGCTTGTTCTAGTGGGCTGTGGTGCAGTGGTTGGTTGGGTTGCTTCTAGAGATTTTTCGTATCTTTTCCCAACTTCAACAAGTGTTGTTTGCTCATTTATACTTTGTAGGAACTCTTCCCAATGTTTATTACGTATAACGTTGCTCATGTCTCTCATCTCTCTATTTGCGACAAGAAATGCATATAAATCTTTATGTGATGTGGTTCGTGTGTATGTATCTCCAAGCTGGTTTACTCGGTCATGTTCTTTATCAAATACAGGGTCAAGGACCCACTTTTTTCATATAACAAATACACATATACAAGAAAAATACAAAAAAGTACACCAAACAATCCGTACACAGTGACACAACAACAGCATAACGACAAATGAACAAACACACAAGTACAGTGTAACAAGAACACCAAACACATTACACTAAATCTAGAACACGTACAAAGATAAACACAAAAATGAAAAATAGCACAACAAACCGATAATGTTAAAACATACAGAGGAAAAATGTTATATAAAACACCGGAAACATTAACACAAGCAAAACAAACAAAATACACACCATGGATAACAACACAACATAGATAACACATAACCCAGAAACCGAACCTGTGGTGAGAGTGACGGACACCGCATTCTACCTGAGAGAATGTGAACACCTGAGAGACATTAGTAATATGTGCACAATAATAAACCCCACATTGTTTGAGTTAAGAAAACACTATTTGTCAAATATTGATACTGTTCTTAAAAGATTTCCCCATTTGCACCCGCAAGATAACGAAAGCTTTTAAGGGTTGATAGATGTTAATCTTCTTGTTTGAGGAGCTGTTCACTTGAGACAGTTAAGCAAGTCCCAGCTGTGTCTGGGTACAAGTGACAGGATGAACAACCCAGCGGGTTTTCTTCCTATTGGGGAGTGTTGTACATGCTGCTATGGCGGTGTGTCCACTCACAGGATGAGTGACGCTGCCCAATACTGTCACTATGGCGGTGTGTCCACTCACAGGATGAGTGGCGCTGCCCAATACTGTCACTATGGCGGTGTGTCCACTCACAGGATGAGTGGCGCTGCCCAATACTGTCACTATGGCGGTGTGTCCACTCACAGGATGAGTGGCGCTGCCCAATACTGTCACTATGGCGGTGTGTCCACTCACAGGATGAGTGGCGCTGCCCAATACTGTCACTATGGCGGTGTGTCCACTCACAGGATGAGTGGCGCTGCCCAATACTGTCACTATGGCGGTGTGTCCACTCACAGGATGAGTGGCGCTGCCCAATACTGTCACTATGGCGGTGTGTCCACTCACAGGATGAGTGACGCTGCCCAATACTGTCACTATGGCGGTGTGTCCACTCACAGGATGAGTGGCGCTGCCCAATACTGTCACTATGGCGGTGTGTCCACTCACAGGATGAGTGGCGCTGCCCAATACTGTCACTATGGCGGTGTGTCCACTCACAGGATGAGTGGCGCTGCCCAATACTGTCACTATGGCGGTGTGTCCACTCACAGGATGAGTGGCGCTGCCCAATACTGTCACTATGGCGGTGTGTCCACTCACAGGATGAGTGGCGCTGCCCAATACTGTCACTATGGCGGTGTGTCCACTCACAGGATGAGTGACGCTGCCCAATACTGTCACTATGGCGGTGTGTCCACTCACAGGATGAGTGGCGCTGCCCAATACTGTCACTATGGCGGTGTGTCCACTCACAGGATGAGTGACGCTGCCCAATACTGTCACTATGGCGGTGTGTCCACTCACAGGATGAGTGGCGCTGCCCAATACTGTCACTATGGCGGTGTGTCCACTCACAGGATGAGTGGCGCTGCCCAATACTGTCACTATGGCGGTGTGTCCACTCACAGGATGAGTGGCGCTGCCCAATACTGTCACTATGGCGGTGTGTCCACTCACAGGATGAGTGGCGCTGCCCAATACTGTCACTATGGCGGTGTGTCCACTCACAGGATGAGTGGCGCTGCCCAATACTGTCACTATGGCGGTGTGTCCACTCACAGGATGAGTGGCGCTGCCCAATACTGTCACTATGGCGGTGTGTCCACTCACAGGATGAGTGGCGCTGCCCAATACTGTCACTATGGCGGTGTGTCCACTCACAGGATGAGTGGCGCTGCCCAATACTGTCACTATGGCGGTGTGTCCACTCACAGGATGAGTGGCGCTGCCCAATACTGTCACTATGGCGGTGTGTCCACTCACAGGATGAGTGGCGCTGCCCAATACTGTCACTATGGCGGTGTGTCCACTCACAGGATGAGTGGCGCTGCCCAATACTGTCACTATGGCGGTGTGTCCACTCACAGGATGAGTGGCGCTGCCCAATACTGTCACTATGGCGGTGTGTCCACTCACAGGATGAGTGGCGCTGCCCAATACTGTCACTATGGCGGTGTGTCCACTCACAGGATGAGTGGCGCTGCCCAATACTGTCACTATGGCGGTGTGTCCACTCACAGGATGAGTGGCGCTGCCCAATACTGTCACTATGGCGGTGTGTCCACTCACAGGATGAGTGGCGCTGCCCAATACTGTCACTATGGCGGTGTGTCCACTCACAGGATGAGTGGCGCTGCCCAATACTGTCACTATGGCGGTGTGTCCACTCACAGGATGAGTGGCGCTGCCCAATACTGTCACTATGGCGGTGTGTCCACTCACAGGATGAGTGGCGCTGCCCAATACTGTCACTATGGCGGTGTGTCCACTCACAGGATGAGTGGCGCTGCCCAATACTGTCACTATGGCGGTGTGTCCACTCACAGGATGAGTGGCGCTGCCCAATACTGTCACTATGGCGGTGTGTCCACTCACAGGATGAGTGGCGCTGCCCAATACTGTCACTATGGCGGTGTGTCCACTCACAGGATGAGTGGCGCTGCCCAATACTGTCACTATGGCGGTGTGTCCACTCACAGGATGAGTGGCGCTGCCCAATACTGTCACTATGGCGGTGTGTCCACTCACAGGATGAGTGGCGCTGCCCAATACTGTCACTATGGCGGTGTGTCCACTCACAGGATGAGTGGCGCTGCCCAATACTGTCACTATGGCGGTGTGTCCACTCACAGGATGAGTGGCGCTGCCCAATACTGTCACTATGGCGGTGTGTCCACTCACAGGATGAGTGGCGCTGCCCAATACTGTCACTATGGCGGTGTGTCCACTCACAGGATGAGTGGCGCTGCCCAATACTGTCACTATGGCGGTGTGTCCACTCACAGGATGAGTGACGCTGCCCAATACTGTCACTATGGCGGTGTGTCCACTCACAGGATGAGTGGCGCTGCCCAATACTGTCACTATGGCGGTGTGTCCACTCACAGGATGAGTGGCGCTGCCCAATACTGTCACTATGGCGGTGTGTCCACTCACAGGATGAGTGGCGCTGCCCAATACTGTCACTATGGCGGTGTGTCCACTCACAGGATGAGTGGCGCTGCCCAATACTGTCACTATGGCGGTGTGTCCACTCACAGGATGAGTGGCGCTGCCCAATACTGTCACTATGGCGGTGTGTCCACTCACAGGATGAGTGGCGCTGCCCAATACTGTCACTATGGCGGTGTGTCCACTCACAGGATGAGTGGCGCTGCCCAATACTGTCACTATGGCGGTGTGTCCACTCACAGGATGAGTGGCGCTGCCCAATACTGTCACTATGGCGGTGTGTCCACTCACAGGATGAGTGGCGCTGCCCAATACTGTCACTATGGCGGTGTGTCCACTCACAGGATGAGTGGCGCTGCCCAATACTGTCACTATGGCGGTGTGTCCACTCACAGGATGAGTGACGCTGCCCAATACTGTCACTATGGCGGTGTGTCCACTCACAGGATGAGTGACGCTGCCCAATACTGTCACTATGGCGGTGTGTCCACTCACAGGATGAGTGGCGCTGCCCAATACTGTCACTATGGCGGTGTGTCCACTCACAGGATGAGTGACGCTGCCCAATACTGTCACTATGGCGGTGTGTCCACTCACAGGATGAGTGGCGCTGCCCAATACTGTCACTATGGCGGTGTGTCCACTCACAGGATGAGTGGCGCTGCCCAATACTGTCACTATGGCGGTGTGTCCACTCACAGGATGAGTGGCGCTGCCCAATACTGTCACTATGGCGGTGTGTCCACTCACAGGATGAGTGACGCTGCCCAATACTGTCACTATGGCGGTGTGTCCACTCACAGGATGAGTGACGCTGCCCAATACTGTCACTATGGCGGTGTGTCCACTCACAGGATGAGTGACGCTGCCCAATACTGTCACTATGGCGGTGTGTCCACTCACAGGATGAGTGGCGCTGCCCAATACTGTCACTATGGCGGTGTGTCCACTCACAGGATGAGTGGCGCTGCCCAATACTGTCACTATGGCGGTGTGTCCACTCACAGGATGAGTGGCGCTGCCCAATACTGTCACTATGGCGGTGTGTCCACTCACAGGATGAGTGGCGCTGCCCAATACTGTCACTATGGCGGTGTGTCCACTCACAGGATGAGTGGCGCTGCCCAATACTGTCACTATGGCGGTGTGTCCACTCACAGGATGAGTGGCGCTGCCCAATACTGTCACTATGGCGGTGTGTCCACTCACAGGATGAGTGGCGCTGCCCAATACTGTCACTATGGCGGTGTGTCCACTCACAGGATGAGTGGCGCTGCCCAATACTGTCACTATGGCGGTGTGTCCACTCACAGGATGAGTGGCGCTGCCCAATACTGTCACTATGGCGGTGTGTCCACTCACAGGATGAGTGGCGCTGCCCAATACTGTCACTATGGCGGTGTGTCCACTCACAGGATGAGTGGCGCTGCCCAATACTGTCACTATGGCGGTGTGTCCACTCACAGGATGAGTGGCGCTGCCCAATACTGTCACTATGGCGGTGTGTCCACTCACAGGATGAGTGGCGCTGCCCAATACTGTCACTATGGCGGTGTGTCCACTCACAGGATGAGTGGCGCTGCCCAATACTGTCACTATGGCGGTGTGTCCACTCACAGGATGAGTGGCGCTGCCCAATACTGTCACTATGGCGGTGTGTCCACTCACAGGATGAGTGGCGCTGCCCAATACTGTCACTATGGCGGTGTGTCCACTCACAGGATGAGTGGCGCTGCCCAATACTGTCACTATGGCGGTGTGTCCACTCACAGGATGAGTGCGCTGCCCAATACTGTCACTATGGCGGTGTGTCCACTCACAGGATGAGTGGCGCTGCCCAATACTGTCACTATGGCGGTGTGTCCACTCACAGGATGAGTGGCGCTGCCCAATACTGTCACTATGGCGGTGTGTCCACTCACAGGATGAGTGGCGCTGCCCAATACTGTCACTATGGCGGTGTGTCCACTCACAGGATGAGTGACGCTGCCCATACTGTCACTATGGCGGTGTGTCCACTCACAGGATGAGTGGCGCTGCCCAATACTGTCACTATGGCGGTGTGTCCACTCACAGGATGAGTGGCGCTGCCCAATACTGTCACTATGGCGGTGTGTCCACTCACAGGATGAGTGACGCTGCCCAATACTGTCACTATGGCGGTGTGTCCACTCACAGGATGAGTGCGCTGCCCAATACTGTCACTATGGCGGTGTGTCCACTCACAGGATGAGTGACGCTGCCCAATACTGTCACTATGGCGGTGTGTCCACTCACAGGATGAGTGACGCTGCCCAATACTGTCACTATGGCGGTGTGTCCACTCACAGGATGAGTGACGCTGCCCAATACTGTCACTATGGCGGTGTGTCCACTCACAGGATGAGTGGCGCTGCCCAATACTGTCACTATGGCGGTGTGTCCACTCACAGGATGAGTGGCGCTGCCCAATACTGTCACTATGGCGTGTGTCCACTCACAGGATGAGTGACGCTGCCCAATACTGTCACTATGGCGGTGTGTCCACTCACAGGATGAGTGGCGCTGCCCAATACTGTCACTATGGCGGTGTGTCCACTCACAGGATGAGTGGCGCTGCCCAATACTGTCACTATGGCGGTGTGTCCACTCACAGGATGAGTGGCGCTGCCCAATACTGTCACTATGGCGGTGTGTCCACTCACAGGATGAGTGGCGCTGCCCAATACTGTCACTATGGCGGTGTGTCCACTCACAGGATGAGTGGCGCTGCCCAATACTGTCACTATGGCGGTGTGTCCACTCACAGGATGAGTGGCGCTGCCAATACTGTCACTATGGGCGGTGTGTCCACTCACAGGATGAGTGGCGCTGCCCAATACTGTCACTATGGCGGTGTGTCCACTCACAAGAT
>WNGS01133763.1:0-10612 GCA_020271785.1 Procambarus virginalis
CGTCTATCAGCATCGATTTTTTTTTCAATTACTCAATATGAACAATTGATACAAACAACAAAGTTGGCTCTGAACATCTGTGTAAAAATATCTGAGCATTTTTTTATAAATGTTGAAAACATTTTGAATATTATTCTCGGGTATAATGAGATAGATAACTTTACTCTATAAATTGGTCAGTAAGTAAAATGAAGCCCTGTGTAATTGTCTAAGCCCAGAACAAACGTTATGGAAAATTATGTAGGTTTTTTTTCAGAATGTTTGAACACAGGAGAGGCGGACCAATATAAACATTGACACTTATAGTGAGTGCGAACACTTAGCTGTACAGTCAGCTGAAACCTGTGATATAGTTATAGGATTTTTTTTATATTTTTAGATACATGTAATAAAAATTAGGTGTGTTCCTTAGTATGTCAAGGTTGACATTGATTGGGGAGTGGATAGTACACGGATGTGAACTTGATAGTTCAGTAGTACTCCCGGATGACTGAAAGTTCAGTCTGAAGATATAACTTTTATGCTTTGGTTGAGAAGAACCAAGAGATTTTAATAGCTAGTCTTTGATGTTAGAGTAGGGACATGTTATTTAGCTATGTCAGTAAGGGTAGGATGTATGTTTCCTGATGTTGGAGGATTGCTGTCAGTTGACAGCTGAGAAATTTTATGAAGTTGAACATGTTTATTATGATGATGTTGGACACTCTAATGATTGTCAAAATTTTTTAGTTAGGTTAGCTTTTGTTTGTGGCAATGAGTTAATTGTGGGTTGGATACTAAACCTCGTTAGTTTTAACAAATTAACAAGGTTTACTAAGTGCTTGTGCGGGGGGGTTGTAACAATCGAGGCTTGTCGTAAAAATTATCCAGAATGGTTATCTACACAAGGAGAATGGGAAGCTGGACCCGCGTGGGAGCATCCCCCAGGGACTTAGCGGTGAAAATAACGCCTTTGTTCCCAAGCTTCATAATGAATCTTCTACAGTATTCACTTACTTAGAGAAATTAACCTTCAGTCATTTTGCATTCAAATTGCTTGTATATACTACTGTTCATAATATCAAGAGTATTCTCATTATTAGAAGGAGTTTAAGTCACCATCAGTGACGTCACAAGCAAGACTAGGTTGTGACGCGGAGTGACCGGAGGTCACAGGTCCCGAGGTTCCATGTCCTCTATTTCTCAAAGGTCAAATAGCTATGTTTGTAATTGGGAATAGCTCTTCCTTAAGATGTTTGTGTAATTTAACTTCAGTACAATAAATCAATCAATCCGGATAATTCAGTACGACAGAGGTTAATTGTTATAACTTAAGCCTGGCAAAGTAACTTAGATACTAGCGGAAGAATACAGATCTAGGCCTCTGGTAGTGGAGAGAGAGGACAGAGCAGTGTGGTTTCAGCAGCAACTGGGAGAGGTCATCCATCTCACCTCTTCCCCAAGGCAACACAACATCTAGCTGTCTATAGAAGGTAAAAGTTGCTTGGAGTGATTGTAGATAGGTCCACTCATTGCCGTTAATATTCAGTTAGGGAGTGCTCAATTATTTAGATTTTGCTTAATTTTTTAATAATTAATTAGCTTAATGTGTATTTTTTATTATTTCCATTTCTTTTGTTTCATGTGAATGGTCCTTGTCACGTGGTTCCCACGTGGCCGAATTGAATTGGCGCCGATTCTAACACCGAATCAGGATTATTACTCCTGTTGATTTTAATTAACTACACACGTAAGATCCAAGGTTTATTTGTACTAGTGGGGAATCAAGCCCCAAGGTTGATTGTTTAGCGTGGTCGACCCAGACCTCGATCATTGCTCATTTGGTTTCTGGTCTGGTGGTGGCGGCGGAAAGGAGATCCTAGAACTTTGCTAGAAGTCTATTTTCACGTCATACGGGTTGTAGAATCTCAAGTCGGTAAATCGTCTTGAGACCACGTGGCGTGGAGTCTGCTCGAGTAAAAGTCTTGGGGTCCCTTGGTTAAGAACTAAAGTAAAGAACACGGGTAAAATGAGGGTAGAAGGAAGTGAGAACCCGTCCCGTGTTACAATATACAATTAAGGTAGCATTGCAACTTTATAGGAAATTGTTAAGTCCATAATATATCTTGATTCTTATACTTGAGATATTGTTACAATAAACGTTTGAAAACAAAGTTTATATCTGTATTTAAAATATAAAACATTTTGCGTTCATCAACGCATCTCTCTGAATTACAATTTTTTCTGAATTGTGAAGCCTGTATTGCCCGCCTGGCAGGACACTGATGCATTGGAAGTTTTCATGTGTCCGGACACCGGCGATGGTGTGGTATTGACTATTTATTTAACCATATCCTGGTTTTCATTTAAGATATATTTTCCTTGAAATGCAGTCACATTATCGTCTACATCTTTGTTTATGCTGACATATAGACCTTTGATTGTTACTTTGCACATATGCAAATGAATTACACAATTAATTCACTTGTTTGCAGGCCTTCACACCCCTGAGATAGCCATCACGTAACTGTAAAAAGGCATATATCTTCACTTTCACTTCAGTTATATTTATGCTAAAGTAATAACATGCAGCTTATATTTCTGTCTTTATTATGACAGAAAACTTCGTTTATTACAATATTTAGATTAAATTAACATTGATATTCGAAAGATCATAAATCCCATTGATAGGGAGAGCGTCGGCCAAGAAACCCTGTTTGAAATACGAATATCTTTCCTGTCTAATAAGATATAATCTCTGTGATGGATTCACAAAAACTATTTTATCTCTGCATTTCTGATAACATATACAAATATAAGTTTTGTGAATCTCTATTAATTAAGCAATATATCAGAGAGCGTATAGGGTTCGGTGTTCTATGAACGAAAAGAACATGGGTAGTTTAAGTAGCGAACACATACAAGCGAATAACGATAGTATCTATATAACAAAATTATTGTCATGTGGAGTTGATTTAACTTCCAGACACATTTTTTAAAATAAATATTATTTTTTTGAGGCTATTTATGAAAGATATTCTTACAAATACCCATTCTACTTGTTAATATAATTAATTAAATTTGCGACAATTTGAGCAAAGAAGTGCGACGACTGGATCACTGTGTACAGGAGGCTGATATGACAGCAAACACTCTCCAGGCGACCATATATCTTGGATAAGTCGCTCCATAATTTTGTCGCTTGGACCGTCGACTTCCTATGGCGTCACCTGCTTCATATTTACTTCGAATTTCGATATGAAATTACATTATTTCAGAGTGAAAATAGGTTTGATCGTGTTCTACGCGCAGCACCAACATTACAGTAAGTAAATATATCATATTTCTTCATTACTTACGTAATGCTAGGAGGATTTGGGTACATTTGGGTAGATTTGGGTAGATTTGGGTAATTCTACGGACCGATGCTGGCTGCTAAAATGGCGGCGGTCGCTTACCCCCTTATGAGCGGATACAAGTCACTCCGTACATTGACAACATTGCACACTAATATATTTACCACTTCGGACACCAGCTTTCGACGTTTCGCATATGTGTATGTGTTCCATATTAAAACGACAATATAATGCTATTAACAAATAAAATCTTCTACTTAACAGGCATATAGTTATTAAATGAAGTTTGGTGATGTAATAGACATAATCCGGAGTCCGTAAGGACGCCGCCCGCCAGCATAAACACAACACACCCGAATGCCCACAAACACGATACAACGCACAAAACACAACACTTCTGTCAGTTTTTGGATAAACTCCTTTTATATTTATTATGTGATAGTTATACTTGTATAAAATGATAACTTTTATAGGTAAGCGCCTAATATTTAATATTAATCAATAAAAAAGAAGTCAGAAGCCACACGCCTGTCTGTACATGTCTTTTATGTAAAAGTATTTTGGGCGCTCATGTACTTGTGCGCTAGCTGGCGTTCACAACTGTTCTCGCCTACAAGCATTAGAATTAAACAAACTAATTTATTTTTTCATTTATATACAAGAAGAGAAGGCTACCCTTGAGTCTGTAATATTCATCTGATCACTGATCTCCCATTTGGTCCTCATTGCTTTATCTTACTTTTATTGAATGTCAATAACCATATTATGCAATTTCAATTTCTTCTATTTCTTTCTTTATTATGCACCCCATACCCATCCCGTGGGCGGTGGTGTAAAGGATTACAGAGGCACATAATCGGTTCAGGAACTGAACCCTCTAGTTCGTTTAGCTAAGGAAATAACAATGTTTGACGCTAGTTACAAAATTATCAATGTTGTATACACATGTACACACCTTCATACATACATGTACATAGATATATATACGTATACACATATACGTACACATACATATCTAATCACCCACACAAATACACACATCAATAATCTTTGTGTCACAAGTGACAAAAAAGAGGTGCCACAAGTGACATTACAAGAGGCTCACAACAGTCACTATACAAGGCACTTTACATCTATAGTGAGTCACACAGTTACTAGTCTTGCTGCACACCCACCCAACTGGGCGGCAGCTCTACAGTCATGTGCATGCATTACCTACAGTAAGCAAATTTTGGATACTTCGCTAAGATTTCGAGCAGCACATCATTATGAATGAAGTACCTACACATTTCATTATGCAACTTTAATAAAGTTGTCCTTCAGCATTTTGTGGTGTTCAGCTACCCTTATCTTCTGTATGTTCCTCACATTACCAGTATACACAAACATTGACATGTAGGGATATAGACTCTCAGGTAAGTTAGTAATTTAAATGCACAGTAGCAGTCCTAGGCGTTCAATCCCCGACCGCCGTTCAAGTGCAGGTTTGGCACCATTCCTCCCCATCCCATCCCAAATCCTTAGCCTGATCCCTTCCCAGTGTTAAATAGTTGTAATGAACAGGCACTATATATATATATATATATATATATATATATATATATATATATATATATATATATATATATATATATATATATATATATATATATATATGTTGTGTTAGGATATGTTAGCTTGATAAAACTGACTGTTCATTGTTGAGAAATGTGCTAACAAACAATATATCTGACTTATCAAGACTGTAGCTTGCTTAGCAAAAGGAACTTTATTAAATTTGGGTTCAGTTTAACTACCGCTCAATGGATGAGTAATTGGGGCATAATAAAGGAACTAAGCTGATAAAATGAAAGATGGGAAAACAACATTAGAGAGATAAACTCGAGAGATGTTTTCATGTTAACCCGAAAATTATTTGAGGAGCAAGACGGATTGCGGGTCAAGCAATTGTTCCCCATGCTATCGTGATGGGGGATCAGCCATTACACGTGTTAATGACTCTTGTATAGTTGTGAAGTTAAGGACAACAGGGTAAAGGGGTAATGGGCATTGTGGTTGATTGTTCTACCTGGGAATCCTCCACTGTTTTATATCTTATGTATGTATGTATGTACTAACCTAGTTATGGTTGCGGGGGTTGAACTTTGGCTCTTTGGTCCCGCCTCTCAACCGTCAATCAACTGATGTACAGATTCCTGAGCCTACTGGGCTCTGTCATATCTACATTTGAAACTGTGTATGGAGTCAGTCTCCACCACATTATTGCCTAATGCATTCCATTTATTAACTACTCTGACACTGAAAAGTTCTTTCTATAATCTCTCTATGGGTTCTGTTACAACCTTCAATGAAGCTTTTGAGTTCAGGATTGGTATTACAGTTCAGCGTTTTATATATGTATGATACACATGAGAGAATGTGCAGTGACTTAATATCTAACATATTCAGAGATTTGAGTAGGGGTACCGTGTGATGTCTGGGGCCAGAGTTGGATATTGTCCTAATAGCAGCTTTGTGTTGAGTAATTAGAGGACTTAAATTTAGCTCATTATTTAGCTCAGTATTTACTGTGGCATTTAGAGCAAGGGGGTCAGGACTGGAGTAAATGAAGGTTGTGTCGTCAGCAAATAAAATTGGTTTGAGGTGTTGGGAGGCATTTGGAAGGTCATTGATGTAGATGGGAAAGAGGAGAGGGCCAAGTATGCTGCCCTGAGGAACACCAATGTTGATGGGTAGGGTGGGAGAAATTGAAATTTGTTTATGGATATGTGACCCAGTGGAGGCAAGGACATTAATGGAACAAAATGGTTAAGTGTCCATATTTTATCCCCTTGCTTGAGATTACCGCTCCACATAATATAAATGGGAGCCTGCTTCACTTCACACCGAGGCATAAATTTTGTATTGAGAATAGGTACACAGCTGTCAAGGAAGCCGTTGACAGACGGATATACAGATATTATTTCTCTGTTTACAACAGAACTTGCTGCATACATTGTCATAACTGATGAATCTTTTCCAGGCAAGGCAGAATGGAGACAAACTTCCTTGAAATCGGGAGAAACTAGGTTTAAATCCGTGTTATCACGCTGTGCTATATTTCCAGTCCCATTGGTCTATTATCTCAATAGTTGTTCTTGCTCTACTTTCTCCTGATCTCGTTTCGTCCCCACATACAGCAAGTGAGATAGCACTGAATATACAATTGTCATCACCTTTAACACTAACTGGCATACGGCTGTTGATCGTTATTCCTCCACAAATTTTAAAGATTTCTGCAGCCGTCTTGTCCTCCGAAAATTCAACATTTGCAGGAACCTTAATGTAAACCTAACCAAATGGTAACTGTCAACAAAATTATTTGCACACCCTCCGTCACTATGTTCAGAGACAATTCTTTAACAAACGTTCAAGAAATTTGTAAATGATTTGTTCAAAATGGACACATGATTGCTAAATTGGTTTTTAGGAACTGTGGGCAGGGGTCTGTGGAAACTGTCCCCACTCTGAACACCGCAACGTTTGTGCTTATATGAATATACGTCACATACACATATTTTATACCACACATTTAATTTGTATCATTAGTTCTTTATTGTTCACTTACATACTCAAAGAACCAGTAACATCTAACATTCGAGGAAGGATTCCAGAAGCAGTTAACCACTGCGATTTCTTGTTTCTGTAATCCTTCGATGCTGTAGGTAAAGCAGTTAATAGAGCTACTGTCTCCTGCTCCTGGGGTTGGTGGTTCGAGACTCCTCGATAGTGCCCAGGTGAATGTGGAGAAGGTCAGTAGATCGACCTTGGAGGTGGACCTCGATATACGCCTAACGAATAGACATGCACAAGCTGCCTGTCCTCAGTGTATATTTTTACATTCTCGCTCATTCCCGCTCATTATCTCTCTCTCTCTCTCTCAGCACCCGCATATGTGTTGTATGTGGATGCTGAAGTTCAGTTTCTTGTCTATATATAGCTCAAGGAACTTTCCATAATTTTTATTGCTAATGTTAACATTGTCTATCTTAAATTGAATTTGTTTTGAGGATTTACTTTCAAATAAAATGTAGTCTGTCTGTTTTATGTTTAGTGGGAGTTTGTTGGTTTACATCCATGAGTGGACTTTGTAACTTTGTTATTTACATTATTATTTAGTGTGTTTGGGTTGGGATCTGAATAGATGAAGGTAGTATCGTCACACTTATCTTTACACTTACTGGAATATCTAAGTATCAGCTGAAGTATCTTCATACTTGAGTTAAACTTTAGTAGATATTTTCTGGACCATTCCTTAAGTTTCGCAGGCCAACGAGGCTGGAATTCACATGACCATCTGTGAATTGATTCTGTGACCATCACTAATAATGTTGTTTTTTCTCTGTCTAGCTTCAGACCCGGTCATGTTACAATTGTGTCTTAGAGAGTTAAACGTAATTAAAGATGATAGAAAATCACTTACAATTAATGCATCAAGTTTGGAGACTTGAACACATTTTAGTGTAGAAGCAAGGCAAATAGTTCTGTCTGATGGGTAGAGGCAACTGCACTTGCAGATGCACCCGTGGCGGTGTAGGAAAACATCAGTGTATGTGATTTGAGAGAGAAGAATGATCTGTGGACAGAGCATCAATATGGCTTAAGTATTGGGTTTTTGCCTCAAGACGAAGCATAATAAAGAGCTCGAATATCTGGGTAAAAAATTACATTAAATTTTTTCACGTGATACATAAATCACGATATAAACATTTCAGTTGTATTAATTGAATATATATCATTAAGTTTTGTTTATCTGGGTAAGTTGTCAGCTTATATGACTTAATAGCTAGCGTGGCTTGTATACTGGGTACATCCGGTCCTCTTACCCTAGACCGTGGCGGTAACTTTATGGTCAGGAACCCAAAATTTACAATGGGGCTCGGTCAGTCAATATGATTCCTTTGACATCACTCACTTATGTATCTGCTCTCGTATTGACAATTTGAATGATATCAAGAACATTGAATATCTTCTGACATAGATGGTGCTATAGTTGATTTGTTTTCGATCGTGACCTGTCCAGTGGGTCGAGCTGGTCTCATTAGCATCTCTCAGGTTGGTAGAAAGAAATTCTTGCTGCAAGAAGGTGTGTTCTCAAGCTAACTAGGGTAACTAAAATGCATATTTCCTAAATAAGTACTTTAATTACAAATATTTGAAAATATATGGTATGTTTCCCGAATTTCTGATGATATAAAACATAGTGTGGTTTATAATTAAGTTCTTAATAGTGATCCTATCCTGCATCATAATTTACATAATATTTACTTCATTGAAGCTATTCACATAATATGCTAGTTTTGCCTTTCCTATGATACTGGTAAGCATTGATGAGTACCTTTTAGTTTCTTCCTTTGAAACTAGGCCAATCCTAAGTTTCTTTTCATATTCGTGTTTCTTGTTGATTGAGTGGAGAATGCCACTTGTGAGCCATGGATTGTTTAATCTTTGTCAGTTACTTGCTTGGTAAGAAGGGGACAATGAAGGTTGTAGAGACTGAGAATTTTGGAGAGGAAGAGGGTAGCTAATGAAGTTATATCCTGGGTATTATTGAATTCAGAATCCCAGTTAATATTGTGAAGTGCATCTGTAAGATTGCCTAAAGCTGATTCACTGTGTAGCCTAAATGAAAGTTTCTTGCTTTTTGGTGGTGTTATGTCCCATGGTTGCTATGAGAAAGGTAGGATAGTGGTCAGTGTTTCTGTCGTAGATTATACCAGGTACAAGGGGAACTGTTATGTTTGTCCATATGTGGTCCAAGGTAGTGGCTGATGTTTGAGTGACTCTGGTGGCTTGGTGATTGTGTGGGATTAGCATACAGGAGTTCATGCTGTTAAGGAAATAGTCAACTTGAGAGCAATTTTGTTTACCCAGGTCAATATTAAAGTCTCCTCCCAGAATGATGTGTTTTTGTTGAGATTGTGTTTAGAATAAGATTCCTTAGGTTGTCTGAGAAAGAAGCTATGTTAGTGTTGGGAAATCTATAGATGGCTCCAATAGTCAAAGAGGATTTAAGGCATTAATGGTGAACTGAGCAAAAGTATATTCACAGTAGTCATCTCTGTCATAATAACACTGTTGCAGATAAATTTATCTCGGTAATATAATAGCCGTGCCACCACCTTTTTTATTAGGCCTGCAGTTATGTATGGCTTTATAACCAGCTAAGTTGTAGAGTTGGGTATAGTCTTTATTTAGCCAAGTTTCTGTTAAATAATGAAGCGATAAGTTAGTACCAAGTGCTGTGAGTATTGCATTTAAATCATCAAAATGTTTACCAAGAGACCTAACATTTTGGTTGTAACTGATAAACAGGTGGTATTTTGGAGTTTGTTTTTAGCCTGGTGTGCTGTGAAATACTTGCAATAATGATGATCAATGTGCTGGTTGGTTTAGATATGAGATAGAAGATTTTGATCAGGATCAATATCAGTGTGCATAAAGAAGCAGATAAAGGGATCACGATACAAGATACACGATAAAGCAAACACAAGAATAAAAGCAAATACAATAAATAGTAACAACTTAGAGGTAAAGTAAAGATACAATAGATAGCCAGGAAGGACACAGAAGTTACATAAAATAAAAAACAAAAAATCAGTAGAGATGTGACAATATAAATGTAAAATAAAAAATAATAAGAATAATAATCATAAAGTAAAATGATCTTGAAGATAATTGGCTAGTAATGGTTAATTAAAATCCTATAATTAGTATGAACCTAAGAAAACAAAATGACCTCAATAGATAATTCCGAAAAAAAAAAGATGACATGTAAAAACTTATTAAATCTTGAAATTTACTCTAATATAAATCTAAGTGTAAAAATAAACAGGGTGAAAGTATATTCGTGTGGAATATTTTACTATGATACTGAGGTAGGTGATTATATAAACAATTATACTATTAATTAATTCCAATAAATGATTACAAGAAACAAATACCCAAGTTACTTTAAATATAAGAGGGTAATAAAGAGTCCTAGGTTTAGTGACAAGGGGATTAGCTAAGACCGAATAATTAAGAGTAAAAAAAAACAGGCAAGATGCCAAACAACAAAATAAAAATAAAATATAAAACCTTTGAAAGGAAAGGCAGAGCTTAAGTACACTTTTGGTTGTATGTGAGACTACAAAATATGTCCAGGTTATTCAGCTGATATCCCACGGTCATCCAGGAAAGAAGTGAGAGGTGCTTCAGGTGTTATCACATAAGTTTTTCCAGTGTCAAGTTTTTCA
>WNGS01133773.1:0-16469 GCA_020271785.1 Procambarus virginalis
TGTTGGAAATTTCCAACACTTATCATCCATTATTATCTTATGATAAATTAATATTAACTTACATTTGCAGTAGCTCTTAACACCACTAACCATGTTGTTGTTATAAATTAATCTGAGCATATTGCTGATAATTTTACTCCTGATAATGTAAATCAAGAGTATTAATTAAATTATTCAGTAACAGTTTTTATTCTGTTACGTTTGAATGCTCTGGAGAAGTATAAATATTATCTCCATTTCTCGCTAGAGATCATTTATCGAGAATATTATAATTATTAATTCCCTATAATTTCAACCCAGTTCATATTATCGCATTTTCATCCATAATTACGCGGGAAAGAATAGTTTGAGTTTAATAATTTCCGTGGTGAATGCGAGAGCGGGGAGAGGGAGACGCCATTACGCTTTACGACATCAACAAGGCAGGCACGCGAGACAACGTGGTGGAACACGTGGCATAATTGAGAATTCTTGTCGATAAGAATTACGTCGACACTCAATTAATAAGTGGAATTTACTTGCCAGTGTTCTCTAGTGCCTCAATAGTGAACCCAGCGTCTACAATTACCATCCGGACCGTAATTTGAGTGTGCACGGCAGTGAACACTGAGTCCAGCAGACGCTCCTCTCGGCAAACCTTAGTACTCGGTTACGCTCACAGGTTTTTCTATCTATCGGATGCATCAGAGTAGTTTAGAGCCTTAGTGAGTAGTTTGTCGTTAGGATGACGATTAAACACAACAAACGTTAGTAATATTTATTACTCAGTTTAGCTTCATGAATATATGAGCACAATTTTGTAGCCTAGTCAATTGCTACTTTATATTTCTTGTATTACAGCGTGTATTTGAGACGTCAACAAGATTGTCATCCATCGTGTTTTACCTCGAGTCATTTATCTATGGGGATTCTGTGATCACGAGGACGAGTGATGAACTGGCGTTAGAAATCGTCTTACAGCTAAGACCCTTTTTTCTTATAAATTTATTCAATTTAATTATTGCTTCTATAATATGATCTGAAATTAATACAATTTGATTACTATATATTTACATATGTTGTAGTTAGATTTTATAATAACCATGCATAATGAACTAGTGACGAACCACACTGGTTCCTAGATATATATGAATTTCTAGAAATAACCCCCCAATGTTGATATTTGAGGCTTTGACTTTAATTAATAATTACAGTCTTCATTATTTTCAAGTGAATATCCATTGAATGTTATCCATAGACACTGGTTCTCTGGTGTCATTCTAATGATCAATTTTATTTGTTTTCCCTCTTTTCTCAAAAGGGGTGGTCCTTCGATTTATTTTAATTTAATAATTAAACAATTTATTTTCTGAGTTCAAGCCCCAGATACCCAACATTTGGTCTCTTCGAACCGGATGCCAATTAAATTTCACTATATCGTTCTCAACCAAAACAACATTTTGGTCTTTCGAACCGGATAAATCATTCAATTAACCATTTCAGTTCTCAGACCAGAACAACATTTTGGTCTTATCGAACTGGTTACATACCAATTACCATTAAACTGTATCTGTTCTCAGAAACCAAAACAATTTTTGGTCTCTTAGAACTGGATACAACCAAGAAATTCTTACAATTAGTCCTGTACTAATGAGTAGTACATACATTATATATTTTTGTGCTGACCCTAGCAAGGGTGGGATTCAACATTACAGTAACTCTGATTAGAGTGTACCCATATCAATTATTTGTGTATTCATTATTTTTGTGTGTGGTTTTGAGTGTTGCTGTATGATCACCATTACATCTAATGGTGATAATGATGGGCTAGCCGGACGAAAGTTAATGGTGACATGCAGACACCACTCAAAATCTTTAGCTATATACTTGTTAGGTAGGGACATTTAACCTCAAAGTGAGGTAGAGTTTAATTTAGCCAGAACTCAGGCTATACTCAATATAATTATCAACTAATGAACAATTTCCCAGCTTCATTAGTAATATTCAATCAAGTCCTATGAAATTTGGACTTAAAGCTAACATGGCTACTCCTGAGCAATTAAGGAGAACCTATATTGGCCTCAAAGGCCATTTAACTAGACTAATCAATAAGTCTGATGATTTGTCCAAGGCAACTCCCATTGATTACTATCTACTAGAATCATCAGTGAGAGTAGCTAATCTTAAGTTTGATCAAGTTAAATCAGCAAGTCAGTCTTATCTTAACTCACTGAATGCTACTGAAACTGATCTAGAGGAATTAGATCAAATTGTAGCAAATATTTCACAACACGAAGATGAGACTCAAGATAAATTTGATGTACTATCCAGTATAGTAAACCATCAACCCAATACAAATTCTACTATGTCTCAATCCAGTAATCAATTACCTGAGGTTCGTCTACCTACTTTAGACTTACCTACATTTGCAGGGCTGGATGAAGAAAATTGGGACACATTTTGGACTTCATTTGAAGTTCATATCCATAACAGGTCTTATCTTGACCCAATTTCTAAATTTTCATACCTGATTAGTCTTCTCAAAGGGAAGCTAAAAAGGTTATAAATAACTTAGCTCTCACTGAGAGTAATTATGAGGAAGCTATCAAACTACTGAAGTTGAATTATTGCAATCAGGAGTTAAGTATAGCTAACCTTTATTACCAATTGCTAGATCTGAATGCACCAAGTAACAGACCAGACTCACTTCAAAGCTTCAGGCTAGAAGCAGAGTCTCTAGTGAAGGCCTTAGGTACTAAAGTTGATGTACCAGCTTCAGAATGGTCAATCAAGTTACTTTTGCAGAGGAAATTACCTCAAATTATCCTAGCAGAAATATGTTCACATTATAAAACTGAGTTTCTCACTCTCGAGCAAATATTCGAGGGGCTGAGAATAACAGTTAACAGGTTGAAGACTCATGATAAGATTAAACCTGAGTCTAAATTACCTAACATTGACATCTCAGTCAAACCTAAATTGACTTTGAATAAATCCAATAAATCTAAGCCTAAACTACTCCATCCACTGGAAAGGGAGTAGTAGTGTAGGTACTTATACTGTATCTCCCTCTGACACTGCAACTGATGTGTCTACTAAAGGGACAAATTCAGTCAGAGAGAGAAGGTGCTTGTTCTGCGATCAAGAACATCTCACCTACAAATGTACAGTTTATCCTAACTTTAACACCAGGATTAAACAACTTAAGAACTACACAGATGCACCAAGTGCATGGTTTCTCATGACCCATTAAATGTGTTGTGCACTACGTTTATGCAGTAATGCCCCAAGGTGTACATCATTATGCCTTATGTAGAACAATTCTACTTCTACCCAATCTGTGACCCTGGGAAGAATTCTATGAATTCTACCACAGTACAATATGCCAAGTACATCAGGAAATAAGTGTACTTGCTACTGAGGCAGGCAATAATACCACTCTGCCTACAGCTCAACTTAACCTAATAGACAAGAATCTAGAGTCAACACTAGAGGTCTCTTTGATCAGGGATCACAGAAACCTTTATCACGCAACAATTAGTGGAGCAGTTAAAAAAAACCTGCCAAAAGTGTGAGACTGAACATTTCTGGGTTCTTGACTAATAGTGGACCTCGTGAATACCAGTAGTCAAGGTATTAGTGAGACTTGGATCTTCTACTAGTCCAATACAGCGGTAGTAGTTGATAAACTGCCTTCAGACCTGCAGGTCACAGGACTAGCTCGCACTGCGAGATATCTTAAACGAAACCGCATGAGGCTAGCAGATTACAAAATAAATTCTGACTGCCTCACAGATGTTGGTATACTTATAGGCGCTGACCATTATTATAAATTTATAACTGGATGCACCAGACAACACGGAATGAATTTGTTGTCATCTGCTGGAGGCAAGTTGCTTACTGGACCGGTGCTTTCCAACAAAGGGCAGCGTCAACCAACAAACAAGATAACAATGCAATAGTGGCGTGACTAGCTTGGAACAGTCACCCCTACATTCAGAGATATCTGAAGATATTGAGTCTGATCCACCTGTACATCGTTTGTGGGATCTAGACACTTTAGGTATTGTCCCTGAACAACCAAGTCCTGATGATATGTGGACTTACCAGCAATATCTGGATACAGTTGTCTATAAAGACAAACAATACTGGGTGAGATTGCCATGGAAGTTGAATCATCCACAACTTCCAGTTATTATTTCATGGCAGCCTCTCAATTACAGTCACAATTAATGCGGCTGAAAAAACAGCCAGATAAATTAATATGTACCATCAATTAATTCAGCAACAACTCAACAGTAAATTTATTGAAGTTGTTGATAATGATGACCGGAAAACAGGTCACTATTTACCCCATCACGCTGTGTTGAAGATTCATTGACAACACCAATACGTATTGTTTTCAACTGTAGTGCCAAAGTGAAGGCAAGCAGCGTGTCTTTGAATGAATGTCTCCAAACGGGACCTAGCCTAACACAAAGGCTACATGATGTACTGTTACGATTCCGTACTGGTATTTTTGCTTATACTGCTGATATCAGTAAAGCTTTCCTTAGAGTAGGATTGCAAGAGGAGGATCGTAATTACACCAAATTTCTCTGGATTAAAGATCCCCAGGCTCCTGACAGTGAGGTCATAACCTATCGGTTTGCCTCGGTGCTTTTCGGAGCGACTTCCTCGCCGTTTCTACTGCAAGCCACATTAGATACACATTTGAAGAAGTCAAATAGCCCTTATAAGGCAGAGATCAGTGACAACTTGTATGTCGATAATTTCCAGGGAACAACTAATGATAAATCTAAATTGGTAGAAATTTACCATGAGGCTAACCGTGAGTTATAGGAGCCAATATGCCACTACAATCATGGGCCTCAAACAATAAATCATTAAACCAGATAATCGAGAAAGAATTTCCAGGTTATCAGGTGCCTAATCAATTAAAAGTTCTGGGTGTGGAATGGAACACTGGTACTGACGAGATGAATATCAAGTCAGTACAAACCAATAATTCATCCCTTACCATGAGAAAATTACTCTCATATGTCAGTCAACCATTTGACCCCTTAGGCTTACTTAGTCCTATATTAATAAGGGGCAAACTCCTAATGCAGGAATGCTGGCAGAAACATATGGGATGGGATGATCCGTTGCCAATTGAGTTGCAAGAGAAATGGCAAATACTCGCAGCGGATTTCAATCAATTAGGTGTTTTGAAATTTCCTCGTAATGCTTCAGGACAAAACTTACCTACAAATTTGCACATTTTTTGCGATGCCTCTGGCAAAGCATATGGCGCTGCAGCCTACTTAGTCAATAGTGCACAATCAATTTTACTCACATCTAAAGCGAGAGTTGCTCCAATCAAGAAGAGATCTTTACCTCAAATGGAGTTAACTGCATTGCTAGTGGGAGTAAGATTGGCTCATTGCCTGACCAAGACACTCAATAATATTCACTTTGGTGAGATCGTAGTGTGGTCAGACAATGAGGCAGTCTTACAATGGGTAAGAATAACAACAATAAAACTCCCTACGTTAGTAATCGCGTTAGGGAAATTCATGAATTATCTGCTGGATATAAATTCAGACATGTCCCCACTAAGGACAATCCTGCAGATTACTTATCAAGAGGTTTAACATTTAAACAGCTAAGTAAGTCTTCGATGTGGTTTAATGGACCTTCATGGCTTGTTAGTGGTCAGTGGCCCAAACAGAAACCACAAGTCATAGTGACCAGTATCACTACTCCCATGAAAGACCCAGAACCTCATCGAGTCTCAGCTATTAATCCTCACAATTATTCTAACTTGAGTAAGTTATTAAGAGTGACAGCACATGTGTTTGATTTTCTTGCCAAGATAGGAATCAAGCATAAGTTTCCCAATCCTATCATCTACTGGATCAAACGTGCACAACAAGAGACATATGGAAGTGAATATGAAAATCTTCCAGATAAATTAACCAAGTCTCTAGGTATCTGGTATGATACCAACACTCATAATATATTAAGGTGTGGAGGACGTTTGCTTCATGCAAAAATTGATTTGGACACAAAGAATCCAATCCTTCTACCACGTCACCACGTTATTACCAAACTTCTAGTTTTACATCACCATCAATATGGTACTTTGCATGGTGGAGTGTTAGACACACTCACCGACCTCAGACAGAAATATTGGCTTCCTCAAGGTCGTCAAACTGTCAAATCAATTATTAAGTCCTGTATAATCTGTCAACGCTACGATGCTCGAGTGTGTCCTTACCCAGGACCACCACCACTCCCTAAAGAGAGGGTAGTTCATCTTCGTCCGTTTGAGACTACTGGTGTTGATTACACAGGAGCCTTGCTTCTCACTGGCAATCCGGATAAGATACCAGTGAAAGCTTATATTTGCCTCTTCACATGTGCTACCACACGAGGCGTACATTTAGAAGTGACTTCTGACATGAGTGCTGAAGCCTTCATCCAAGCTTTTCGTAGATTTGCAGCTCGCAGATCCTGTCCCAAGCTCATGATATCTGATAATGGCTCAAATTTTGTGGCAGGAGAAGCCTGCTTACGAGAGATTTGGAATCATCCAGAAGTGCAGTCTGTCATGCAGAGACGACAATGCCACTGGAAATTTATTGCTCCCAGAGCCCCCTGGCAAGGTGGGTTCTACGAACGAATGATAGGGACTGTCAAGAAGTGTTTAAGGAAGACCTTGCATCGACAGAAAATTAGTTACTCAGAACTCCAAACACTCGTCGTGGAAATTGAGGCGCGAGTCAACAATCGCCCATTAACTTATCTATCAGATGATTTCTCACAGAGAGAGCCTCTGAGTCCCTCGCATTTAATACATGGAGGCCTGCTGAGCCCTCTGATACCTTTGGCAGAAGAGGACCCCGTCGATCCTTCCTATGTAACCAGGAGTGACTTAGTACAAAGTTACCAACATCTCTCTAGAGTAATTGAAAGGTGGAATGAGGTGTGGACTCGAGAGTACCTCACCGCTCTACGAGAGTACCACTATGGAGCTTCGAGCCCCTATAATAAAGTACAGCTTAAACCAGGAGACCTAGTATTAGTTGACAGTGATGGACCAAGGTCAGAATGGCCTATAGGCAAAATTGTTGCAATCCACCCAGATCACCAAGGTATCCTGAGAGTAGTACGAGTTTTGTGCAAAGGCACTACTACTCTAAAGACATTAGAGAAGTTGGTACCTCTCGAATTAGCAGAACGAGAGTGTTTATCAGAACCAGCTTCAACAGTTTCCGAGGACAACAATTCTGATCCACCGAGCACACGCCCCACTAGAGCAGCTGCTCAACAATGTAAAAGGAAACTACAAGCCTATTATAGCTCTGACTAAGAGCAAATAATTTTCATCCAATTTGAGTGATCATGATGATACTGTGTTGTGATGTCTAGTAACCAATCAGCTACAAGTCACAATGACCCAGACATTCACCTCACAGTAGAGTCTCAGTTACTTGAATTGTATGATTCAATCATTAACATGTGTAAACTATTAATTATGACATTAATTTTTCATGTCTTAAATTCTTGTATGTCCTTGACATTTACGGGACATCCGTTGTGTGTGTACTAACATACTAACATACTAACCTACTAACTTCGGGATAGGTACGTCAGTACTCAACATGGCACTGCGACCCGAGTTTTCTCCCCCCGGAGTTATGTTGGAAATTTCCAACACTTATCATCCATTATTATCTTATGATAAATTAATATTAATTTACATTTGCAGTAGCTCTTAACACCACTAACCATGTGTTGTTATAAATTAATCTGAGCATATTGCTGATAATATTACTCCTGATAATGTAAATCAAGAGTTATTAATTAAAATTATTCAGTAACAGTTTTTATTCTGTTACGTTTGAATGCTCTGGAGAAGTATAAATATTATCTCCATTTCTCGCTAGAGATCATTTAGCGAGAATATTATAATTATTAATTCCCTATAATTTTAACCCAGTTCATATTATCGCATTTTCATCCATAATTACGCGGGAAAGAATAGTTTGAGTTTAATAATTTCCGTGGTGAATGCGAGAGCGGGGAGAGGGAGACGCCATTACGCTTTACGACATCAACAAGGCAGGCACGCGAGACAACGTGGTGGAACACGTGGCATAATTGAGAATTCTTGTCGATAAGAATTACGTCGACACTCAATTAATAAGTGGAATTTACTTGCCAGTGTTCTCTAGTGCCTCAATAGTGAACCCAGCGTCTACAATTACCATCCGGACCGTAATTTGAGTGTGCACGGCAGTGAACACTGAGTCCAGCAGACGCTCCTCTCGGCAAACCTTAGTACTCGGTTACGCTCACAGGTTTTTCTATCTAGTCGGATGCATCAGAGTAGTTTAGAGCCTTAGTGAGTAGTTTGTCGTTAGGATGAGCGATTAAACACAACCAAACGTTAGTAATATTTATTACTCAGTTTAGCTTCATGAATATATGAGCACAATTTTGTAGCCTAGTCAATTGCTACTTTATATTTCTTGTATTACAGCGTGTATTTGAGACGTCAACAAGTTTGTCATCCATCGTGTTTTACCTCGAGTCATTTATCTATGGGGATTCTGTGATCACGAGGACGAGTGATGAACTGGCGTTAGAAATCGTCTTACAGCTAAGACCCTTTTTTCTTATAAATTTATTCAATTCAATTATTGCTTCTATAATATGATCTGAAATTAATACAATTTGATTACTATATATTTACATATGTTGTAGTTAGATTTATTATAATAACCATGCTATAATGAACTAGTGACGAACCACACTGGTTCCTAGATATATATGAATTTCTAGAAATAACCCCCAATGTTGATATTTGAGGCTTTGACTTTAATTAATAATTACAGTCTTCATTATTTTCAAGTGAATATCCATTGAATGTTTTCCATAGACACTGGTTCTCTGGTGTCATTCTAATGATCAATTTTATTTGTTTTCCCTCTTTTCTCAAAAGCGGGTGGTCCTTCGATTTATTTTAATTAATAATTAAACAATTAATTTTCTGAGTTCAAGCCCCAGATACCCAACAGTCTTGTCGAGCACCAGGTGTCACGAGTCGAGCACCAGGTGTCTCGGGTCGAGCGCACAGATGCTGTCAAGCATCAGGTGTGTCTTGTCGAGCACCAGGTGTCACGTGTCGAGCACCAGGTGTCTCGTGTCGAGCACCAGTGTGCGTGTCGAGCCCCAGGTGTCACGTGTCGAGCACCAGGTGTCACGTGTCGAGCACCAGGTGTCACGTGTCGAGTACTAGGTGTCGTGTCGAGCACCAGGTGTCGCATGTCGAGTACCAGGTATCACGTGTCGAGCACCAGGTGTCTCGTATCGAGCACCAGGTGTCACGTGTCGAGCACCATGTGTCGCGTGTCTAGAACCAGGTGTCGAGCACCAGGAGGCGCGTGTCGAGCACCAGATGTCGCATGTCGAACACCAGGTGGTCACGTGTCGATCACCAGGTTTGTGTGTCGAACATCAGGTGCCTCGTGTCGAGCCCAGGTGTCACGTGTCGAGCACCAGGTGTCTCGTGTCGAGCACCAGGTGTCTCGTGTCGAGCACCAGGTGTCACGTGTCGAGCACCAGGTGTCACGTGTCGAGCACCAGGTGTCATGTGTCGAGCACCAGGTGTCGCATGTCGAACACAGGTGTCTCGTGTCGAGCACCAGGTGTCACGTGTCGAGCACCAGGTGTCACGTGTCGAGCACCAGGTGTCTCTTGTCGAGCACCAGGTGTCACGTGTCGAGCATCAGGTGTCTCGTGTCGAGCATCAGGTGTCTTGTCGAGCACCAGGTGTCTCGTGTCGAGCACCAGGTGTCACGTGTCGAGCACCAGGTGTCATGTGTCGAGCACCAGGTGTCATGTGTCGAGCACCAGGTGTCACGTGTCGACCACCAGGTGCCGCGTGTCGAGCACCAGGTGTCACGTGTCGAGCTCCAGGTGTCACGTGTCGAGCACCAGGTGTCACGTGTCGAGCACCAGGTGTCACGTGTCTAGCACCAGGTGTCATGTGTCGAGTACCAGGTGTCGTGTCGAGCACCAGGTGTCACTGTCGAGCACCAGGTTTCGTGTCGAGCACCAGGTGTCGCATGTCGAGCACCAGGTGTCACGTGTCGAGCACCAAGTGGTCTCGTGTCGAGCACCAGGTGTCACGTGTCGAGCACCATGTGTCGCGTGTCTAGAACCATGTCGAACACCAGGAGCAGGCGCGTGTCGAGCACCAGATGTCGCGTCGAACACCAGGTGTCACGTGTCGATCACCAGGTGTTGTGTGTCGAACATCAGGTGTCTCGTGTCGAGCCCCAGGTGTCTCGTGTCGAGCACCAGGTGTCGCGTGTCGAGCACCAGGTGTCGTGTGTCGAACACCAGGAGTCGTGTGTCGAGCACCAGGTGTCACGTGTCGATCACCAGGTTTGTGTGTCGAACATCAGGTGCCTCGTGTCGAGCCCCAGGTGTCACGTGTCGAGCACCAGGTGTCTCGTGTCGAGCACCAGGTGTCTCGTGTCGAGCACCAGGTGTCACGTGTCGAGCACCAGGTGTCACGTGTCGAGCACCAGGTGTCATGTGTCGAACACCAGGTGTCGCATGTCGAACACCAGGTGTCTCGTGTCGAGCACCAGGTGTCACGTGTCGAGCACCAGGTGTCACGTGTCGAGCACCAGGTGTCTCTTGTCGAGCACCAGGTGTCACGTGTCGAGCATCAGGTGTCTCGTGTCGAGCATCAGGTGTCTTGTCGAGCACCAGGTGTCTCGTGTCGAGTACCAGGTGTCACGTGTCGAGCACCAGGTGTCTCGTGTCGAGCAGCATGGTGTCTCGTTTCGAGCACCAGGTGTGTCTTGTTGAGCACCAGGTCACGTGTGATCACCAGGTGTCACGTGTCGAGCACCAGGTGTCACGTGTCGAGCACCAGGTGTCTCGTGTCGAGCACCAGGTGTCACGTGTCAAGCACCAGGTGTGTCTTGTCGAGCACCAGTGTCTCGTGTCAAGCACCAGGTGTGTCTGTCGAGCACCAGGTGTCACGAGTCGAGCACCAGGTGTCTCGTGTCGAGCACCACATGATGCGTGTCAAGCACCAGTGTGTCTTGTCGAGCACCAGGTGTCACGTGTCGAGCACCAGGTGTCTCGTGTCGAGCACCAGGTGTCACGTGTCGAGCACCAGGTGTCACGTGTCGAGCACCAGGTGTTGTGTGTCGAACATCAGGTGTCTCGTGTCGAGCCCCAGGTGTCTCGTGTCGAGCACCAGGTGTCTCGTGTCGAGCACCAGGTGTCGTGTGTCGAACACCAGGAGTCGTGTGTCGAGCACCAGGTGTCACGTGTCGATCACCAGGTGTTGTGTGTCGAACATCAGGTGCCTCGTGTCGAGCCCAGGTGTCACGTGTCGAGCACCAGGTGTCTCGTGTCGAGCACCAGGTGTCTCGTGTCGAGCACCAGGTGTCACGTGTCGAGCACCAGGTGTCACGTGTCGAGCACCAGGTGTCATGTGTCGAACACCAGGTGTCGCATGTCGAACACCAGGTGTCTCGTGTCGAGCACCAGGTGTCACGTGTCGAGCACCAGGTGTCCGTGTCGAGCACCAGGTGTCTCTTGTCGAGCACCAGGTGTCACGTGTCGAGCATCAGTGTCTCGTGTCGAGCATCAGGTGTCTTGTCGAGCACCAGGTGTCTCGTGTCGAGCACCAGGTGTCACGTGTCGAGCACCAGGTGTCTCGTGTCGAGCACCAGGTGGTGTCTCGTTTCGAGCACCAGGTATGTCTTGTTGAGCACCAGGTGTCCGTGTGATCACCAGGTGTCACGTGTCGAGCACCAGGTGTCACGTGTCGAGCACCAGGTGTCTCGTGTCGAGCACCAGGTGTCACGTGTCGAGCACCAGGTGTCTGTGTCGAGCACCAGGTGTCTTGTCGAGCACCAGGTGTCTCGTGTCGAGCACCAGGTGTCACGTGTCGAGCACCAGGTGTCTCGTGTCGAGCACCAGGTGGTGTCTCGTTCGAGCACCAGGTGTGTCTTGTCGAGCACCAGGTGTCACGTGTCGAGCACCAGGTGTCACGTGTCGAGCACCAGGTGTCACGTGTCGAGCACCAGGTGTCTCGTGTCGAGCACCAGGTGTCACGTGTCAGCACCAGGTGTCTTGTCGAGCACCAGGTGTCTCGTGTCGAGCACCAGTGTGTCTTGTCGAGCACCAGGTGTCACGTGTCGAGCACCAGGTGTCTCGTGTCGAGCACCAGGTGTGCGTGTCGAGCACCAGGTGTGTCTTGTCGAGCACCAGGTGTCACGTGTCGAGCACCAGGTGTCTCGTGTCGAGCACCAGGTGTCACGTGTCGAGCACCAGGTGTCTCGTGTCGAGCACCAGGTGTCACGTGTCGAGCACCAGGTGTCACGTGTCGAGCACCAGGTGTCGTGTCGAGCACCAGGTGTCCGTGTCGAGCACCAGGTGTCACGTGTCGAGCACCAGGTGTCTCGTGTCGAGCACCAGTGTCACGTGTCGAGCACCAGGTGTCGCGTGTCGAGAACCAGTGTCGAGCACCAGGGCGCGTGTCGAGCACCAGGTGTCACGTGTCGAGCACCAGGTGTCACGTGTCGAGCACCAGGTGTTGTGTGTCGAGCACCAGGTGTCTCGTGTCGAGCACCAGGTGTCACGTGTCGAGCACCAGTGTCTCGTGTCGAGCACCAGGTGTCTCGTGTCGAGCACCAGGTGTCACGTGTCGAGCACCAGGTGTCACGTGTCGAGCACCAGGTGTCATGTGTCGAGCACCAGGTGTCGCGTGTCGACACCAGGTGTCTCGTGTCGAGCACCAGGTGTCACGTGTCGAGCACCAGGTGTCACGTGTCGAGCACCAGGTGTCTCGTGTCGAGCACCAGGTGTCACGTGTCGAGCACCAGGTGTCTCGTGTCGAGCACCAGGTGTCTTGTCGAGCACCAGGTGTCTCGTGTCGAGCACCAGGTGTCACGTGTCGAGCACCAGGTGTCATGTGTCGAGCACCAGGTGTCTGTGTCGAGCACCAGGTGTCACGTGTCGAGCACCAGGTGTCGCGTGTCGAGCACCAGGTGTCACGTGTCGAGCACCATGTGTCACGTGTCGAGCACCAGGTGTCACGTGTCGAGCACCAGGTGTCACGTGTCGAGCACCAGGTGTCATGTGTCGAGCACCAGGTGTCGTGTCGAGCACCAGGTGTCACGTGTCGAGCACCAGGTTTCGTGTCGAGCACCAGGTGTCGCATGTCGAGTACCAGGTGTCACGTGTCGAGCACCAGGTGTCTCGTGTCGAGCACCAGGTGTCACGTGTCGAGCACCATGTGTCGCGTGTCTAGAACCAGGTGTCGAGCACCAGGAGTGCGCGTGTCGAGCACCAGTGTCGCATGTCGAGCACCAGGTGTCACGTGTCGAGCACCAGGTGTTGTGTGTCGAACATCAGGTGTCTCGTGTCGAGCCCCAGGTGTCTCGTGTCGAGCACCAGGTGTCGCGTGTCGAGCACCAGGTGTCGTGTGTCGAACACCAGGAGTCGTGTGTCGAGCACCAGGTGTCACGTGTCGATCACCAGGTGTTGTGTGTCGAACATCAGGTGCCTCGTGTCGAGCCCCAGGTGTCACGTGTCGAGCACCAGGTGTCTCGTGTCGAGCACCAGGTGTCTCGTGTCGAGCACCAGGTGTCACGTGTCGAGCACCAGGTGTCACGTGTCGAGCACCAGGTGTCATGTGTCGAACACCAGGTGTCGCATGTCGAACACCAGGTGTCTCGTGTCGAGCACCAGGTGTCACGTGTCGAGCACCAGGTGTCACGTGTCGAGCACCAGGTGTCTCTTGTCGAGCACCAGGTGTCACGTGTCGAGCATCAGGTGTCTCGTGTCGAGCATCAGGTGTCTTGTCGAGCACCAGGTGTCT
This sequence comes from Procambarus virginalis, assembly GCA_020271785.1. Lineage (NCBI taxonomy): Eukaryota > Metazoa > Arthropoda > Malacostraca > Decapoda > Cambaridae > Procambarus > Procambarus virginalis. The sequence goes on from WNGS01133773.1 coordinate 13,883, forward strand.
CGTGTCGAGCACCAGGTGTCACGTGTCGAGCACCAGGTGTCTCGTGTCGAGCAGCAGGTGGTGTCTCGTTTCGAGCACCAGGTGTGTCTTGTTGAGCACCAGGTGTCACGTGTGATCACCAGGTGTCACGTGTCGAGCACCAGGTGTCACGTGTCGAGCACCAGGTGTCTCGTGTCGAGCACCAGGTGTCACGTGTCAAGCACCAGGTGTGTCTTGTCGAGCACCAGGTGTCTCGTGTCAAGCACCAGGTGTGTCTTGTCGAGCACCAGGTGTCACGAGTCGAGCACCAGGTGTCTCGTGTCGAGCACCACATGATGCGTGTCAAGCACCAGGTGTGTCTTGTCGAGCACCAGGTGTCACGTGTCGAGCACCAGGTGTCTCGTGTCGAGCACCAGGTGTCACGTGTCGAGCACCAGGTGTCATGTGTCGAGCACCAGGTGTTGTGTGTCGAACATCAGGTGTCTCGTGTCGAGCCCCAGGTGTCACGTGTCGAGCACCAGGTGTCTCGTGTCGAGCACCAGGTGTTGTGTGTCGAACACCAGGTGTCTCGTGTCGAGCACCAGGTGTCACGTGTCGATCACCAGGTGTTGTGTGTCGAACATCAGGTGCCTCGTGTCGAGCCCCAGGTGTCACGTGTCGAGCACCAGGTGTCTCGTGTCGAGCACCAGGTGTCTCGTGTCGAGCACCAGGTGTCACGTGTCGAGCACCAGGTGTCACGTGTCGAGCACCAGGTGTCATGTGTCGAACACCAGGTGTCGCATGTCGAACACCAGGTGTCTCGTGTCGAGCACCAGGTGTCACGTGTCGAGCACCAGGTGTCACGTGTCGAGCACCAGGTGTCTCTTGTCGAGCACCAGGTGTCACGTGTCGAGCATCAGGTGTCTCGTGTCGAGCATCAGGTGTCTTGTCGAGCACCAGGTGTCTCGTGTCGAGCACCAGGTGTCACGTGTCGAGCACCAGGTGTCTCGTGTCGAGCAGCAGGTGGTGTCTCGTTTCGAGCACCAGGTGTGTCTTGTTGAGCACCAGGTGTCACGTGTGATCACCAGGTGTCACGTGTCGAGCACCAGGTGTCACGTGTCGAGCACCAGGTGTCTCGTGTCGAGCACCAGGTGTCACGTGTCAAGCACCAGGTGTGTCTTGTCGAGCACCAGGTGTCTCGTGTCAAGCACCAGGTGTGTCTTGTCGAGCACCAGGTGTCACGAGTCGAGCACCAGGTGTCTCGTGTCGAGCACCACATGATGCGTGTCAAGCACCAGGTGTGTCTTGTCGAGCACCAGGTGTCACGTGTCGAGCACCAGGTGTCTCGTGTCGAGCACCAGGTGTCACGTGTCGAGCACCAGGTGTCACGTGTCGAGCACCAGGTGTTGTGTGTCGAACATCAGGTGTCTCGTGTCGAGCCCCAGGTGTCACGTGTCGAGCACCAGGTGTCTCGTGTCGAGCACCAGGTGTTGTGTGTCGAACATCAGGTGTCTCGTGTCGAGCCCAGGTGTCTCGTGTCGAGCACCAGGTGTCGCGTGTCGAGCACCAGGTGTCGTGTGTCGAACACCAGGAGTCGTGTGTCGAGCACCAGGTGTCACGTGTCGATCACCAGGTGTTGTGTGTCGAACATCAGGTGCCTCGTGTCGAGCCCCAGGTGTCACGTGTCGAGCACCAGGTGTCTCGTGTCGAGCACCAGGTGTCTCGTGTCGAGCACCAGGTGTCACGTGTCGAGCACCAGGTGTCACGTGTCGAGCACCAGGTCATGTGTCGAACACCAGGTGTCGCATGTCGAACACCAGGTGTCTCGTGTCGAGCACCAGGTGTCACGTGTCGAGCACCAGGTGTCACGTGTCGAGCACCAGGTGTCTCTTGTCGAGCACCAGGTGTCAGTGTCGAGCATCAGGTGTCTCGTGTCGAGCATCAGGTGTCTTGTCGAGCACCAGGTGTCTCGTGTCGAGCACCAGGTGTCACGTGTCGAGCACCAGGTGTCTCGTGTCGAGCAGCAGGTGTCTCGTTTCGAGCACCAGGTGTTCTTGTTGAGCACCAGGTGTCACGTGTGATCACCAGGTGTCACGTGTCGAGCACCAGGTGTCACGTGTCGAGCACCAGGTGTCTCGTGTCGAGCACCAGGTGTCACGTGTCAAGCCAGGTGTGTCTTGTCGAGCACCAGGTGTCTCGTGTCAAGCACCAGTGTGTCTTGTCGAGCACCAGGTGTCACGAGTCGAGCACCAGGTGTCCGTGTCGAGCACCACATGATGCGTGTCAGCACCAGGTGTGTCTTGTCGAGCACCAGGTGTCACGTGTCGAGCACCAGGTGTCTCGTGTCGAGCACCAGGTGTCACGTGTCGAGCACCAGGTGTCACGTGTCGAGCACCAGGTGTCACGTGTCGAGCACCAGGTGTCCGTGTCGAGTACACCAGGTGTCGTGTCGAGCACCAGGTGTCACGTGTCGAGCACCAGGTGTCGTGTCGAGCACCAGGTGTCGCATGTCGAGTACCAATCACGTGTCGAGCACCAGGTGTCTCGTGTCGAGCACCAGGTGTCACGTGTCGAGCACCATGTGTCGCGTGTCTAGAACCAGGTGTCGAGCACCAGGAGGCGCGTGTCG
>WNGS01133780.1:0-11663 GCA_020271785.1 Procambarus virginalis
ATTACTTTTAAGCATGTCAGTTCTTGGTGGTAGTAAAGAACAGTTTTTTTTTCTACACAGACGTGGCCACACATTTACAATGCTAACCAGCATATATACATTTTCTTCTGTCCTCCATGGACAGGGTTAGAGATGTGTTAAACATAATTTCAAGGGTTTATTGAACAAACCACCACTGAAGGTGAGTCGGTGCTTTTAAAATGCTAAGCTAACCTATATACGTAAATACATAGATACACAGATTTACGTATGCCTTACATAAAGTGTTCGATGTGTCATCTACACAGTGTCATAATGTACATTTACAAGGTGAAATGTAACTCTGATCGTTCCATATATACTTTATACCATACATATACATACACACACACATATAATATATACACACATGCATTCACAGACATTATCTCATTCACTCTGACAGGTGAGATAGCTGATAAAGAAACTAGTGTGCAATTAAGCACTTAATCACTGAAGGTGATTAAGGTGCTTTACAAGCTCAGGTTATATAGTTACATCATATACATTGTATAATTAATCTATTACATGGTCAATCTGGATACAAGTCCAATATAAATAAATAAATAAATAAATAAATAAATAAATAAATAAATAAATAAATAAATATGTTTATTCAGGTAAGGTACATACATACAAGTGATGTTACATTAATGGATCGAATTATAGATAGAGCTAGTACATACAATGCCTAAAGCCACTATTACGCAATGCGTTTCGGGCAGGAAGAACATTAATATCTAGAACTTAATACTAATTGAGCATAAAGAATAAAATGTGTTGAGAACAAATACAAATAAAGATAAAAAAAAGGGGGAACATGACTGAAAAAGCAGCACAAATACAAAAGGTTGACAAACAGCGTTGATTAAAAAAATAACAGACATGGGTTGACAATAGAGGGGTAAGGTAGGTTACAGGGAATTTATTAGGTAGTGTTTAGTTTTAATCTTAAACTGGTTGAGAGAGGTACAGTCTTTAACATGGTTGGGAAGGTCATTCCACATTCTGGGTCCCTTGATTTGTAGAGCATTTCTAGTTTGATTAAGTCGTACTCTTGGAATATCAAAACTGTATTTATTTCTGGTGTGGTGCTCATGGGTTCTGTTACAACCTTCAATGAAGCTTTTGAGTTCAGGATTGGCATTACAGTTCAGCGTTTTATATATGTATGATACACATGAGAGAATGTGCAGTGACTTAATATCTAACATATTCAGAGATTTGAGTAGGGGTACCGAGTGATGTCTGGGGCCAGAGTTGGATATTGTCCTAATAGCAGCTTTGTGTTGAGTAATTAGAGGACGTAAATGATTTTGGGTAGTAGAACCCCAAGCACAAATACCATAGTTGAGATATGGATAGATGAGGGAGTAATAGAGAGTCACCAGGGCAGGTCGGGGTACATAATATCTGATCTTAGAAAGAATGCCAACAGTTTTGAAACTTTTTTGATATATTTAGAATGTGTCCCTGGAAATTCAGCTTGTGGTCAATGAGAACGCCAAGGAACTTGCCATCTAATTTGTTACAAATTTGGGTATTGTTAATTTTGAGATTTATTTGATTAGAGGATTTATTGCCAAACAGAATATAGAAAGTTTTGTCAATGTTAAGGGTGAGTTTGTTGGCAGTTAGCCAAAGATGGACTTTATTTAGCTCAGTATTTACTGTGGCATTTAGAGCAAGGGGGTCAGGACTGGAGTAAATGAAGGTTGTGTCGTCAGCAAATAGAATTGGTTTGAGGTGTTGGGAGGCATTTGGAAGGTCATTAATGTAGATGAGAAAGAGGAGAGGGCCAAGTATGCTGCCCTGAGGAACACCAATGTTGATGGGTAGGGTGGGAGAAATTGAATTATTCACAGAAACATACTGGAGCCTGTCAGTAAGGTAAGATTTGAGGTATTGCAGGGAGTGTCCTCTGACTCCATAATGATGTAATTAAGAAGAAGGTTTTGGTGGTTGACAGTGTCAAAAGCCTTACGCAGGTCCACAAATAACCCAACAGGGAACTCATTTTTATCAAGAGCTGCATGAATCAAGTTAATCATACTAATAAGTGCATCGTTAGTGCTTTTTTGGGTCTGAAGCCATATTGACAAGAGCTAAGTATATTGTGTTTGGCTAGATAAGAGTAAAGCTGCTTGTAGATTAGTTTTTCAAATATTTTTGACAAGTTAGGCAGGACTGATATAGGTCTGTAGTTGTTAACATCTGTGAGATCACCACATTTGTGGACTGGGGTTACTCTCGCTTTCTTTAGAATATCTGGAAAGGTTTGGAGTTCAAGTGACTTGTTGAAGAGCAATGCAATAGCAGGGGCTAAAGATCTGGACGCTTTTTTGTAAATTAAAGTTGGTATCTCATCAAGGGCACTAGACTTGGTTTTAAGGGAAAGGATTATCTCATTGACGTCAGTGGAATTAGTAGGCTTTAGGTACAGAGACTGTGGATAGTTACCTGTAAGATAGTCCTTAACATCAGTACTGGAAGTTGGAATATCATTTGCAAGGGATGACCCAATGGAAGAGAAGAACCTATTAAACTCAATAGCAAAATCAGAGGCTGAAAGCTGACCATCGTTACTGGACAGTGTGGTGTCTGGTGTATAGCTGAGATAGTCTTGGTAGTAAGGTTGATGTAAAGTCATTCCTGGTTACTGACTTTAATAATAATAAACGATTACATGATAGAGTAGCTCCCAAGCTTGGCAGGCGTCCTGTGTGCTGTTTACCTTCTCTAGTCTAGTGGCGTCCAGCCGCCGCACATAGAAAACGGATGGTACCATTTTCTGTGAACATGACATCCCTCCTTTTCTTTAAAAAGAATGAATACAGGATGTCTACCATGCTTGTAGCACAAAGCAAAGTTATTGACACAAAGTAAGTTATTAACATATCAAGAGATATTGCATACATTTAACATTAATTAAACACACAAAGAATTTAAACAATCTTTACCACAAAGGATTTCAATGTTAAAAATACATATGCAATGTTAAACAAACATGAAAGAAACTGTAATACAAAGTTACAAAATATTGAATGAGAGATCTGCATTATTCAAACAATATTAAATTTAGTTCAGCATAACAAGTAAATACTTTGCATTACATAGGAACACAATTAATCATCATATCGTGTAGGGCGTTTAACATGACGTTTTGGACGAGAGTCCTTAAATACAAAAACATCCCTCGATGAATTGTTTATCGAGTTATAACTCATTTTTTCTTTTTCTTTTGCACGACTTTGCACTTCATCATTTTCTACACTATTTGGAATCACTTTGAAATAAGCCATATTACGTGTTATACTATGATCTCTATTACTCGCTGTTACCATAGTTCCTTTTACACTAATCACTTTATATGGTTTTGTATCATACGGCATATCTAGCTTTCCCTCTTTTTTCTTTTTAACGAGAACAGTATCTCCAACCTTTATGAATTGTTCCTTTGCACGTTGATCATGAGCAATTTTCATTTTGCCCTTGGCTAGTGCATCCTTCTGAGCGAGACGTTTATCCGTTACCTTGGCTGGCATGACAGGTAGTGCGATTCTCATAGGACGTCCAAATAAAAGTTCGCCAGGCGACTTGCCCAGTGTTCCATGCGGTGTTGCACGGTAGTTCCTGAGAAAAGCATACATAGCTTGTTTCCAGGATCGTCCTTCGGCATGAGCACAGCGTACAGCTTTCATGAGAGGTTGCATGAATCTCTCGACTTCTCCATTTGCTTGTGGATGTAGTGGCATCACACGGCGGTGTTTGAATCCAATATGCTCAGCAAAGTTGACAAAGTCTTGTCCATTAAATGGCGGTCCATTGTCCGTCTTGACAACTTCAGGAATGCCAAAGTTTGAAAAGATCTTGTCGAGCTTCGGGATGACAGCCTTTGCAGATGTGGAAGTGATGATTTCTACTTCTGGATAACGTGAGTGATCATCAATGACTACCATCAAGTACTCTCCAGTTGGTAGCGGTCCACAGAAATCCATCGATACTTCCATCCATGGTGCAGCAGGTAGTGGTGAAGGTTGTAGAGGTGTTGGTCTTGAAGTATCCACTGCAGCTTGGCAAGGGACACAGGCATCATGCATGTCCTTAGCTTGACGATCAATGCCAGGAAACCACACCTTTTCTCGTAGCAGCTGTTTGGTCCTTACAAGACCTTGGTGTCCTTGATGTGCAAGCTTCAGAGCACGTTGCTGGAGAACAGCTGGAATGACGATACGAGTACCTCGCAGCACGGTGTCGCGTTGTTGCGTAACACTTAATTCTGTCTGGATGCGTTCAAGTGCTTTGAATGCATCTTGGTCAACTCCTGAGGGTGGGATGCGTGGAAACTTTTTCTTAGTCAATGCATCCACTGTTGCTTGCAGAGTTGGGTCCTCTAGGGTTGCAGTACGGATTTCATCAAGAGTGAGAGCCTTAGGGACTGCATCACAGGTTACAGAGTGTACATATTCCTCGGCAACTTGCTGATGCTTGGTGATGGTGAAACTGTTGGCAGGATGTCGACTGATGTAATCAGCGGGATTGCCTGCACCTGGCTTGTATTTCACCGTAAAGTTGTATGGTTGCAGACGAAGAGCCCATCTCTCAATGCGAGCTGGTGGTTTGGACTTTGGATTATTGAAGATGGTCTCCAACGGTTTGTGGTCAGTGACTATCGTGGTAAAGGGTGCACCAAGCAGATACACATTGAAGTGTTCACAGCCCCATACAAGAGCAAGAGCTTCCTTCTCTGTCTGACTGTATCGTTGCTCAACATCTGTGAGAGAACGGCTGGCATAGGCAATTACTACTCTTGAATCTGGTTGACCAGGTTTGTGTTGGGCTAACACAGCACCTAAACCAACAGGACTAGCATCCACCGTTAACTCAGTGTCCATTGATGGATCAAAGTATGCAGCAGTCGCATTTTCTACTAGTGCATCTTTCACAGCATCAAATGCATTTTGCTCGACATCGCTCCAGTACCATGATGCATTTTTCTTCAGGAGCTCACGTAGAGGCTTCGTAATGGTAGCAAAATCTGGAATGAAGCGAGAACAGTAGTTTGCCATTCCCAGAAAACTATGTACTTCAGTGGATGTTGAAGGAGGTGCAGCATTCTTGATATCTGCAACTTTCTTAGGATCTGGAGACAGACCTTTGTCACTAAGTACATGTCCAAAGAATTCAATTTTATGTTGATTGAACTCACACTTTGCTCGGCTTAGCGTCAAATTCTTTTCTCGTAAGCGTTGCAATGTTGCACGAAGAGCTTTGTCGTGTTCAGCTTGGGTACGGCCATAAACAATGATGTCATCAGACATGTTGTCAGCATTAGGTATATCTTGCAATACCTGGCTGATGATGTGCTGGAATACTTCAGCAGCACTGTTAATACCAAAACTCAGGCGCTTGTACCTATACAGACCTCGATGTGTCGTAAACGTTGTGATGAATCGACTCTCATCATCAAGTTCAAGCTGATGATAGCCCTTGTTTAAATCTAACTTGCTGAATACAGTTGCACCATTCAAGCGGTAGATCATATCATCTACAGTGGGTGTAGGATGGCGTTCACGCATTATTGCCTTGTTGGGAACACGCATGTCTACACAAATGCGTATCTCATCTGGATTCTTCGGCTTTGGTGGAGTGACAATTGGGCTTACCCATGGTGTTGGGCCTGTTACCGGTTCAATGATATCTAGTTCTATCAGCCTATCCAGTTCGGCATCGACTTTCTTGCGAGTATGGAATGGTTGTCGGCGATGTGGTTGGGCAACTGGAATTACATCTGGGTTGATATGCAGATGTACCTTGCTATCAGTATAACAACCTATGGATTTAAACCGATCAGAAAATTCAGCAACAATAGCATCAACATTGTTTGCAGATTCCACTGCTACAGCATTAGAAAGCTGAAGTAGCCCCAATTTGGTTGAAGTCTTGTAACTGAGTAAAGACTCCTTTGCATTCCTAACAACATGGAATGTAGTAATGAGCATTGCATTCTTTGACTTAATCTCTGCAGTGAAAGTTCCAATCACTGGTAAGGCTACCTTTGAAGCATAGGCAGTGGCTTTGCCATTATAGTTTTCAAGCTTTGGGAACTGTTTTTTAAATTTTTCATAGTGGCACTCAGCAATGGTGTCAATGTTTGATCCAGTGTCAATGAGAATTTTGAGACAAATGCCAGCAATGTATACTATAGTCTCTGGGTTGTTTGGAAGATCATTCCATTCTGTGATTGATTGTACTCCATAAATATAATCACATTCACTGTCATCTGAGACTGGTTGTAATGAAATGTTGTCTTGTATATTATTAACATTCTTGATTTGAGGTGCAATATTGTGTTTGCCACCTCGACTCCTATGACTTGATCCTCGTACATTGCTTTTATTTATTGATTGTGGTTTCTTTAGTGCGGAACGACACATAGCACCAAAATGATTTAGTTTTCTACACTCATAGCACTTCTTACCTTGTGCAGGACAAACATTATCTTGGTGTGGGTAGTCTCCTCCACAATTGTAACATTTATTATTGACAACCTCTGATGTGAGTCGTTGTGACTGCTTGAGTCTTGTTCCATGACTCCAGTTGTGATGTGGTTCTCGGCTCAATTTAATGTTAGGTTTGGCATGATATCTTCTATGATCATGGTGTACTCCCTGAACCTTACATACTTCATGACTGTTAGTAACAGTGGCAGAACCGTTGTTGGCACTGCACTCCATGACACGAGCATCACGTGCAGCATCTTCCATTCGACGAGCCATATCCAGTATCTTGGTAAGAGAACTTTCATCATCAACAAGTTCTAGAGCTCTTCGACGAAGACGTGTAGATGTGCATGTTTCAATTATTTGCTGTTTGATTTCTTTGTCAACATCAGCAAACTCACAATGGGTTGCTAAACCCTGCAGACGTGTATGGTATTGATCAACAGTTTCATTAGAGAGTTGTTTTGCTCTCCTGAAATGCATAATTTCCATAGCAGTATTTTGCCTTGGTTTGAAATGCTCAGTTAATTTGGCCTTGGCAGTGTCATAATCTTTGGCACCACCAGTATCTTTCAGTGTATCAAAGATATCACAAACTCTATCACCTGCATAGTGAAGCAGAAAGGCACGCTTTCTTTCAGCACTTTTGATGTCAGAAACTATCAACAAATTTTCAAACCTTTTAAGCCATTTGACCCACCTCTGTGACAGGTTTGTCTGGTCACAGTCAGGATCAAATGCAGGAAACTGAGGTATATTTGCCATTTTTACTGAATAAATTTAAACTTATCACTTAAAATGTTCCTCAGAATATATAACACTTACTGCACTGTATATGTTATTTAAGAATTCACTGTAATTACTTTAATTTTGCAAAGCACACAAGCATTTTAATGCAAAAGTTCACAACAGTGCACAACACAGCAGCAACTGACTTCTTACCTAGCCCTTGTGTACATGTGTTGTTCCTACTCACAGCAACACAGCAGTTGTTAGCAGTTGGTACAGCAATTGGCAGCAGTAGGCAGCAGTTGTCAGCAGTAGGCAGCAGTTGGCAGCAGTTGGCAGCAGTTGGCAGCAGTAGGAAGCAGTAGGTTCACAGCGTGAAGAATTTTGTAGCACGGAGCGTCGTTTCGTAACCAAAACATCGGGTTTTGTACACTGCATCAAAGCGTCGTTTCGTACACAGCGTCGGCAGATTCCTCTCACAGCAACACTCAGCACAGCTTGGGTAGCACACAGCATTGGCCAGCACACAGCAACGGCCAGCACACAGCAACGATCAGCACACAGCAACAGTCAGCACACAGCATGGGGTTGCATACAGCATCGGGTATGGTGCTCACAGACAGCTTCTCCTTCCTTCTCTAGGCGAGACAGCATGCTCCTTCCTTGTGTTTTGTTGAACAAAATACCTGCGTTCCCAGTTCATCCTCGTCGCCAATGTGGTGTCTGGTGTATAGCTGAGATAGTCTTGGTAGTAAGGTTGATGTAAAGTCATTCCTGGTTACTGACTTTAATAATAATAAACGATTACATGATAGAGTAGCTCCCAAGCTTGGCAGGCGTCCTGTGTGCTGTTTACCTTCTCTAGTCTAGTGGCGTCCAGCCGCCGCACATAGAAAACGGATGGTACCATTTTCTGTGAACATGACAGACAGGAGTGTTGGTTTATTATTAAAAATCTTCTTTGATCCCAATATTTGTGAGATTGTGCTCCAAGTTTTTTTAATGTTGCTCTTTATTTGGGTAAATTTATCTTCGTAGAATTTAGTTTTGGCTCGTCTAATTATTTTAGATAGCAATAACGAGTAATTCTTTGAGAATTCTTTGGAGATGGTTCCTAACCTATACTTCTTCTCAAGGTCATGTTTTTTATTAATGGATTTAAGTATTCCCTTTGTAAGCCAAGGATTGTTAAACCTTTTGGTTGTGACTTGTTTCGTAAGCCTAGGACAGTGGGTGTTATAAAGGTTAAGAGTCTTTTGAAGAAAAGATTGCACTGATAGGTTGATGTCCCCTATGTTACCTAACTCGGATTCCCAGTTGACATTATCAGCAGCAGTTATAAAATTGTCTATAGCAGTTTCATTGTGCAGCCTAAAGCTTAATTCCCCTGACTCAAGAGGTGGTTTGATAATGTTAGTTGAGAGAAATGTGGGGTAATGGTCTGTAGTGCTATCGGTGATTATACCTGAAGTAAGCGGAGAGGTTATGTTGGTCCAAATGTGATCAAGAGTCGTGGCCGTACTATCAGTGATTCTAGTAGGTCTAGTGATTAAGGGTATGAGGAAGCAGGAATTCATACAGTTGAGGAAGCTAACAGCAGTAGGGTGCTCAGGCTCGCAGAGGTCAATATTAAAGTCCCCTGCGATAATTAGATGGTTTTTGTTCAGTCTGTTATCGAGTATTAGATTTCTAAGGTTTGAAATGAATTCAGACACATCAGTGTTAGGAATTCTATAGACTACACCAGGACAGACTCGGCACCCTTGACTCTGAAACTGGCGAAGATATACTCCCCACAGCTGTCTCTAGTTCTAATTACTTTTAAGCATGTTAGTTCTTTGTGGTAGTAAAGACCAGTACCACCACCTCTCTGAATTTGACGACAGTTGTGAATTGCAGAGTAGTTAGGCATGTTAAAGAGTTGAGTAGTATCCTCTTTCAACCACGTTTCAGTAAGTATAATAAAAGAGAATTTGTTGTCAATAGTTTCAATCAAGGCGCTAACATCATCGAAGTGTTTACCTAGGGATCTAACGTTCAGGTTGATTACAGAGATATTGTGATTATGTGTTAATACATTGTTTACATCATGTGCTGTAAAATATCTGCAATTTTGATCATTAAAGTGATGATTGTCATAGATAGTGGATAAGAGGTTTAGTTCTGGGTATATACTTGTCTGTATAAAGAGGCTGATTGCAGGAAAACAAGGCAAGAGTGCCAAAAAAAATAGAAAATAAAGAAAAGTAGAAAAAAAAATCTAAAGTAATATAAATTTAATGGTAATTTAAGTAATAAACTTAATGGGAACTAGGAATGTAAAAAATGAAGTAGAATAATTAATAACAATAGATGACCAAAAAAAGTAAAAAAGCAATTATGAAATCTATAAAATGAAAAGCTTGCTTACTATACTATTATAAGTACACTATAGTTTAATACTAAAGTTACACTAAGACAAAATGAGGTAGTTTAAACAGAGATACACTCAGGAACACTGGATAATGAAGTTAATACTAGAGGACACAGACAAAGCCAGTGTACTATGGAACATGGGAGTAAAATGAAAGAAGACAATAATAAAGATGACAATTTTTTTTTTTAACTAAGGTAAAACCTTTTGAAAGGAAAGGCAGAGCTAAAGTACACAATGGTAGTTAAATGAGATTATAATTTGAATTCTGGCTATACAGCAGCTATCCCAGTCACTGAGGAAAGAATTAAGGTGAGCTTCAGTGGTTATTGAATAGGTTTTTCCAATGTCAGTCCTCCTAGCTATAATTTTACCATCTCGCACAAAACAGTGCTTAATTATAGTGGAATTTTTGCAGAAACCACGCAGTTTAAAAAAGAGATTTTGCCTGAACCTGGTCAGACATTCATTTACATAAACAGAGGATTTACTAGCGACTGCAGATGTGATAAGATCAGACCTGCGGGAGCAGCTATCTAATTTTATTCTTATTCTACGGTTATTTGTACCAGATGATTTGGTACCCACTCTATAAGCTGATTTGATGTGACTTTTTTGGATTGAATACCTTAACTTATCCTGCAATACCTTGATCACAATGGCAGCACAGTCTTCTCCATCAGTTTCTTGGGGAAAATCATGTGAAGAGATAATTACAGACTCAAGTAGTTTATGTTGGTCTGTTTCGTCTTGGGTAACAGTGTGTTGGTGTTGTAGGTTGTTCAGATGGTTCTCAAACTTGTTGCAATATTTCTTCCTGTTTTCTAGTGGTTTCATCTGGATTAAAGTTAGTGACTGTGTTCTTGAGAAGGTTTAATTCTTGCTCGAGGTGGACGACTTTGGTAGATAGATCTTGGTTGTTCTTGAGTAAGGCTCCAGCTTCATTCTGCAAAGATAATAATGAACCTTGCAGGTTCATTATTAAGGCCGACTGCTCTTTGATTACCGACATTTGATCTTCATGTACTTGAGTTAATAACTTGAGCCAAGGGTTATCAGCAGGCGCTTGAAGTCAGAACAAGGGGCAGCTGCTCGTTTAAGTTGGTCCATATGGCTACATAACAGTTGCATGGCCCGTGTCGGAGACGGCGCTGCGCCCAGCTGGGATTGTTGTTATTGTTGACAGGGGAGAGTCGGTACCCCCCGCGGCGGCCCCGAGGGGAGATAGCTGAACTAATCATGTTGCGCCTGGCTAGTAGGTTATTCCTGTTTGGTGTCTTCCTTTCTTAGGGTCTTACCGGTCTTATTATGCATGGTAGCAGGATAATGTAGGCAGGTACAATAGGGAAGACTCGTTGATGAGGCAGCAGTGAACGTCGGGTACAGCTTCCTAGCTCCAGGGAGCAACACTAGTGAGGTCGTTGATGAGGCAGCAGTGAACGTCGGGTACAGCTTCCTAGCTCCAGGGAGCAACACTAGTGAGGTCGTTGATGAGGCAGCAGTGAACGTCGGGTACAGCTTCCTAGCTCCAGGGAGCAACACTAGTGAGGTCGTTGATGAGGCAGCAGTGAACGTCGGGTACAGCTTCCTAGCTCCAGGGAGCAACACTAGTGAGGTCGTTGATGAGGCAGCGTGAACGTCGGGTACAGCTTCCTAGCTCCAGGGAGCAACACTAGTGAGATCGTTGATGAGGCAGCAGTGAAGGAGGCAGTGTGCGGGTACAGCTTCCTAGCTCCAGGGAGCAACACTAGTGAGGTCGTTGATGGGCAGCAGTGAACGTCGGGTACAGCTTCCTAGCTCCAGGGAGCAACACTAGTGAGGTCGTTGATGAGGCAGCAGTGACGTCGGTACAGCTTCCTACTCCAGGGAGCAACACTAGTGAGGTCGTAAATGAGAGAATACGGGTTGGTCCTTGTTGGTTTTTTCCATCACATTTGATTCCATTACCGTTACTGAAGCGAGAGCCCATCAATGTCCTTGTGTTTAGCATTGTAGTCATG
>WNGS01133781.1:0-13307 GCA_020271785.1 Procambarus virginalis
GACCGGGCCTCTAGCCCCAGGAAGCAGCTCGTGACAGCTGACTAACTCCCAGGTACCTATTTACTGCTACGTAACAGGTGCATCAGAGTGAAAGAAACTCTGCCCATTGTTTCTTGCCGGCGCGAATCCAGGACCACAGGATTATGTGTCCAGTGTTCTGTCCGCTCAGCCACAAGCTCCCTGTATCTAGCTCCGCCATCTAGCTCATATCTTGTAACTCTATCATCATTACCTAGCCTCAAAACTTTTCATTTATCAGCACTAAACTGCATCTGCCAATCTTTGACTATTTCAAAACCCTATTTACATTGACTTGAAGTGATAGTGAGTTCTTCCATGTTTATTTCCCTACCGATTTTGTATTATCGTCAAATTTGCAAATGTTGCTACTCAAACCTGGATCTAAATCATTTATATATATATAAACAACAGACATCACAGGACAGAGCCTTGAGGCACTCCACATAGACTTGTTCGGCTGAAGGCATATTGTTAATTTCCTCTTTAGTAAATACAGAGATAAATTATTTATTAAACATACTACTCATATCTTCGTCATTATCCGTTATATGACCTGTATCAGTTTTTAATAAAGCTATCCTTTTCTTAATCTTAGTTTGATATAACTGAAAAAAACTTTAGGATTTGCTCTTGCATGCCCTGCTGTACGAACGTCATAGTTTTTTTATTTCTTTTTTCCTTGTCTCGTTTTTATTTCTAATCAGTTGTACGAATTCTTGTTCTAAACAGACTTCCCCATTCTTTATCCTTTTTAACTAAACTCTCTTTCTACCTATAAGGTTCTTCAGATACTTTGTTTTCCATTTCGGGTCATTAGTATGCGATCTATTCAATTTGTATGGTAAACTACGTTCCTGTACTTTGCTTAGAATATTTTTAAATAAGTTATATTTTGAATCCACATCAAAATCCCTTTTTATATCACCTATCGCTGGGTTCACGTCTCCCTCCAAGACCGGCCCACCCCATGCCCAAGACTGTCCAATCAATTTGACCCAAACAATTTCTTAGGCTATTAAAATCAGCTTTTCGAAAATTTGGCACTTTAACAGAATTTTCTCCAACAGATCTATTCCATTCTATGCTACATCTGATTTCTTTCTGATAACTGTTCCCTAGCTTACTTCCAATTTTGATGTCATTAATTTGTGTTTCCCTGTTAGTTAACACTAAATCTAAAATATTATTTTCTCGTGTTGGTTCCTTAATGTGTTGCATAAGATAGCAATCGTCAATAATTCTAGAAAATCTTCTGCTTCACTATTCCCTGTTCTGTTAAACCAATTTATTCCACTAAAATTAAAGTGACACAAATACTGTTAGACCTAGATGCTCTAGATATTTCATATCATATGTGCTTTGCTTCCATTCTGTCTAAGTTTGGTTGCCTGTATATAACTCCTATTATAAGAGTATTAGCTTTTCGTTTAATTCTATCCAAATAGTTTCTGTGTGTGGCTCAGTTTTGTTTCCCTCTTTGAGACTACATTTCAAATTTTCCTTAACTTATATGGCGACTCCCCCTCCTCATCTAATATATCTATCTGTGTGAAATAGTTTAACCCTTAAACTGCACATGGCGTATTTATATGCCATGAGTAACATGTACCACCGTGCGCATGGCGTATATATACGCCAAAGGGTGCCAGGCACGATTCAAATGTCCCGTGGTGTAAAGGGGTCACCCATACCGTAGCCAGGGGCGATTACAAACAGATGCCACCTTGAAAAAAAATCTAGTGCAGGCCTCCTTTGTTTCCCAGGCCTTAGTTAGTGGCCAGACACCATGGCGAGCGCATCACGACCCAGTGTCCGACCTTGCTCAGTGCACTGCGCTGCGCAGTCTATGACCGAAGACGAAATAGCCAATGAATTGTTCAAAGACGTCGACGAATCTGATATTGACGACTTGGATATAGATGAGGACTATACACAGCCTGAGGAAATAGAAACCACGGATAGTGAGGGTGAACATGTTGGTGCCACGAGGGTGAGGATGCCACGAGAGTCACCCGCTACTACTCAACACCACTTCGGGCCCAAGCTCATAGTTCATGTGTTCCATTGCAAGTTTATGATATGATCGACGAGTCTGAAACAATTGAATCATTCTCTGATTATAGTGATGTAGAATCGGAGAATAGTTTTACCACGCCTGCTAGTGCCAGTACAAGTTTTGACCCTTCCTGCCCCTACTGTTGCTAGACCTGCTTCAGCTCCTGGTCCCCGGATTCCTCGCCGTGGTGCAGCTAATGGCTCTCGGAAGACAGCAGGTTTATTTGTGTGGAATGATGGGGAAGATTTTGTTCCACAAATTCCCGACTTTGACAATAGAGATGTGGGAATTACAGATCTTTTCCCTGATACAGGTGACGAAATGAGTGAAATGGACTTCTTCACTGCATATTTCGATGAACCGCTCATGGAACATTTTGTTCACGAAACGAGCAGACTTGCGGCTGATCTCATTGAAGGTGAGAAGGTATCAGAATTTTTACGACTACAGCGTTGAAAAGAGGCGACTGTAGGTGAATTGCATGTTTTTCACAATTTGTATGTTGATGAAACATTGTGTGAAACACGTAATATCACATTGTTGGAGCAAAGACAACGCTGTTCCAACACCATTGTTCGGGAAATATATGTACCGAGACAGATTTCTGTTGATCCTACAGTGCCTTCATTTTGCAAATAATGCATACGAGAGACAGGATGATAGGCTTTAGCGGATGAGGCACGTGCTAAATGACCTGACTGGAAAGTTCAGAGATTACTACGTATCAGCTCAGAAGTTGGTTATTTATGAATCCTTAGTTCTTTTCAAAGGACGTGCTGCTTTCAATCAGTATATTCCCTCAAAACAGCACCGATTTGGATTGAAATTCTTTGTGCTCTGTTACTGTGAATCAGGAATGGTGTTACACATGATACTGTATTCCGCCAAAAATGTAGACATTCCTGCTAATGACCAACATGGCTTCTCAGGTAGTGTGGTGAAGGCACTGCTTGCACCATATCTGAACAAGGGCCACATATTGTACACAGATAACTATTATACCAGTCCCTTACTAACCAAATTCTTGCTTGATAATGAAACTGGAGTGTGTGGCACAGTAAAGCCAAAACGAAGGGAAATGCCTGTGTTTGACACTGCTATGCAAGTAGGTGATTGTGATAGGTGCAACACTTACAGTGCGGTGGAAAGACAGACGTGAAGTGAACATGCTGACCACCATTCACCCTGGTTCAATGGTGGACAGTGGCAAGGTGAACAGAACAACAAAGCAATTAATATATAAGCCAGATTGTGTGATGGACTACAACATCAACAAGCGTTTAGTTGATAAATGTGACATGATGCTGGGTGCTGTAGAGTGTGTACGGAAAACAGTGAACTGGACGAAGAAAATGATTTTCCACCTTATTGACGTAACAATGCTGAACAGTTACAACATGTTTCTTGTGAAGACAGGTAGAAAACCATATTTCCGTTCATTTAGTTTTCAAGTTGTGAAACAGTTACTAGGTAAGTTTGGCGAGGACACCCCTGGCATACAAAGACCCATTCAGGACACAATATTGAACCATGCTCCTGCACCCAGGCTCGCTTACAGGGAGGCCTTTCTGGTACACCAAATCAAGGAATTACCACCAACTGGAGCACGTGGAGCAGGCCAGCGTCGGTGTGTTGTGTGTTCCAGCACCAAAATGAAGCCACAGAAACGTAAATTGATGTTAATATGGTGCGAAGCGTGTGCCGTCCCTCTGTGCCATAGCGACTATTTCGCACAGTATCACAGTCTCCAGTACTACTAAATGTGTAATACTTTTGTAAATAAATGTACATATCAAGTTAATTTTAGTGTTTATATTGAAAAAAAATACATTGTATATTTCCTGTAAACTATACTATTTTGGTGGGCATACTTGTGACACTAATATGTGAGCGCATAGTGAGTTTATACCAGTTTTATTATAATACAACGTCTAGTGACAATAATTGGAACAATACTAGCGAAAAAAATTATTGTAAGATGTGCCATAGATACTGTAAATAATGCAGCGAAAATAAATTCGCGGCAACTAGGGCCTCCTGAGCCGCCATGAGTGACGGCTCTCTGACGCATCACCCTTGAGCGCTCACGCTCCGTGATGTCATCGGCCAACTTGTCGGCTCAATTACGTCATTGATAAGTACAATAGATTTTTTTTTATTATTTTTCCTGTGCTCAGAGGATACAAATTAACATGTTTAGATGACAAAATTTTTGTTTAGAATTAGTTTTTTCATGTGCTCAAGGGTGTAAATGTCCTCAGAACCCCTTAGCAGCTTAAGGGTTAAATCCATATATTTGATATTCAGCAAATAGTTATTTATTTTCTACATTCATAGACGTTTCGGTAAGTGCAATAATATCTATTTTTTCTGCGCAGACAAGAGCATTCAAGTCACTTATTTTGTTTCTTAGACTTCTATTGTTAGTGTAATATACCCTAAGTGAATTGTTATTTTGAGGCCCCTCTCGTTCCCTGATCATTTTGCCAATTTGTTTCCCCTACAAACATGTACTTTTATTACCTCCTTTCTTAATATCAATTCCCATACCACTATCTACTAACTGTTTGAACCCAAACCCAAACAAACACCTCCAACCACTCGTTCCAACGAGTTCGCAACAACAACCCCAGCTCTCGATAGACGCACCCCATCGCGAGCATCCATTTCATTTCTTCCATAGAAGTGTTCCCAGTTATCTATGAAAGATACAGTATTGCATTTCATTTGCAATATTTTTCCAGCCGGCAATTGACTCCAAGTACCCTCGACAACCATTCATTTCCAACTCCTTTTCTTGGAAGAATGCCACATATGATCGGGATTCTTCTCTTGCTCCTTGTGGGAAAAACTGTCGGGATAGATATATAAGAACTACTAGGGACTTGTACTATACTAAATTAAAAATTACTGTATGCAAAATTAATTCAATTAAAGTCCCTAGCTAGGGTCGCAAATCATAGCTCCTCTTTTCCTAATGACAGACTGCGGGCTGTAAGGGGCAGGTGGGGTCGCTAAGGATGAATCGAGATGTTGATTGAAGATCAACAATATACCTGCAGACAATATTCACACATCAGATTGTATTGTTAATACAATGATAAGATTTAATAATTCAGTTCTATAACTGAACACTGGTTCTGTTTAAATCAGGGATCTAAACTTGTACATAGTCCAGACTAGCACCATAACTATAACAGCCAATATTCATATTCTAATAAAGACAACAATTAGTATTATTGATGTATGATATATATAAATATGCAATTAAATTAACTTAAGTGTGGTCTAAGTACTGTTAATTCAATGTAAGAGATTCTATTCAATATGATAAACTTATTTTATAAATTAAATATATATAATTTCTTTCTTTATTATGCACCCCATACCCATCCCGTGGGCGGTGGTGTAAAGGATTACAGAGGCACATAACCGGTTCAGGAATTGAACCCTCTAGTTCGTTTAGCTAAGCAAATAACAATGTTTGACGCTAGTTACAAAATTATCAATGTTGTATACACATGTACACACCCTCATACATACATGTACATATATATATATATATATATATATATATATATATATATATATATATATATATATATATATATATATATACGTATACACATATACATACACATACATATCTAATCACCCACACAAATACACACATCAATAATCTTTGTGTCACAAGTGACACAAAGAGGTGTCACAAGTGACACAAAGAGGTGTCACAAGTGACATTACAAGAGGCTCACAACAGTCACTATACAAGGCACTTTACATCTATAGTGAGTCACACAGTTACTAGTCTTGCTGCACACCCACCCAACTGGGCGGCAGCTTTACAGTCATGTGCATGCATTACCTACAGTAAGCAAATTTTGGATACTTCGCTAAAATTTCGGGCAGCACATCATTGTGAATGAAGTACTTACACATTTCTTGGACACTATTGATGGTGTTATCTCTAAATTCCGCAATTTTTTCACATTCCATTATATAATGACGCAAAGTATGCGAATAGTTCTGCTGACAGAGTTTACATTTAGTCAAATCTACATCAGCAGATGTTACAAACTCCCAGAGGTACTTGTAGCCGAGCCTAAGCCTAGCAGTGGTAACATCTAGAAGTCTGCTAACATTATTGGATGACCCATAGACGTGCGGTTCTTCATGCATAATAGAATGATGATAGATGGAGTAACTGGTGTGAATTTCACTTTGCCTCAAGTCTCCGAAATTTAGTTGATGTTCCTGGGATATTACTGCCCTCAGGCTGCTCAAAGGCAGTCCAAGTTGGTAATCAATTCCCTCTTTACGAGCAAAAGTCTTGGCTAACTCATCAGTTCTATCATGCATTCGGAGACCAATATGGGAAGGAATCCACAGGAGACAAACTCTGACTCCATCATTGATTATTTCACTATATCTGTGTCTAGCTTCAGAGATAAGCACGTCACAGTTATGCCTTGGGGAGCTGAGGGCAGTCAAGGATGACAAGGAGTCACTTACAATTAGCGTGTCAACTTTGGATTCATATACGCGCTCTAGTGCAAGGATTATGGCAACCAATTCTGTTTGAAGAGTGGAGGCCCAGTTACTTAGTCTCGCTCCACACTCATGGGAGATGGAACCATCTCTCCCTGTCACAACAACTGCACTTCCAGCTGCACCATAGGACTGATGCAAGGATCCATCAGTGTAAATAATCTGGGAAAGGGAGCGCTCTCTGACTAAAGCATCAATTTGGCTTAAGGCATTGTACTTTGCTTCTTGTCGAAGCAAGGCTGTTCTTTAATCAGCTTCTTGGGTGGGAAAGGGGGAACAGTAATTTGGAAAGGAGTGATCTCCCATGGGGCAGGAAAGTGTTGTTGTTGTCTCTCTTGGTGGGGGTGATGAAAGTTATACATTCTGAGCACATTGGCAGTTACAGTAATCCATTTGGAGGGATGCTGACCTTCAAGGAAGAAGGCTTGGAGGGCTTCAGTGCAGGGGTTAGGGTGGGTTAGCCTAAGCATCTTGATACCAATTAAAGCATTAATTTCAGTGATACGATCACTTACACATGAAATATTCAGTTCCTTCCTCATGTTTAGTAATTTAGTTGTACGGGGGCATCCGAGGATAATCCTCATGGCTTCGTTTTGCATCTTTTCCAGCCCTCCAAGCATTCTCTCAGGCACTAGAGCAAGCATGGGTGCAGCATAATCAATCAGAGACCTAATATATGAGAGATACATCATTTTGACAATTCTCACATTTGCACCATAGCTTGGATGGTAGCCTGCCACAGCCTTGAGAGCACGGAGCCTCTCTCTACATTGGCGACCCAGTCTGGCTACAACATTGCGGTACAGTGGAACTTCAAGACCAAGGTATTTGTATCTGGTTACATAGTCGAGCAGAGAGCCATCATGCAACTGCATTTTGCGAACGGCCCCACCCGTCTGGGTGGGCGTCGGTTCAGGATCTTTGTTTTCTCTACTGAGATGACCAAGCCTAGTTCCTGACATGTGTGCAATACAGAGTTCAGAACATTTTGGGTGTTGGTATACCCATTGGTGTGGATCAGTATATCATCCGCATAGCTAATGATGTGTTCGCTGGGGCTCCTAGTTACTGAGTTTAAAAGTGCATTGATTAACACATTGAACAGAGTAGGACTGAGGACACCTCCCTGTGGAGTGCCAAGTTCAAAATCTCTCGTTACACTCCTATGCCCTTGGAACAGTACAGATGACTTCCTGTTGGATAGATAGCCTCTTATCCACCGTAAAAGCCATCCTCCAACATTCATTTTAGCAAGTTCGCTCAGAATGACGTGTGGGTTAGCAATGTCAAAGGCTGACTTAAGATCTAGGAAAGTGGTGTATGACCTATCAGTATGCAGGGTGAGGAATGTGGTAATACAGTGATGTACACTCTTTCCATGCGTAAAGCCATATATCTGGGGAGACAACATGTTACTAATTCTGTAAAGGAGACGGTTGAGAACCATCCTCTCAAGACACTTACAGAGACAACTAGTGAGGGAGATTGGGCGAAAAGCACTCTGCTGGTTTGGTTTAGGAATGGGAATAATAAGACTGTTGGTCCATGACTTTGGAAGCTCCCCAGTTACATAGCTCATATTATACAATTCAAGCAAGGGATTCCCTGGAACTAGCAGAAGCATACGCAGTATGCCGTAAGTAACTCCATCCTCCCCGGGTGATGTAGCTTTGCCTTTATGTAGAGCAGAGTCTAGTTCGTATTCAGTAAAAAGCATGTCACAGTCATCCTCTTGATGAAGCATGAAGTCAAGGAGCCTTGCTCTATCAGCATATCTATTATTTAATTCGTTCTGTGTGAGTAGAGGAAGACTGTCAAAGCTGGAAGTCGTGGCCCAAGCATCAACAAGCTCATTTGCTCTGTGCAGAGGATTAGGGTGCGCAATCTCTGCAGCATTTTTCCCTTTGATCTTATTGATATCCTTCCATGCTCGACTTAGTGGCGTGTGAGAATTGAGACCACTGACAAAAGTTTCCCAGTCTGTCTGCCTCAGCTCTACCATACGTTCCCTGGCCTCAGCCAGAGCCGTTTGAAAGAGCTTAAGCATTTCAGCAGTGCGGGTCCTTCTATAAGCTAGTCCAATTCTTCTGGCAGTGCGTTTTAGTGCATGCAATTTAGAATCATTATAATAAGCATAAGTGCTATGACCAGTGTAATTTGGGTTACGTGGCCTGGACGATGGATCAAGTGATTCTATAAACTGCTCGATAGTACCTGTGAGCTCATTGTTAAAATCTTCAACTGATGAAGGCTCAGATGAACTGTACCATTCTGACACATGAGCAACAAAATTGTCTCGTTGATCGATGGGCACAGCCAGCCTCTTCCGCTTGAACATTCCGCCGGGGAGGATAGCGCTGCCAAT
This sequence comes from Procambarus virginalis, assembly GCA_020271785.1. NCBI lineage: Eukaryota > Metazoa > Arthropoda > Malacostraca > Decapoda > Cambaridae > Procambarus > Procambarus virginalis. Next base: position 8,997 of record WNGS01133781.1, read on the forward strand.
GCTTACAGTGGCTAATATGGCCAGATGATCAGACGCCATATCTGGCACTATTGACGAGGCACAGACGGTGTGGGAGACGTTGAAACCGAGACATAGATCAAGAATACCTCCGTAGATATGCGTCGGTTCAAGGTCACCCACAATCTGTGCATCATCGTGACTACCTAATAGTGACAACAGTTGGTTGCCGTTACGATTACTGAACTGCGAATTACCAATATTTCTATGCCTAGCGTTATAATCACCTATAATGATGGTAGGCTCAGTCTGAATACAGATAGGAAGGTCAGTATAATTAAACTTATCACTAGGAGCATACAGGTTAAAGATATTGAGGGCAGAGTTCCCCACGTAGATCCTCACACCATGATACTGAAGCCCTTCAGTTGACTTGGCTGGGAGTAGCTGGTGAGGAAGGGACTTCTTAACATACAAAATACAAGAGTGACTGGATTTAAGGTTATAGACAACAAAGGAGGGTAATTTAGGGGGTGGAGACCTGGTGGGAACTCTGCACTCCTGAAGGCAGACGACATCAATGGGCTCGGTCGTCACTTTGTGGTGGAGATCAGGAAGTCTTTTCCTGAGTGATGCTATGTTCCAACTGAGGATACGAAGCACCGTTGTATTGGGGGAGTTTGTGGAGGGATCCATAGTTTATATTTAATTATTAGTCCCCAAAAGCTTTTATGTGTGTTTGTGTAATTTACTGTCCCTTTGCTCTGCTTTGTATCACTCCTGGTATCCCTCTAAGTTCTGTGATGCAGCTGGCTGCAAGACAATACAGCTGCAATACACTGTCTCTCGTTTCTTTTTCAATGACACTGTTACTTATGAACTCTCTGACATTTGTTTTTAAGGATTTGGGGAACACTGTTTTTTATAGGTCGTCAATTTCCGTGGGTTCTAGCTGCGATATATCAAGCACACTAGCTAGACGAGTGGTGGTATTTATGTCACCAGGTGTGTGAGCCTCGTCCACTACACTGCTCTCAGTCCTGGCTGGTGACTGTGGGTTACTGTCCAGGTCACTATACTCGCCATGTTCTTCACGGTGACAGTGACAGCGCTGCTCTATTAAATTAAAGATAACTAAATATGCAATTGTTAACTTAATGTATATTATCATTTATATTCAGATATATATTCAATTTATATGAAGAGATTCAGTTGGGCTTGACTTGACTCTTCTGACACAAGGACACTCATAAGGGTGTGTACCTCACGAGTGTCTGGTTACTTTGAAAAGATTCAGTCGCTGTAAGATTAATAAAAACTTACTGAAATATGAGGCAGTGACTCACCCTGTAACGACAAACGGACTTATTGGATATCAGGGTTACACAAGCATGCAATTGGCCAATCAACACACAATTACACTTAATAGGTGGTGTTTAAGCTTGCTGTCTGGTGGTAGTTATGGTTTGTGTCGTAATGATGTGTAGCTTTTGTTTTGGCCAACTACCGTTCACTAACAATCGAGGCCCATGAAACCAAATATCTGCTTAAACTGTTTAAACGTCATCCCTCTTGATAAGAGATCAGCTGGATTATCTTTTGTTGGTAGATGCAACAATTGAAAGCCTGCAGAAGTTTCTTTAATTTCTGAGACGCAATTCCTTACATATGGTGTCGGACAGTTGTCATTTCCCACCCATTGTAAGACGGCTTCATTTTCAGACCATATAATAACATCTTTGATGTTCATCGACGACAAGACTTGTTTGATATGCACTGCTAAGCGTGTGCAAGTTAGCAATGCAGTTAGTTCCATCTGAGGCAATGTCCTCTTTTTTAATGGAGCGATTCTGAATATAGAGGTGATTAGATATGAATGATGGAAGTCACTAAGTAAGCAAAAGCTCCAAAAGCTCTGACTGACGAGTCAGCGAATACATGTAGTGTTACTTCATCATTTTCCTCGACTATGTGTCTCAGAAAGATTATCTGTTCGACTAAACTTTGTTCTTGAGGCATCTCCATCCAAGCTTTTTGTAACTGGAGTGGTAGTGGATCATCCCAACCAACTTTGTCTTCCAAGCTTCTTGCACCAAAAAATGCCATTTGATTGTTAAAGGGTTTAATAGACCAAGTGGGTAAAATACTTTGCTAACCTGTGAAATCAAATCCGTTTTTGTAACAATGCAATAGTTTACTGGTACTGATTTGATTGATATGGTGTCTGAGATTAGGTCCATTCTATACCTAACACTGTTTATTAATCTCGTAGCGTTGCTAATTGATTATGTCCTTAATTGCATTTGCAGTCGGATAAGATAGATGTGGTGGTGGTGGTGGTGTTACTTGGTGTGCCCCACTCTACACTCTTATTTAGATAAAGTACTAGGAATTTTTCCGTGTACATATTGTCCAGGTTCTTCCCCAGTTCTTGAGAGTAATCACTGGTGATAAAGATATGTTATTATGGTGTCCTTTACAAAATTAATTTCGCAAGGCACCGTCACACGTTGTCACTCTGTATGTAAACAAATGATTTCTCCCTTCGGGGCACTTCACTCTCGAGTTGGCTTCCCCTCTCCCTTAGAGTGGGTAGTTTTCAATTCATATTTGTTGACTATTTTTACTGTCTAGACATATGATTGATATAAGATGTGATTATAATATAATTAGATATAAGATTTAAAGGTTATAAGTAGTAACGCTACACTACACTACACATTATTTGTTTATTATAAGTAGTACTTGCTAGTACTATTGATTCGTATTAAGGACTAGCTGTACCCGCCACGCGTTGCTGTGGCTCAGTCTGGTTAAATGGAAAAGAAAGAAAAGAGAAAATGCATGTTCCTAACATGTCTAATTTCACAATGCTTGTGGGTATACAATATTTTTTCTTGTTCCATTGTCTGTGAAGATATAGAGATTGTCTGATTGACGACTCTAGAACACGTAACATATAATTGTCCATGTGAGAAGCAATCCGTGTCTAGATCTAAACCGCACAATTCTAAAGATTGGCCCTGAGCTTTGTTGATGGTGATTGCGAACGTAAATCGAATTGGGAATTACAATCTCTTAAATTGAAATGGCAAATCCGTTGGAATCATAGAATGTGAGGAATGAGGACATCTTCACCCTTGAAAGGTCCTGTCAAGATTGTTGCTTCTACGACGTTGCTGAATAATTTTTTACTGCAAACCGCGTGCCATTGCTAAGCTTTGGCTGGTTGGTATTTCGTAACATGATAATTGGCACGCCGATTTTTAATTGCAATTCGTGTGGTGGTGGTATCCCTGGCAGATAGTGAATTAAAAAATTCTGTTGGATAATTAACCGCTTCATCTGCTTCCACCACAGTGTCGACGGACTTGTATGTGACTGCCCCGTTTCCATTCCCAATTTCCAGAAATTGATGTGAGAATATCTAAGCTGATGAGTCGTTTTGCAGTTGGACACGCATATTTGTAGTTAATTTTAACATCTTTACGTGGCGCCACAAAGTAGAGTATTTCAGGCAAGCATTTATTTCGTCCGCTGGTGTCGATCGAGGAATCACAGGAAATGACTGCATGAAATCTCCTGCAAGCAATATTAATGCGTTCCCAAATGGTCTGATGTTTCCACGCAAATCTTGCAATGCTCGATCAAGAGCCTTGAGCGATATTTTGTGGGCCATTGTGCATTCATCCCAAACAATAAGTTTACATTTCTGCAATACTTTTCCCATGCCAGATGCATTGGAAATGTTGCACGTGGGAGTTTCAATGAATTGCATGTTCAATGGCAATTTCAAAGCTGAAGTAGCAGAAGTTCAGTTCTTCCACCTGGTAGCAATGTCGCAGCTGTTTAAGACGATGCAAGAGCTAAGGTTATGCCATTTTGGATCGAAATGCTGCCAAAATCATCTAATTAGAAAGGTTATACAGTTCTTCCTGACCCATCTAGAAGATTTCTCCAAACCCGTTATTGACAGTTTGAGTTATTTTATCGTAATGCCTTTTCGTCCAAGCGTTAGCTTAAGAATATATGATTGCACATTCAGCAACAGATCACCCGTGTAGTAATTTTGTTCATGACACAATTCTACATTGAACGAAGCAGCCGCAGATTGATTCGGTGATGGCATTCCCATTTGATTGGGAACTATGTTCGCGATTTCCAGCACAATCTTCAATCATTATCAACGCTTCGTTGTAGATTTCTGCTGTGAAATCATGTTCATATTATGAATTTTTTTTGCGAATTCGACGGACAATATCTTCAGCCATGTGCGATTTGCGTTTCTCCCATACTCTGTTGGAGATAAAGGAGAGCCGGTGGTAAATATGATTGCAAACAATGCACGAATTT
>WNGS01133798.1:0-13183 GCA_020271785.1 Procambarus virginalis
AACACCACAGTCAGGTGCCAACACCGCAGTCAGGTGTACAACACCACAGTCAGGCTGCCAACACCGCAGTCAGGTGCACAACACCACAGTCAGGTGCACAACACCACATTCAGGTGCACAACACCACAGTCAGGCTGCCAACACCACAGTCAGGCTGCCAACACCACAGTCAGGCTGCCAACACCACAGTCAGGTACACAACACCACAGTCAGGTACACAACACCACAGTCAGGTACACAACACCACAGTCAGGCTGCCAACACCACATTCAGGCTGCCAACACCACATTCAGGCTGCCAACACCACAGTCAGGCTGTCAACACCACAGTCAGGCTGTCAACACCACAGTCAGGCTGTCAACACCACAGTCAGGCTGTCAACACCACAGTCAGGCTGTCAACACCACAGTCAGGCTGCCAACACCACAGTCAGGCTGCCAACACCACAGTCAGGCTGCCAACACCACAGTCAGGCTGCCAACACCACAGTCAGGCTGCCAACACCACAGTCAGGCTGCCAACACCACAGTCAGGTGCACAACACCGCAGTCAGGCTGCCAACACCGCAGTCAGGTGCACAACACCGCAGTCAGGCTGCCAACACCACAGTCAGGCTGCCAACACCACAGTCAGGTGCATAACACCACAGTCAGGTGCATAACACCACAGTCAGGCTGCCAACACCACAGTCAGGTGCACAACACCACAGTCAGGTGCACAACACCACAGTCAGGCTGCCAACACCACAGTCAGGCTGCCAACACCACAGTCAGGCTGCCAACACCACAGTCAGGCTGCCAACACCACAGTCAGGAGCACAACACCACAGTCAGGCTGCCAACACCACAGTCAGGCTGCCAACACCACAGTCAGGCTGCCAACACCACAGTCAGGCTGCCAACACCACAGTCAGGTGGACAACACCACAGTCAGGTGGACAACACCACAGTCAGGTGGACAACACCACAGTCAGGTGCACAACACCACAGTCAGGCTGCTAACACCACAGTCAGGTGCACAACACCGCAGTCCGGTGCACAACACCACAGCCAGGTGCACAACACCGCAGCCAGGTGGACAACACCACAGTCAGGTGGACAACACCACAGTTAGGCTGCCAACACCACAGTCAGGTGCACAACACCACAGTCAGGTGCACAACACCACAGTCAGGTGCACAACACCACAGTCAGGTGCACAACACCACAGTCAGGTGCACAACACCACAGTCAGGTGCACAACACCACAGTCAGGTGCACAACACCACAGTCAGGTGCACAACACCACAGTCAGGCTGTCAACACCACAGTCAGACTGTCAACACCACAGTCAGGCTGTCAACACCACAGTCAGGCTGTCAACACCACAGTCAGGCTGCCAACACCACAGTCAGGCTGCCAACACCACAGTCAGGCTGCCACACCACAGTCAGGCTGCCAACACCACAGTCAGGTGCACAACACCGCAGTCAGGCTGCCAACACCGCAGTCAGGTGCACAACACCACAGTCAGGCTGCCAACACCACAGTCAGGTGCACAACACCACAGTCAGGCTGCCAACACCACAGTCAGGTGCATAACACCACAGTCAGGCTGCCAACACCACAGTCAGGTGCACAACACCACAGTCAGGTGCACAACACCACAGTCAGGCTGCCAACACCACAGTCAGGCTGCCAACACCACAGTCAGGCTGCCAACACCACAGTCAGGCTGCCAACACCACAGTCAGGTGGACAACACCACAGTCAGGTGGACAACACCACAGTCATGTGGACAACACCACAGTCAGGTACACAACACCACAGTCAGGTACACAACACCACAGTCAGGTACACAACACCACAGTCAGGTACACAACACCACAGTCAGGTACACAACACCACAGTCAGGCTGCCAACACCACAGTCAGGCTGCCAACACCACAGTCAGGTGGACAACACCACAGTCAGGTACACAACACCACAGTCAGGTACACAACACCACAGTCAGGTACACAACACCACAGTCAGGCTGCTAACACCACAGTCAGGTGCACAACACCGCAGTCCGGTGCACAACACCACAGTCCGGTGCACAACACCACAGTCATGTGGACAACACCACAGTCAGGCTGCCAACACCACAGTTAGGTGGACAACACCACAGTCAGGTACACAACACCACAGTCAGGTACACAACACCACAGTCAGGTACACAACACCACAGTCAGGTACACAACACCACAGTCAGGTACACAACACCACAGTCAGGTGGACAACACCACAGTCAGGCTGCGAATACCACAGTCAGGTGGACAACACCACAGTCAGGCTGCCAACACCACAGTCAGGTGGACAACACCACAGTCAGGTGGACAACACCACAGTCAGGTGGACAACACCACAGTCAGGTGGACAACACCACAGTCAGGTGCACAACACCACAGTCAGGCTGCTAACACCACAGTCAGGTGCACAACACCGCAGTCCGGTGCACAACACCACAGCCAGGTGCACAACACCGCAGCCAGGTGGACAACACCACAGTCAGGTGGACAACACCACAGTTAGGCTGCCAACACCACAGTCAGGTGCACAACACCACAGTCAGGTGCACAACACCACAGTCAGGTGCACAACACCACAGTGTCAGGTGCACAACACCACAGGGAGGTGCACAACACCACAGTGTCAGGTGCACAACACCACAGTGTCAGGTGTTGTGCACTTTTGCTTTTGTTCTTGTTTTAATTGTTTTCATCCATTTAGTTATCTCATTGACAAATTACGTTAGTGAAATTTCCTTTTGTATTGTTCTGTCTTGGCAACATGACTGTGTAACCCGTGAGGAAAAACAGCTTCCGGTGCAGTCTTCTGCAAGAATACTCTGTGGTGACAGCCCCCCCCCCCCCACACACACACACGCTTACACCTGTTCCTCGCGGCTGAACGCGGCGTTTTTCATGTATAGTTCACTGACCTGGGCTCGATTCCCGGCGAAGACAAAAACAAACGGTTGTTTATTCTTTCACATCATGTTGATGGCCGCGTCCTGGGGATGTGTGTGTGTGTGTGTGTGTGTGTGTGTGTGTATGTGTGTGTGTGTGTGTGTGTGTGTGTGTGTGTGTGTGTGTGTGTGTGTGTCTGTGTGTGTGTGTGTGTGTCTGTGAGTGTCTGTGAGTGTGTCTGTGTGTGTGTCTCTGTGTGTCTGTGTGTCTGTGTGTCTGTGTGTGTGTGTGTGTGTGTGTGTTAGTGTGTGTGTGTTAGTGTGTGTGTGTGTGTGTGTGTGTGTGTGTGTGTGTGTGTGTTAGTGTGTGTGTTAGTGTGTGTGTGTGTGTGTGTTAGTGTGTGTGTGTGTGTTAGTGAGTGTGTGTGTGAGTGTGAGTGTGAGTGTGTGTGTGAGTGTGTTAGTGTTAGTGTGTGTGTGTGTGTGTGTGTGTGTGTGTGTGTGTGTGTGTGTGTGTGTGTGTGTGTGTGTGTGTGTGTGTGTGTCTGCGCGCGCGCGCGTGTGTGTGTGTGTGTGTGTGTGTGTGTGTGTGTGTGTACTCACCTATTTGTACTCACCTATTTGTGCTTGCGGGGGTTGAGCTTTGGCTCTTTGGTCCCGCCTCTCAACTGTCAATCAACTGGTGTACAGATTCCCGAGCCTACTGGGCTCTATCATATCTACCCTTGAAACTGTGTATGGAGTCAGCCTCCACCACATCACTGCCTAAAGCATTCCATCCGTTAACTACTCTGACACTGAAAAAGTTCCTTCTAACGTCTCTGTGGCTCATGTGGGTACTCAGTTTCCACCTGTGTCCCCTTGTTCGCGTCCCCCCAGTGTTGAATAGTTTGTCCTTGTCTACCCGGTCGATTCCTCTGAGGATTTTGTAGGTTGTGATCATATCTCCCCTTACTCTTCTGTCTTCCAGTGTCGTAAGGTGCATTTCCCGCAGCCTTTCCTCGTAACTCATGCCTCTTAGTTCTGGGACTAGTCTAGTGGCATACCTTTGGACTTTTTCCAGCTTCGACTTGCGCTTGACAAGGTACGGGCTTGTGTGTGTGTGTGTGTGTGTGTGTGTGTGTGTCTGCGTGTGTGTGCGTGTGTGTGTGTCAGCATGTGTGTATGTCAGCGTGTGTGTGTGTTAGCGTGTGTGTGTCAGCGTGTGTGTGTGTTTGTACTCACCTAATTGTACTCACCTAATTGTGCTTGCGGGGGTTGAGCTTTGGCTCTTTGGTCCCGCCTCTCAACTGTCAATCAACAGGTGTACAGATTCCTGAGCCTACTGGGCTCTATCATATCTACATTTGAAACTGTGTATGGAGTCTGCCTCCACCACATCACTTCCTAGTGCATTCCATTTATTAACTACTCTGACACTGAAAAAATTCTTTCTAACGTCTCTGTGGCTCATCTGGGTACTAAGTTTCCACCTGTGTGTGTGTGTGTGTGTGTGTGTGTGTGTGTGTGTGTGTGTGTGTGTGTGTGTGTGTGTGTGTGTACTCACCTATTTGTGCTTGCGGGGTTGAGCTTTGGCTCTTTGCTCCCGCCTCTCAACTGTCAATCAACTGGTGTACAGATTCCTGAGCCTACTGGGCTCTATCATATCTACCCTTGAAACTGTGTATGGAGTCAGCCTCCACCACATCACTGCCTAATGCATTCCATCCGTTAACTACTCTGACACTGAAAAAGTTCTTTCTAACGTCTCTGTGGCTCATGTGGGTACTCAGTTTCCACCTGTGTCCCCTTGTTCGCGTCCCACCAGTGTTCAATAGTTTATTCTTGTTTACCCGGTCGATTCCTCTGAGGATTTTGTAGGTTGTGATCATGTCTCCCCTTACTCTTCTGTCTTCCAGTGTAGTAAGGTGCATTTCCCGCAGCCTTTCCTCGTAACTCATGCCTCTTAGTTCTGGGACTAGTCTAGTGGCATACCTTTAGACTTTTTCCAGCTTCGTCTTGTGCTTGACGAGATACGGGCACCATGCTGGGGCCGCATACTCCAGGATTGGTCTTACATATGTGGTGTACAATGGTGTACATATGGTGTGTGTGTGTGTACTCACCTATTTGTACTCACCTATTTGTGCTTGCGGGGGTTGAGCATTGGCTCTTTGGTCCCGCCTCTCAACTGTCAACTGACATGAAATCATGCCAACATGATGGCATGATTTCCCTGTCCAGAACCCATGTTGGTGTTTGTTTACAAACCCAATGCTCTCTAGGTGCTCAACAATCTTAGCCTATTTATTCTTTCAAGTATTTTGCAGGGGATGCTTGTCAGTGATACGGGTCTGTAGTTAAGTGCCTCCTCCCTATCACCTTTCTTGAAAATTGGTACGACATTTGCCTCCTTCCAGCAACTGGGCAATTCTCCCAACATAAGTGACTAATTAAAGATCATTGCCAGAGGCACGCTGAGAGCCTGCGCTGCCTCTTTTAGTATCCACGGTGATACTTTGTCTGGTCCAACAGCTTTACTTACATCCAGTGTTGTCAATTGTTTCATTACCTCCTCTGCTGTCACCTGTCACCTCTATATCTGATAGTCTTCTGTCTAGGGTAATCGCTTCTAACAATGGGAGCTGCTCAGGCTCGGTTGTGAACACTCCATGGAAACTTGCATTCAGTACCTTGCAGATTTCCTTGTCGCTTTCTGTATATGTCCCTTCTGCTTTCCTCAGTCTTGTCACTTGGTCATTTACCGACATTTTCCTTCTTATATGGCTATGTAGTAATTTAGGTTGCTTTTTCGCTTTGATTGCAATATCATTCTCATAATTTCTTTCCGACACTCGTCTTATGTTAATGTACTCATTCCTAGCTCTGTTACATCTAATCCTGTTGTCCTCTGTCCTTTGTCTTCTGTACTTCCTCCACTCCCTCCTGCTTCTCACTTTTGCTTCCTGACACTGTCTATTAAACCATGGGTTATTATATTCCCTCCTGCTTTTTTCCTTTACTGTTGGAATAAATCTCTCTTCAACCTCCTTGCATTTCCATATGACTTGGTTCATCATACCTTGCACTGTTTTTCCTCTAAGTTCTTCCTCCCACTGCACTTCTCCCAGGTAGTCCCTTATCCTTCTGTAGTCCCCTTTCCTGTAATCAAGTCCCCTTTCCCGGACCTCTTGTCCTTTGGTCACAATTTTAAGCTCCATCATGTAGTCAAAGACTTGGACACAATGGTCACTGGCTCCTAGTGGTATTTCATGTTCCAACTGCTCGATGTCTTCTACATTCTGGGTGAAAATGAGATCTAATAGGCTGGGCGTATCCCCTCCTCTTTCCCTAGTATCTTCCTTGACATGCTGTGTTAGGAAACTCCTGTCAATAACGTCTACCAGCTTCGCTCCCCAGATCTCCTCCCCGTCATGGGGATTCCTCGTTTCAAAATCTATCTCTCCCCCATGACCAGCAGCTTCGCGCTCATTCTATGCGCTATTGTTGATGCCCTCTGCAGTTCATCTATACATGCCTTGTTGCTGTCCTCGTACTCCTGCCTGGGCCTTCAACTCTTTGGTGGGGGATTGTAGAGTATCAAGAATACAATCTTCTTCCCATCCACTGTCAGAGTTCCATGTATGGAGCTCGTGCTTTCATTGGTACCCGGATTTTCCAGCTCATCAAACTTCCATTTCCGCTTTATTAGGAGTGCCACTCATCCTCCCTGTCTCTGTGTCCTTTCTTTTCTTATCACCTGGTAGTACCCGTCTGGAAAGATTGCATCTGAGATCATGCCATTTATTTTAGTTTCCACTATTGCCACTATGTCTGGGTCTGCCTCACTAACTCTTCTTTTATCTCTTCTGCTCTGTGTGTGTGTGTGTGTGTGTGTGTGTGTGTGTGTGTGTGTGTGTGTGTGTGTGTGTGTGTGTGTGTGTGTGCGTGTGCGTGTGTGTGCGTGTGTGTGTGTGTGTACTCACCTAGTTGTATTCACCTAGTTGTGTTTGCGGGGGTTGAGCTCTGGCTCTTTGGTCCCGCCTCTCAACCGTCAATCAACAGGTGTACAGATTCCTGAGCCTATTGGGCTCTATCATATCTACACTTGAAACTGTGTATGGAATCAGCCTCCATCACATTACTTCCTAATGCATTCCATTTTTCAACCACTCTGACACTAAAAAAGTTCTTTCTAATATCTCTGTGGCTCATTTGGGCACTCAGTTTCCACCTGTGTCCCCTAGTGCGTGTGCCCCTTGTGTTAAATAGTCTGTCTTTATCAACCCTGTCGATTCCCTTGAGAATCTTGAATGTGGTGATCATGTCCCCCCTAACTCTTCTGTCTTTCAACGAAGTGAGGTTTAATTCCCGTAGTCTCTCCTCGTAGTTCATACCTCTCAGCTCGGGTACTAGTCTGGTGGCAAACCTTTGAACCTTTTCCAGTTTAGTCTTATGCTTGACTAGATAGGACTCCACGCTGGAGCCGCATACTCCAGGATTGGTCTGACATATGTGGTATATAATGTTCTGAAAGAGTCCTTACACAAGTTTCTAAAGGCTGTTCTTATGTTAGTCAACCTGGCATATGCTGCTGATGTTATCCTCTTGATATGAGCTTCGGGGACAGGTCTGGCGTGATATCAACCCCCTGGTCTTTCTCTCTCTGACTCTTGAAGTATTTCATCTCCCTGTCAGGAGACATATTTTTCCTGCTCTCTCGTGCACTGAATGTAGTACGAAATTGCATAGTGCACCAGTGATGTGCACCGTGATTCAACTTTCTGAATGTAACCTTTTCCACAGTCGTGTTGGGTGTCGTTGGACAGCCCGGGACATATGCTAGCCATTGATGTCACTCTGATCGCTGTATCAGGTCTGTGAAGGAAATTACAAGAGGGAGTTGATTTCAGGGACATTTGGTACTATTCAAGTGTAGAGAGGGAGGTATGGGGGGTTAACGGCTGTAGACCACCCCCCCTATCACGTGTCCACCTCGTGAGCGAGGGGGTAGCGTCGTGGGGCAGGTGCGCCATTGGCCAAGGCTCCTGGGCCTCAGGAATGCTGAACCGTGATTGGTCAAGACGCTGAGGGGTACCATGCGGTACCCCAGGGGTAGTCTTGGCGGGAAAAAACATTCTTACCTAGAACGCTGCTATGGGAGGACGTATTTTCCCGTGCTAGGCCAAACATCGGGAAATACCGCCTGCAACGTTACTAAAGTCACGCCTATCATCTTGCTATCTTGCCGTGTGCCGTCCGTAAGAATCCGGTAATCATTAAGGTGCATGAACCGTACCAGTGTGAACTTTGTCGTCTGAGCCGCGTGATAGTGAGACGCCATCTTAGAGCAACTGGACTAAGTGAGGCCGTTAATTATCGCGCTAGGGTAGTGACATCCGCCGTCTAAAGTACCTGTGCTTGAAGGTACTGCAGTGAGACGTACTAGAGAAGGTTTCAGTGTTATGAGAGAAACGTTAATTACGAAATTCTGAGGAATTACAAAAGGACAGTGAAGGACTCCGTCTCGGGTCTCGTGTACCGTGTAGCACCGTGTACCGTCGTATCCTGAGGTACCGTGTCAAGTGGAAGGGCGTGGCACCGCATCCCCGATGTGTATATCTGTTGTGCGCGCACCCTGGTCGGCCTAAGCCTGGTCTGTTCGCGCCACCTGGTCGCTGTGTGTGGAGCTAACCTCGTGGTCTAGGACCCCGTGCTCCACCTGACCACGTGTAGGAAGTGAGGACGCCTACGTCATCATCCAGCAGCAGCAGCAGTGGGAGTGTGAGGTTGACGTGTATGTGTGTGTGAGAGTAGATAGCGGGCCCGCATGATTGATGTAAGTACACTGTTTCCGTTTGGGTAATAAAGCTCTGAAGCTGGGTTCGCCCCCAGTGTTCCGTCTGTCCTCTGTCCCAAGTCGACCACCTAGTGAGGTGAATGGGAATTGGAGACGTGTGAGTTTACCCTGTTTGACGTCACCAAGTTGAGGTTGGGCCCAACTGTGATTTTGACGTGTGTGAGGACACGTAGAGACACATCCTGTGGTGGAGTACAGTGAGTTATTTGCTTCTATGTTCTCTATGTGCCGTGTATGTAAATTGCTGTAATTTGATCCCCTTTTTTCAGCAGTGAAAGTGGTAACAGGGAGGTTTCCCTTGGTTATAAATAATTTTCATTATTATATTGGCCAGCGCTTATTTTACTGTTGTGTTGTGGTAAAGTGTGAATTATTGGTGGATAATTTACTGGGGGAAGTCATTTACAAGTTTTGCCGTGAGTGGCAATTAAGGATGTACTGTGATGTACTGTGATGTACTGTGTGTAAACCGTAGACAAGTTTGTCCTTGGTGGAAGGCGTTGTGTACTGTGAAGGATTCCGTGAGAATTAAAGTCAGTTAACGTCACCGGGGGTCACGATTTACTTAACGAGGTCACTTGTTCGTTGAACATTGTTGTGCTTAACGTAGAGACGTGTAAAGGCAACAGTCGCAGTGAAGTTCACGCGGTGGAGGAATTGTCAAGTGAAGACTAACGTAGTGTTAACGATTTAACTAGCTGTCGTTAATTGATTGATTAACGTAAGGGGTTGACCGGTCTGTTATGATCGGAGTCAATTGCGCTGTAATTAAGCTGCTGTAATTCGTTGGACTGATCAGATCTGTCTGCGGACAGAGTGATTAAGCACTCGTAGCTAATCAAGGAGAATTAGTAACCGCCACTTAATGAATTCACCAGGTGTTGATGTTGTTTACACGGAGTGTGTTGTAACCTTGTGTGTACAGTAGTCTACCCTCGTTAAGGTCGTCTTGTCCTAAGACCGGAAGTGAACTGTCAGTTGAGAGACAGTAGGCTTTATCAATACTCGTCTGAATTAATAGGCTGTTGTATTCAGTAATTAATTGGGATTACTCACCGAATGCTTGACTTTCAAGTTGATGTAATTATTTGATTACGAGTTATTGTTGCCATTTAAGTGTCGTTGAGACACGTGTGTGTTAACGTAATTGTTTAAATTCATTAGAGTAACTTTTGTTGTTGATTGTCCTGAGAGACAAGTGTTAACGTAAGATTTTTATAAGGGGTTATCATTCTTGGATTAACCGCCTTGTTACTTGGTACCTCGTTGAGAGCAGCGAGCGCCAGTCAAGTTTAGTGATTAGAGTATTGTTCACCGTGAAGCCGTGACAATATTGATTGCAAGCTTGCGTCACCAGTGGGCACACTTTGTTCAGTTAGTGTCATTGTTCAGTCAGCGACGACGGGATAAGGATACCGTGGGTCCATCAGGCTGTTGATTAGCTGTTCTTGAATGTGCCACTGGAGTGACAGTAAAGTAACGTCAATTCACTGTGTAGTAGTTTTAGTTTATTTTGTGAATAAATTGTTTGTTATAGAAAACGGTCGTTTACGTCAAACCTTCCAATATTACTGCCCCACATTTCATGTTCTGCATCGCTTTGCCTGCTTATGTTCATATCAAGTCTGTATCTAAAGCTCGAGTCCATTGCACAGCACCACACTTCTATAAATACGAAGTGAGAATCCGTCGGCTACCCTTTATTAGTTGTCAACTAGGGAGCCAGCGACCTAAGTGACAGGTGTTACCCGGTGGTTTCGCCTGGCGGTTTGCTCCCGCGGTCCTATGATCTTAGGCTTTAAGATTAAATATCTGCCACTGGCAGCTCTTGCTGTTTAAGGTCTGCCTCTCTTGCGAGGTAGTTACGATTAACGTAACATCAATAGGAATTATTCTTTTGATAATTGTCAAGAAGAAAAAAATCTCATACTCCCAAATGATACCTTGTATCTGTCTCCTGTTTCCTACCTCTATCTTCATTACATTACATTTGCTTGGGTTAAACTCTAACAGCCATTTTTTCGACCATTCCTGCAGCTTGTCCAGGTCTTCTGAAGCCTCAAGCTGTCCTCCTCTGTCTTAATCCTTCTCATGATTTTGGCGTCGTCAGCAAACATTGAGAGGAATGAGTCTATACCCTCTGGAGATCATTTACGTACATCAGAAACAGGATAGGTCCAAGCACAGAGGGACTCCTGTGTGTGTGTGTGTGTGTGTGTGTGCTGTGTGTGTGTGTGTGTGTGTGTGTGTGTGTGTGCTCACCTAATTGTGCTTGCGGGTTTGAGCTTTGGCTCTTTGATCCTGCCTTTCAACTGTCAATCAACTGGTGTACAGGTTCCGAGCCTACTGGGCTCTATCATATCTACATTTAAAACTGTGTATGGAGTCAACCTCCACCACATCACTGCCTAATGCATTCCATCTGTTAACGACGCTGAAAAAGTTCCTTCTTACGTCCCTGTGGCTCATGTGGGTAATCAGTTTCCACCTGTGTCCCCTTGTTCGCGTCCCGCCAGTGTTGAATAGTTTATCCTTGTTTACCCGGTCGATTCCCCTGAGGATTTTGTAGGTTGTGATCATGTCTTCCCTTACTCTTCTGTCTTCCAGTGTCGTAAGGTGCATTTTCCGCAGCCTTTCCTCATAACTCATGCCTCTTAGTTCTGGGACTAGTCTAGTAGCATACCTTTGGACATTTTCCAGCTTCGTCTTGTACTTGACAAGGTACGGGCTCCATGCTGGGGCCGCATACTCCAGGATTGGTCTTACATATGTGGTGTACAAGATTCTGAATGATTCAGAATGCTATGGTGTACAAGAATGCTGACTGCTAGTTTCTCAAAATGCAAGAAAAATATTTCTGGATCTTCTTCATTAAACTTAGGTAAATCTACATTTTACTGTACTTAGAAGAACTATTTGTCTCTCTCTGGATTATTACTAGTGTTACCCAACCTGCCGCAATCCTCTGCTGTTCTAACCTGTTATTATTTTCAGCCATAAACTGCTGAATTTCTAATTATTTAGTCTGCTGCTCTGTTTGTATAGTTTGTTGCTCTGCTAGACGTAACTGAGCCTCCAACTCGAGATGTCTCGCCTGGTTCTGCAACTCCAACCTATCCTTATCTGCTGCCAATTCAAGTTGTTTTTGCTGGTTCTGCAACTCCAACCTCTGCTTGTCTGCTTCCATCCTAGCCATTTCTAATTTAGTCTCCAATTCCAGCTTTAAGATTGCCACCTTGTCACTTGACTCTTCTTCTAAATCTCCTAAACACTCCTCGTCAAGTCTCTCCTCTCCACCAAGTGTGTGACAATAACTCTTAACACTTGAGCTTTCAACAATTTACTGGAAACTGCTAGGTTCAATTTATCAGCCAGCAATAACAAACCAGACTTCTTTAAGTCTTTAATTTTACCAAAATTTGGCTGATCTACCAGCGCAAAACCTGATCCTCCATGGTTGGCTCAATAATCACAACTTACACTTGGAACAACACTGAAAATTATGCTGGCCCCTGGCACAAGCTGAACACTTACCTCAAATCGTGAAGCGTTGAAAAGTTTTTACAGCAGCTCAGATGAACAGATAATTTCACAGGCTTGATTAGGTGTCACTAGATAATCACAGAGTTCCTAGGAAGGCAATTGCTATTAATAATTAGCACTGTTAATTGTACAACATTACAGGGAATTAAGGTTTAATATCCCGGACACAGGCCTCCATTTGTTACCACCCTCGAGACTAAATAAGGTTCTTCTCCAAGCAGTGTAAGTAATTACTTAAATCGGCCTTGTCAGTAAGTACATGTCTAGGGAAAAAGATAAAACACTGCATAAAATGGGGAACAATATATTTATGCTAAGGGGGACAAACAGATACAATTAAATGTTACGTAGTATAGCCAGAATATTCTCAAGCATGCATTATCCTAAATCAAACTCCTTATTGAGCCAAGAGCAATATCACCAGAACATGAATACACAAAAGGAATATACACACTCATCAAACCAGAGAATTAACCGAGTATTAGCTAAAATTACAATAACCACTGACTTAACTTAAAACACGTCTCCTCTCGACAAACGCCTCCACGCTACTGACCCACTCGGTCCACAGGCCAAGCGTCTACTAACAAATCAACTAACTATCCACATAACATTGTGGAAATTTAATCTCAAGAGTACACAATGACATTAACTTATACAATAGCATTTATTAACAAGCAATAATGAGAATAAAACAAGGTTAAATCATAAACACTCGCTTGACAATACATTCCCACGCTAGCCGCACACAGGAACCAACATGAAATTCTAACATAAAAGCCTCATATAATATAATGCAACTCAGGCACACTACAGAATGTGTGCCTGAGTTCATGTCTTTGTATATAGCATATACAAAATCTCATATCATAC
>WNGS01133804.1:17444-37252 GCA_020271785.1 Procambarus virginalis
TTATCTGGTTAGAGCCTGGTTATATGATAGAGTCGGGTTATCTTCTAGAGCTGGTTTCTGTTTAGTTATTTGCATGTTATATGGTAGAGTCCCGGGTTATTGTTAGAGCCAGGTTAATCTTGGAGCGGGGGTATCTGGTAGAGCAGGTTATCTGGTAGAGCTGGTGTACTCTGGTAGAGCAGGTTATCTGGAGAGCCCACGGTATCTGATAGGTCTGGTTATTCTGGTAGAGCCTGGTTTATCTGGAGAGCCTGGTTATTTGGTAGAGCCAGGTTATCTAGTAGAGCCAGGTTATCTAGTAGAGCCAGGTTATCTGATAGAGTTGAGTTATCTGGGAGAAGCCTGGTTAGTTGATGTCAGAGCTTGGTTATCTGGTAGAGCGTGGTTATCTGGTAGAGGCCAGGTTATCATAGAGCCAGGTTTATCTGGTAGAGGGGCACCTGGTTATCTGGTAGAGGCCTGGTTATTGGTAGAGCAGTTTTATCTGGTAGAGCTGCGTTATCTGGTAGAGCCTGGTTCTCTGGTAGAGCTGGTTATCTGGTAGAGCCAGTTATTGTAGAGCCAGGTAGATGTGTAAAGAGTGGTTATCTGGTGAGCCTGGGTATCTGGTAGAGCATGGTTGTCTGGTAGAGCCTGGGTATCTGGTAGAGCCAGGTTATATGGTAGAGCCTGGTTATCTGGTAAGGCCAGGTTATCTGGTAGCGCCTGGTTATCTGGTAGAGAGCCAGGTATCTGGTAGAGCCTGGTATCTGGTAAGCCGGGTTATCGTAGAGAAGGTTGATCTGATAGAGTTGGTTATCTGTAGAGCCTGGTGATAGATGGTAGAGCCTGGTTAGTCTGTTAGACACTGCGTTATCTGGTAGAGACAGGTTATCTGGTAGAGCAGTGCGTTATCTGGTAGAGCCTGGTTTTCTGGTAGAGCCAGGTTATCAGGTAGAGCCAGGTTATCTGGAAGGGCCAGGTTATCTGGTAGGGCCAGGTTATCTGGTAGGGCCAGGTTATCTGGTAGGGCCAGGTTATCTGGTAGGGCCAGGTTATCTGGTAGGGCCAGGTTATCTGGTAGGGCCAGGTTATCTGGTAGGGCCAGGTTTTCTGGTAGAGCCAGGTTATCTGATAGAGTCTGGTTATCTGGTAGAGCTGGTCTATTGGTAGAGCCTGTTATCTGGTGATCCTGGTTACTCTGGTAGAGGCACGGTGTATTGGTAGAGCCTGGTATCTGGTAGACGGCGGGTTATCTGGTAGAGCCTGGTTATCAGGTAGAGCCAGGTTATCTGGAAGGGCCAGGTTATCTGGTAGGGCCAGGTTATCTGGTAGGGCCAGGTTATCTGGTAGGGCCAGGTTATCTGGTAGGGCCAGGTTATCTGGTAGGGCCAGGTTATCTGGTAGGGCCAGGTTATCTGGTAGGGCCAGGTTATCTGGTAGGGCCAGGTTATCTGGTAGGGCCAGGTTATCTGGTAGGGCCAGGTTATCTGGTAGGGCCAGGTTATCTGGTAGGGCCAGGTTATCTGGTAGGGCCAGGTTATCTGGTAGGGCCAGGTTATTTGGTAGAGCCAGGGTATCTGGTAGAGCCAGGTTATCTGGTAGGGCCAGGTTATCTGGTAGGGCCAGGTTATCTGGTAGGGCCAGGTTATCTGGTAGGGCCAGGTTTTCTGGTAGAGCCAGGTTATCTGGTAGATCCAGGTTATCTGGTAGAGCCAGGGTATCTGGTAGAGCCAGGTTATCTGGTACAGCCAGGTTATCTGGTAGAGTCTGGTTATATGGTAGAGCCAGGTTATCTGGTCGAGCCAGGTTATCTGGTAGATCCTGGGTTATCTGGTAGAGCATGGTTATCTGGTAGAGCGCACAGGTTACTGGTGAGATATGGAATCTGGTAGAGCATGGATATCTGGTAGAGCCTGGTTAACTGGTAGAGCCAGGTTATCTAGTAGAGCCTGGTTATGCTGGTAGAGCCTGGTAATCTGGTTGAGCCTGGTTATCTTGTAGAGCCTGGTTTTCTGGTAGAGCCTGGTTATCTGGTAGAGCTGAGTATCTGGTAGAGCCGGTTATCTGGTAGGACCGGTTATCTGGTAGAGCATGGTTTATATAGTGGAGCTCAGTTTTCTGGTAGAGCCTGGTTTTTTGGTAGAGCCTGGTTATCTTGTAGAGCCTGGTTTTCTGGTAGAGCCTGGTTATCAGGTAGAGCCAGGTTATCTGGAAGGGCCAGGTTATCTGGTAGGGCCAGGTTATCTGGGGACTATAGCTCTGGTTATCGCATAGAGCCAGGTTGTCTGGTAGAGCCAGGTTGTCTGGTAGAGCCTGGGTATCTGGTAGAGCATGGTTGTCTGGTAGAGCCTGGGTATCTGGTAGAGCATGGTTGTCTGGTAGAGCCTGGGTATCTGGTAGAGCCAGGTTATCTGGTAGAGCCAGGTTATCTGCTTAGAGCCTGGTTATCTGGTAGACCTGGACTGTAAGCCAGGTTTCGGTGGTAGTAGAGCCAGAGCGTAAGCCGTATTTAGTACGTGCTGGTAGAGCCAGGTTATCTGGTAGAGCCATGGTTATCTGGTAGACCGACGGCGTGTTTGAACCTTCTGGTGAGTCTCTGTACGGGTTATCTGGTAGAGTCTGGTCGGTGCGGTTATCAGTACCTGGTTATCGAAGACCCAGGGCCCCCATTACCCCTCGTGGGTAATGGGGGCCCTCGTGGGGTAAGGGGGCCCTCGTGGGTATGTGGGCCCTCGTGGGTAATGTTGGGCCCTCGTGGTAATGGGGGCCTCGGGGTAAGGGTGGCTTTCGTGGGTATGGTGCCCTCGTTGGGTAATGGGGGCCCTCAGTGGGTAATGGGGGCCCTCGGGTGTGAATGGGGGCCCGTGGAAATTACCCACGTGGGTAATGGTGGCACTCGTGGGTAATGTTGGCCCTCGTGGGCAATAGAGGCCCCTCGTGGGTAATTGGTGCTCTCCGTGGGTAATGGGGCGCCCTCGTGGGTAATCGGGGGCCCTCGTGGGGTAAGTGGGGCCCTCGTGGGTAATGGGGGCCCTCGTTGGTAATGGGGGCAGCCTCTGTGGTAATGGGGCCGCTCGTGGGTAAAGTGGTGGCTCCCGTGGGTAATGTGTGGCCCTCGTAGGAAATGGTGCCCTCGTGGGTAATGGGGCCCTTCTGGGTAATGGAGGCCCTCGTGGGTAAGGGGGGCCCTCGTGGGAATGGGACACCTTCGTGGGTAGTTATGTTGGCCCTCGTGGGTAATAAAGGCCCTCGTGGGTAATGGGGCCCTCGTGGGTAATGGGGGCCCTCGTGGTAATGGGGGCCCTTCGTGGGGAATGTTGTCCCTCGTGGGGTAAGGGGCCGTGTGGGGGCCCGGTAGCCCTCGTGGGTAATGGGGCGCCCCCGTGGGTAATGGGGGCCCCCGGGGAAGGAGCCTTGGGTAGCCCTCGCTGGGCGAGTCCCCCTTGGGGTATGGAGGGGGGGGCCCTCGTGGGTAAGGGGTGGAGGGGGCCTTCGTGGGTAATGTTGGCCCTCGTAGGGTAATGGGGGCCCGAGGGCCCTCGTGGGGTAATGGGGGCCCTCGTGGGTAAGGGTGGCCCTGGGTAAGGCCGTGGGTAATGTTGGCCCTCGTGGGTAATGGGGGCCATCGTGGTAATGGGGGCCCTCGGTAGGTAATGGGGGGCCCTCCGTGGGTAATGGGGGCCCTCGTGGGTAAGGGGGCCCTCTGGTATAGCTGGGGTAATGGGGGCCCTCGGTTACCCTCGGGGGTAAGGGGGCCCTCGTGGGTAAGGGTCCTGGGTATGGTGGCCCTCCTGTGGGTACTGCTGTGGGAGGGCCCTCGTGGGGTAATGGGGGCCCTCGTGTGGTAAATGGGTTGGCCCCGTGGGTAATCGTGGGCCCGGCCTGGGAGGTGTCGTGGGTAATGGTGGCCTCGTGGGTCAGGTTCTGTGGGAGGGGCCCTGGTGGGTAATGGTGGCCCTCGTGGGTAATGGGACCCTCGTGGGTCAATGAGTGGCCCTCTGTGGGTAATGGATGGCCCTCGTGGGAATGTGGGCCTCGTGGGTAATGGGGCCCCTGTGGGTAATGGGGCCTGGAGGGGCCCTCGTGGGTAATTGTCCTCTGGGAGTGGCCCTCGTGGGTAATGGGGGCCCTCGGGTATGGTGGTCGTAATAGCCCGTGTGGTGGATGTGGCCCTCGGGTGGAGGGTAATTGGCCTTTGGTAATGGGCTCTCGTGGGTAATGTGGGGCCCTCGTGGATGGCCTCGTGGGTAATGGTGTGCTCCCTCGTGGGTAATGGGTGTGCCTTTCGCAAAGGGTTGGTGCCCTCGTGGGTAGATGGTGGCCCTCGGGGGTATATGGGGCCCTCGTGGGTAACGGTGGCTCTCGTGGGTAATGGGGGCCCTCGTGGGGTAATGTGGGCCCCTCGTGGGTAGTGGTGGCCCTGTGTGAGTAAATGGCCCCGGGGTCCCGTGGGTAATGGGGCCCTCGTGGGTAATGGGGGCCCTCAGTGGGTAATGGTGTCCTCGTGGGTAAGGGTGCCCTCGTGGGATAATGGGGGCCCTCGCTGGTTAATGGTGGCCCTCGTGGACCAGATAGGGGGCCCTCGTGGGTTAATGGTGCCCATCGTGGGGTAATGAGGGCCCTCGTGGGGTAATGGAGGCCGTCTCGTGGGTAATGTGGGGCCTCGTGGGTAATCCTTGGGAATGGGGGCCCCTCGGTGGGTAAGTGGGGCCCTCAGTGGGTAATGGTGGCCCTTTGGGACAAATCAGGGCACTCGTGGGTAATGGTGGGGCCCTCGTGGGTAATGGGGGCCCTCGTGGGTAATGGTGGCCCTCGTGGGTAATGGTGGCCCTCGTGGGTAATGGGGCCCTTGTGGGTAATGGGGGCCCTCGTGGGTAATGGGGGCCCTCGTGGGTAATGGTGGTCCTCGTGGGTAAAGGGGGCCCTCGTGGGTAATGTGGCCCTCGTGGGTAATGGTGGCCCTGTGGACAATAGGGGCCCTCGTGGGTAATTGTGGCCCTCGTGGGTAATGGGGGCCCTCGGGGGTAATGGGGGTCTCGTGGGTAATGGGGGTCCTCGTGGGTAATGGGGCCCTCGTGGGTAGTGGGGGCCCTCGTGGGTAATGGTGGCCCTCGTGGGTAATGGTGGCCCTCGTGGGTAATGGTGGCCCTCGTGGGTAATGGGGGCCCTCGTGGGTAATGGGGGCCCTCGTGGGTAATGGGGGCCCTCGTGGGTAATGGTGGCCCTCGTGGGTAATGGTGGCCCTCGTGGGTAATGGTGGCCCTCGTGGGTAATGGTGGCCCTCGTGGGTAATGGGGGCCCTCGTGGGTAATGGGGGCCCACGTGGGTAATGGGGGCCCTCGTGGGTAATGGTGGCCCTCGTGGATATGGGGGCCCTCGTGGATAATGGTGGCCCTCGTGGGTAATGGGTTAATAACATTGTTGACCAAAGATGTGCTCACGTTGCCAACACTCGCTCCCGTGCAAAATGAAAAATTACCCATTTGCTCTTTGATTGGGAAATTAGAGATTGAAAAACCTAACGACTTTTCTCACGCGAGAAATAATTACTCGCTCTCTCTAAATTCTAAACAAATTCCCGTTGCAAATGTCTAATTCTCTGTAATTCTAAAAATAGCAGGAAAATGAGTACGTATTTTTATCTTGCATTAAATGGTAAATATGCTTAAGTGAATATGAACTTTGAAGTAATGAATGATATGTGCTGGTGATGTGTTGACAAGTGTGTGAGAGTATGTGCTGGTGATGTGTTGACAGGTGTGTGAGAGTATGTGCTGGTGATGTGTTGACAAGTGTGTGAGAGTATGTGCTGGTGATGTGTTGACAGGTGTGTGAGAGTATGTGCTGGTGATGTGTTGACAGGTGTGTGAGAGTATGTGCTGGTGATGTGTTGACAGGTGTGTGAGAGTATGTGCTGGTGATGTGTTGACAGGTGTGTGAGAGTATGTGCTGGTGATGTGTTGACAGGTGTGTGAGAGTATGTGCTGGTGATGTGTTGACAGGTGTGTGAGAGTATGTGCTGGTGATGTGTTGACAGGTGTGTGAGAGTATGTGCTGGTGATGTGTTGACAGGTGTGTGAGAGTATGTGCTGGTGATGTGTTGACAGGTGTGTGAGAGTATGTGCTGGTGATGTGTTGACAGGTGTGTGAGAGTATGTGCGATGTGTTGACAGGTGTGTGAGAGTATGTGCTGGTGATGTGTTGACAGGTGTGTGAGAGTATGTGCTGGTGATGTGTTGACAGGTGTGTGAGAGTATGTGCGATGTGTTGACAGGTGTGTGAGAGTATGTGCTGGTGATGTGTTGACAGGTGTGTGAGAGTATGTGCTGGTGATGTGTTGACAGGTGTGTGAGAGTATGTGCGATGTGTTGACAGGTGTGTGAGAGTATGTGCTGGTGATGTGTTGACAGGTGTGTGAGAGTATGTGCTGGTGATGTGTTGACAGGTGTGTGAGAGTATGTGCTGGTGATGTGTTGACAGGTGTGTGAGAGTATGTGCGATGTGTTGACAGGTGTGTGAGAGTATGTGCTGGTGATGTGTTGACAGGTGTGTGAGAGTATGTGCTGGTGATGTGTTGACAGGTGTGTGAGAGTATGTGCTGGTGATGTGTTGACAGGTGTGTGAGAGTATGTGCTGGTGATGTGTTGACAGGTGTGTGAGAGTATGTGCTGGTGATGTGTTGACAGGTGTGTGAGAGTATGTGCTGGTGATGTGTTGACAGGTGTGTGAGAGTATGTGCTGGTGATGTGTTGACAGGTGTGTGAGAGTATGTGCTGGTGACGTGTTGACAGGTGTGTGAGAGTATGTGCTGGTGATGTGTTGACAGGTGTGTGAGAGTATGTGCTGGTGACGTGTTGACAGGTGTGTGAGAGTATGTGCTGGTGATGTGTTGACAGGTGTGTGAGAGTATGTGCTGGTGATGTGTTGACAGGTGTGTGAGAGTATGTGCTGGTGATGTGTTGACAGGTGTGTGAGAGTATGTGCTGGTGATATGTTGACAGGTGTGTGCGAGTATGTGCTGGTGATGTGTTGACAGGTGTGTGAGAGTATGTGCGATGTGTTGACAGGTGTGTGAGAGTATGTGCTGGTGATGTGTTGACAGGTGTGTGCGAGTATGTGCTGGTGATGTGTTGACAGGTGTGTGAGAGTATGTGCGATGTGTTGAAAGGTGTGTGAGAGTATGTGCTGGTGATGTGTTGACAGGTGTGTGAGAGTATGTGCTGGTGATGTGTTGACAGGTGTATGAGAGTATGTGCTGGTGACGTGTTGACAGGTGTGTGAGAGTATGTGCTGGTGATGTGTTGACAGGTG
Source organism: Procambarus virginalis (assembly GCA_020271785.1). Taxonomy (NCBI): domain Eukaryota; kingdom Metazoa; phylum Arthropoda; class Malacostraca; order Decapoda; family Cambaridae; genus Procambarus; species Procambarus virginalis. Next base: position 24,738 of record WNGS01133804.1, read on the forward strand.
TGTGAGAGTATGTGCTGGTGATATGTTGACAGGTGTGTGAGAGTATGTGCTGGTGATGTGTTGACAGGTGTGTGAGAGTATGTGCTGGTGATATGTTGACAGGTGTGTGAGAGTATGTGCTGGTGATGTGTTGACAGGTGTGTGAGAGTATGTGCTGGTGATGTGTTGACAGGTGTGTGCGAGTATGTGCTAAACTACAACGCTGTAGTCAGAAAGTAATCTCTCGTGGCGGTCTGAATAATTTTCAGTTAATGACGATGGTCAATAATATATTATTATGACCTTTGGTGACAATTTTCACCAGAGAGTGACAACAAAGGTGCAGTCTCTCAAAGTATTGTATACATATATGTATGCATACACATACTGCTGTGTGTATATGATGAAATACAATACTGTGGAGGACAGTTTCCCTAAAGTTTTTTCCCATTCTTGACTCCCATGGTGACCTGAGCCTTCACACACACACACACACTCACATTCACATGCACACGCACTCGCGCACACGCACACACACACACGCGCGCTCACACATACATGCAAATACACACATACATACCTAGTATAATGTCCTTGTCTTTGACTACATGATGGAATTCAAACTTGTAACCATGGGACAAGAGGTCTGGGAAAGGAGAGTTGACTACAGGAAAGGGGACTATAGGAGGATAAGGGACTATCTGGGAGAAGTGCAGTGGGAGGAAGAAATTAGAGTAAAAACAGTCCAAGATATGATGGACCTAGTCATACGGAAATGCCAGGAGGCCGAAGAAAGATTTATACCAACAGTAAAGGAAAAAAGTAAGAGGGAATATAATAACCCATGGTTTAATAGACAGTGTCAGGAAGCAAAAATGGCCAGCATGAGGGAGTGGAGGAAGTACAGTAGACAAAGGACAGAGGACAACAGGATCAGATGCAACAGAGATAGGAACGATTACATTAACATAAGAAGAGCATCGGAAAAGAAATTATGAGAACGATATTGCGATCAAAGCGAAAAAGCAGCCTAAATTACTACACAGCCAAATAAGAAGAAAAATGTCGGTGAACGACCAAGTGACAAGACTAAGGAAGGCAGAGGGGGCATATACTGAAAGTGACAAGGAAATCTGTGAGGCACTGAATGCCAGTTTCCATGGAGAGTTCACAACCGAGCCTGAGCGGCTCCCATTGTTAGAAGAGATTACCCTAGATGAAAGACTATCAGATATAGAGGTGACAGGAGAGGAGGTAATGAAACAGTTGACAACACTGGATGCAACTAAAGCGGTTGGACCAGACAAAGTATCACCGTGGATACTAAAAGAGGCAGCGCAGGCCCTCTGTGTGCCTCTGGCAAGGATCTTAAATATATCACATATGTCTGGAGAATTGCCCCATTGCTGGAAGAGGGAAAATGTTGTACCGATTTTCAAGAAAGGTGATAGGGAGGAGGAGGAGGCACTTAACTATAGACGTCCCGAGAAAGAGACCTAGGCGTGGACGTAACACCTAATCTAACTCCTGAAGCACATATAAATAGGATAACGACAGCAGCGTACTCTACACTGGCAAAAGTTAGAACATCATTCAGAAACCTAAGTAAGGAGGCATTTAGGGCGCTTTACACTGCCTACGTGAGGCCAGTCTTAGAGTATGCCTCCTCATCATGGAGTCCCCATCTGAAGAAGCATATGAAGAAACTGGTAAAGGTTCAGAGGTTTGCATCGAGACTCGTCCCAGAGTTACGATGGATCGGGTATGAAGAGCGCCTGAAGGAACTGAACCTTACGACACTAGGAAAAAGAAGGGAGTGGGGGGTTATGAGAGGAACATATAAAATACTCACAGAGGATTGACAGAGTGGACATAGATGCAATGTTCACACGGAATAGTAACAGAACGAGGAGACATGGGTGGAAACTGGAAACTCAGAGGATTCACAGAGATGTTAGGAAGTTTTCTTTCAGCGTGAGAGTAGTGGAAAAATGGAATGCACTTAAGAAACCGGTTGTGGAAGCAAATTCTATTCATAATTTTAAAACCAGGTATGATAGGGAAATAGGACCGGAGTCATTGCTGTAAACATCCGATGGCTCGAAATCCAAGAGCCAATGCTCGATCCTGCAGACACAAATAGGCGAGTACAAATAAGTGAGGACACACACACACACACACACACACACACACACACACACACACACACCACACACACACACACACACACACACACACACACACACACACACACACACACACACACACACAGGATTTTACAGGATTGATAGAATTCTACGATCAGGTGACAAGAATTAAGCAAGAAAGAGAAGGGTGGGCGGACTGCATTTTTTTGGACTGTCGGAAAGCCTTTGACACAGTACCCCATAAAAGGTTGATGCATAAGCTGGAGAAACAGGCAGGAGTAACAGGTAGGGCGCTCCAGTGGATAAGGGAGTACCTAAGCAATAGGAAACAGAGAGTTACAGTGAGGGGTGAGACCTCAGACTGGCGTGAAGTCACCAGTGGAGTCCCACAGGGCTCTGTACTTGGACCTATCCTGTTTCTGATATACGTAAATGATCTCCCAGAGGGTATAGACTCATTCCTCTCAATGTTTGCTGACGACGCCAAAATTATGAGAAGGATTAAGACAGAGGAGGACAGCTTGAGACTTCAAGAAGACCTGGACAAGCTGCAGGAATGGTCGAACAAATGGCTGTTAGAGTTTAACCCAAGCAAATGTAATGTAATGAAGATAGGGGTAGGAAGCAGGAGACCAGATACAAGGTATCATTTGGGAGATGAAATACTTCAAGAGTCAGAGAGAGAGAAAGACCTGGGGGTTGATATCACGCCAGACCTGTCCCCTGAAGCTCATATCAAGAGGATAACATCAGCAGCATATGCCAGGTTGGCTAACATAAGAACGGCCTTTAGAAACTTGTGTAAGGAATCTTTCAGAACATTATATACCACATATGTCAGACCAATCCTGGAGTATGCGGCTCCAGCATGGAGTCCCTATCTAGTCAAGCATAAGACTAAACTGGAAAAGGTTCAAAGGTTTGCCACCAGACTAGTACCCGAGCTGAGAGGTATGAGCTACGAGGAGCGACTGCAGGAATTAAACCTCACTTCGTTGGAAGACAGAAGAGTTAGGGGGGACATGATCACCACATTCAAGATTCTCAGGGGAATCGACAGGGTTGATAAAGACAGGCTGTTTAACACAAGGGGCACACGCACTAGGGGACACAGGTGGAAGCTGAGTGCCCAAATGAGCCACAGAGATATTAGAAAGAACTTTTTTAGTGTCAGAGTGGTTGACAAATGGAATGCATTAGGAAGCGATGTGGTGGAGGCTGACTCCATACACAGTTTCAAATGTAGATATGATAGAGCCCATTAGGCTCAGGAAACTGTACACCTGTTGATTGACGGTTGAGAGGCGGGACCAAAGAGCCAGAGCTCAACCCCCGCAAGCACAACTAGGTGAGTACAACTAGGTGAGTACACACACACACACACACACACACACACACACACACACACACACACACACACACACACACACACACACACACACACACACACACACACACACACACACACACACACACACACTCACCATCTCACACACACACTCACACACTCTTACACAGTGTCAGAGTAGTTAATAGGTGGAATGCATTAGTCAGTGATGTGGTGGAGGCTGACTCCATACAGATTCAAGTGTAAATATGATAGAGTCCAGTAGGCTCAGGAACCTGTACACCTGTTGATTGACAGTTGAGAGGCGGGACCAAAGAGCCAAAGCTCAACCCCCGCAAGCACAACTAGGTGAGTACCCCACCCCTGATCTAAGTTCCATCACTCCTCCTCCTCCTCCCTCCCTCCCTCCCTCCCTCCCTCCCTCCCTCCCTCCCTCCCTCCCTCCTCCCTCCCTCCCTCCTGTTCTGAACCACTCTCCCAAGTCCCCTCCCTCCATCCTCTTTCTCTTCCCTTACTCCGTCCTTACTCTCCCTCAATCAGTGTTCTCTCTTAATCATTTTTTTTTTGTTTTTTATAACTAAGATCAGGGTTCATCAGGGGCTGTCGAATGAAGTATCTGTAGTGAAACTGCAAGCAAGAGCTGTTATCCTTCCTCAGCTTATCAGGAGCTGAGGTAACTCTCTCTCTCTCTCTCTCGTTGGATATTCCTACCCCAACTTAGTATACAAGGACTAGTATGGAAGGAACATGAATACCTGGAGCCGGGAATGGTCAGGGTGATCCAATTAAGATGATGTTCACCCAAGTATGTGGGATCTCAGACAGGAGCTGCTAGACAAGATGAATACAATAAGAAGCCACAAGGCGAGCTGTGAACAGTAAAGGAGATAAAAACACAGAACATACTCAGGCTCAGTATCAGACAACAACCATTCCTCTAGCTTCTTGATGGTAAAATATCAGTGAAAGGGGAATCCACAGTACATGCGTCATTTGCAGAAATGCTACAAAGGAACTCAGAAGCAATATCCACAGTTAAGGAAGAAGCCATGAGAGGAGGCACTTCACAGGAGGTAGCAAGGTGCACAAGCCAACTACTGGAAAGGAAAATATTAGTGGTAGTATGATAGGCATTATATAACAAGAAGGCTCTGGTCAGGCAGAGTGTAAAGCAAGGAACAGAGCAGTGCAGTGACAGATCCTAAAAGGTACAGATGGAGGGGCTGAGCAAAGCATAGAGAAGGTTTTCAGGCTAGGCTGGTACAACAAGAATAAAGTCCGAATGGTAAAGATAGTGTTCACAAATGAGCCCACAAAAAGGATATTTTAGCAAAGATGAGTGAACTGTTAAGTGTAAGGGAATACCATAAGGTATTTCGTAAGGACATGACAAGTGACGAGAGAATCATGACAGCATAAGGAAGAAAGAAGCACATGGAGAGGAAAGAACCAGTGGGTAACAGTTCTCAACCCGACACTCCCAGAGGGAAGTGGGGAGCTCCCCCCCCCCAGCAGCTCAGCAACCCAAGAGAGGAAAACAACACTCCTACCTTACTCCCCATGGAAGCCTTCCTCACCACGAGCCCTCCCCATCCCCATTCAATTGCACACCCAACTCTCCCTCCACTTCACCCCATACCCATCCTGGCCACCATTCCCTTACCTCTCCCCCCTCTCCAAACTCTCCAAACCCCTCACAGTGTTCAAGAGAGAACTGGATAAGCACCTCCAAAGGATACCTGATCAACCAGGCTGTGACTCATACGTCAGGCTGCGAGCAGCCGCGTCCAACAGCCTGGTTGATCAGTCCAGCAACCAGGAGGCCTGGTCGATGACCGGGCCGCGGGGACGATAAGCCCCGGAAGCACCTCAAGGTATCCTCAAGGTATCCTCCCCCCTCACCCCAGAATCCTCCAAGGCCACGTTAACCATCTCAAAACTTTCCAGACCCATGGGACAACTTTTTTGCCAGTGGAATGCCCATCGAGGGGAAGAAGAAGCGAGAATGAACAGAAGAAAATGAGCTTCAAGCTCATGTACTCACACATAGATGGGAATACAAATAAAACACAAAAACTTGGAGAAAGGTTACGAGAAGAAAACCCAGACATAATAGCACTCACAGAAAAAATACTTAACAAAAGTCCTAACAAATGCAGTGTTTATGCAGGAATACTTTGTGGTAAGGAAAGAAGGAAGGAAGAGGTGGAGGAGTGGATCTGCTGATAAAAACAGACTGGAGTTTTAAGGAGATGGTTACCCAGGACAGCGAAGGTTTTAGTGACTATATAACAGACATCATGGCAACTGATGACAACAAATATTTTTAACTAGCTGTACCCGGCCACGCGTTGCTGTGGCTCAACTGCAGCTACCCTCCCCAACATTCCCACCTTCCCCGTCCTCCTCACCATTCCCACCGTCCCCTCGTCCTCCCAACCATTGCCCAGTCCGCTTATCCTCCACTGCATTCCCCACTCCCTCGTCCTCTCATCCTCCCCACCATCCCCCACTCCCGTCCCATCGTCCTCCCCACCATCCCCCACTCCCGTCCCATCGTCCTCCCCACCATTCCACACTTTCTCGTCTGATGCGTTCCCAACTGATAATTTGATGTTCCCATCAGAAAAATGGTAACATCAAATTATCTGATGTTCTCATCACTGAGTGCCTGATAGCTGGGTGAATAGTGCTTCATATTCGTAGTCCTGACGTTCCGGGTTCGATCCCCGGTGGAGGTGGAGACAAATGAGCAAAACCTAAGTTAGACAGCTGCTACGGGCTGCTTCTTGTGGGGGTGTGTAACATAAGGGAAGCCTGGTCGAGTACTGAGCCGCAGGAACGCTAAGCCCCAAAATCATCTCAACATCACTGAAAAGTAAGAAAAAACAGTTTGAAAAAATAAACATATAAATTATACTCACGAAATGAACGGCATGGTAAACAATACAGCTTAATTGCAATGCAATGTCACAAAAAATAATTAAATCAAATGAAAATAAATAAAAATCTATGAAATTCAATTTATCAATGCAATCAGAAACATTGAAATAGCATCTAACATATTTAGTATAGCGTGTGTTGCTTTTATGTGCAACAGATGACACTTTTTTTAAAGCATGTTTTTACCTGTTATGGGCGTGGCATCTAAATAGTAGGTATTTAAAAACACGCTTGTATGTAAATGGAAGGTTGTGTCAAAATTTCAGAGCAATCGGTGAAGAACTTTGAGATTAGCGATTTGAACAGACGAACATTTAAATTTTNGTTGTCTGGTAGAGCCTGGTTATCTGGTGAGCCTGGTTATCTGGTAGAGCCAGGTTATCTGGTAGAGCCTGGTTATTGGTCTGGTAGAGCCTGGTTATCTGGTAGAGCCTGGTATCTGGTAGAGCATGGTTGTCTGGTAGAGCCTGGTTATCTGGTAGAGCCAGGTTGTCTGGTAGAGCCAGGTTATCTGGTAGAGCAGGTTATCTGGTAGAGCCTGGTTATCTGGTAGAGTGGTTTCTGGTAGAGCAAGATTATCTGGTAAGAGCCTGGTTATCTGGTAGAGCCTGGTTATCTGGTAGAGCTTGGTTGTCTGTTAGAGCTTGGTTGTCTGGTAGAGCCTGGTTGTCTGGTAGAGCCTGGTTATCTGGTAGAGCCTGGTTGTCTGGTAGAGCTGGTTATCTGGTAGAGCCAGATTATCTGGTAGAGCCTGGTTATCTGGAAGAGCCTGCTTATCTGGTAGAGCCAGATTATCTGTAGAGAGCCTGGTTGTCTGTAGAGCCTGGTTCCTGGTAGAGCCTGGTTGTCTGGTAGAGCCTGGTATCTGGTAGAACCTATTATCTGGTAGAGCCAGGTTATCTGGAAGAGCCTGGTTGTCTGGTAGAGCCTGGTTATCTGGTAGAGCTTGGTTATCTGGTAGAGCCTGGTATCTGTTAGGGCCAGTTATCTGGTAGAGCCAGGTTATCTGGTAGAGCCTGGTTATCTGGTAGAGCCAGGTTATCTGGTAGACCAGGTTATCTGGTAGAGCCAGTTATCTGGTTGAGCCTGGTTATCGGTTAGAGCCAGGTTATCTGGTAGGGCCAGGTTATCTGGTGGAGCCGGTTATCTGGTAGAGCTTGGTTATCTGGTAGAGCCAGGTATCTGGTAGAGCCAGGTTATCTGGTAGAGCCAGGTTATCTGGTAGAGCCTGGTTGTCGGTAGAGCCAGGTTACCTGGTAGAGCCAGGTTATCTGGTAGAGCCAGGTATCAGTAGAGCCAGGTTATCTGGTAGAGCCGGGTTATTTGGTAGAGCCAGGTTATCTGGTAGAGCCGGGTTATCTGGTAGAGCCGGGTATTGGTAGAAGCCGGGTTATCTGGTAGAGCCAGGTTTCTGGTAGAGCCGGGTACCTGGTAAGCCAGGTATCTGGTAGAGCCAGGTTATCTGGTAGAGCCAGGTTATCTGGTAGAGCCAGGTTATCTGGTAGAGCCTGGTTATCTGGAAGAGCCAGGTTATTTGGTAGAGCCAGGTTATCTGGTAGAGCCAGGTTATCTGGTAGAGCCGGGTTATCTGGTAGAGCCAGGTTATCTGATAGAGCCAGGTTATCTGGTAGAGCCAGGTTATCTGGTAGAGCCAGGTTATCTGGTAGAGCCGGGATATCTGGTAGAGCCAGGTTATCTGGTAGAGCCGGGTTATCTGGTAGAGCCTGGGTATCTGGTAGAGCCTGGTTGTCTGGTAGAGCCTGGTTATCTGGTGAGCCTGGTTATCTGGTAGAGCCAGGTTATCTGGTAGAGCCTGGTTATCTGGTAGAGCCTGGTTATCTGGTAGAGCCTTGTTATCTGATAGAGCCTGGTTGTCTGGTAGAGCCTGGTTATCTGGTAGAGCCAGGTTGTCTGGTAGAGTCTGGTTATCTGGTAGAGCCTGGTTATCTGGTAGAGCCTGGTTGTCTGGTAGAGCTGGTTATCTGGTAGAGCCAGATTATCTGGTAGAGCTGGTTATCTGGTAGAGCCTGGTTATCTGGTAGAGCCAGATTATCTGGTAGAGCCTGGTTATCTGGTAGAGCCTGGTTTTCTGGTAGAGCCTGGTTGTCTGGTAGAGCCTGGTTATCTGGTAGAGCCTATATCTGGTAGAGCCAGGTTATCTGGTAGAGCCTGGTTGTCTGGTAGAGCCTGGTTATCTGGTAGAGCTTGGTTATCTGGTAGAGCCTGGTTATCTGGTAGGGGCAGGTTATCTGGTAGAGCCAGGTTATCTGGTAGAGCTGGTTATCTGGTAGAGCCTGGTTATCTGGTAGTGCCAGGTTATCTGGTAGAGCTTGGTTATCTGGTAGAGCCTGGTTATCTGGTAGAGCCAGGTTATCTGGTAGAGCCTGGTTATCTGGTAGAGCCAGGTTATCTGGTAGAGCTTGGTTATCTGGTAGAGCCTGGTTATCTGGTAGAGCCAGGTAATCTGGTAGAGCCAGGTTATCTGGTAGAGCCAGGTTATCTGGTAGAGCTTGGTTATCTGGTAGAGCCAGGTTATCTGGTAGAGCCTGGTTATCTGGTAGAGCTTGGTTATCTGGTAGAGCCTGGTTATCTGGAAGAGCCTGGTTATCTGGTAGAGCCAGGTTATCTGGTAGAGCCTGGTTATCTGGTAGAGCTTGGTTATCTGGTAGAGCCTGGTTATCTGGAAGAGCCTGGTATCTGGTAGAGCCAGGTTATCTGGTTGAGCCAGGTTATCTGGTAGAGCCAAGTTATCTGGTAGAACCAGGTTATCTGGTAGAGCTTGGTTATCTGGTAGAGCCAGGTTATCTGGTAGAGCCAGGTAATCTGGTAGAGCCAGGTTATCTGGTAGAGCCAGGTTATCTGGTAGAGCTTGGTTATCTGGTAGAGCCAGGTTATCTGGTAGAGCCTGGTTATCTGGTAGAGCTTGGTTATCTGGTAGAGCCTGGTTATCTGGTAGAGCCTGGTTATCTGGTAGAGCCAGGTTATCTGGTAGAGCCTGGTTATCTGGTAGAGCCTGGTTATCTGGTAGAGCCTGGTTATCTGGTAGAGCCTGGTTATCTGGTAGAGCCAGGTTATCTGGTAGAGCCAGGTTATCTGGTAGAGCCAAGTTATCTGGTAGAGCCATGTTATCTGGTAGAGCCAGGTTATCTGGTAGAGCCAGGTTATCTGGTAGAGCCAGGTTATCTGGTAGAGCCAGGTTATCTGGTAGAGCTTGGTTATCTGGTAGAGCCAGGTTATCTGGTAGAGCCTGGTTATCTGGTAGAGCCTGGTTATCTGGTAGAGCCAGGTTATCTGGTAGAGCCAGGTTATCTGGTAGAGCCAGGTTATCTGGTAGAGCCTGGTTATCTGGTAGAGCCAGGTTATCTGGTAGAGCCAGGTTATCTGGTAGAGCCTGGTTATCTGGTAGAGCCAGGTTATCTGGTAGAGCCAGGTTATCTGTAGAGCCAGGTTATCTGGTAGAGCCTTGTTGCTCAAACTCACTAGCCCGAGTTCAACGAGCTAGTGAACGAGTGAACTATCCAACGTGCTAGTGAGCTAGTTGGTTGATACCTGGTTGATACCTGGTTGATGGGGTTCTGGGAGTTCTTCTACTCCCCAAGCCCGGCCCGAGGCCAGGCTCGACTTGTGAGAGTTTGATCCACCAGGCTGTTGCTTGGAGCGGCCCGCAGAGCCACATACCACCACAGCCCGGCTGATCCGGGACTTCTCTTAGGAAACAGTCCAGTTTTCTCTTGAAGATGTCCACGGTTGTTCCGGCAATATTTCTTATAGTCGCTGGGAGGACGTTGAACAACCGCGGACCTCTGATGTTTATACAGTGTTCTCTGATTGTGCCTATGGCACCTCTGCTCTTCACTGGTTCAATCTTGCATTTTCTTCCATATCGTTCACTCCAGTACGTTGTTATTTTACTGTGTAGATTTGGGACCTGGCCCTCCAGTATTTTCCACGTGTATATTATTTGGTATCTCTCTCGTCTCCTTTCTAGAGAGTACATTTGGAGAGCTTTGAGACGATCCCAATAATTTAGGTGTTTTATCTCGTCTATGCGTGCCGTATATGTTCTCTGTATTCCTCTATTTCAGCAATCTCTCCTGCTCTGAAGGGGGAAGTGAGTACTGAGCAGTATTCGAGACGGGACAACACAAGTGAACGAGTGAACTACCCAAGGAGCTAGCGAGCTAGTGAACGAGTGAACTACCCAACGAGCTAGTGAACGAGTGAACTACCCAACGAGCTAGTGAACGAGTGAACTACCCAACGAGCTAGTGAACGAGTGAACTACCCAACGAGCTAGTGAACGAGTGAACTACCCAACGAGCTAGTGAACGAGTGAACTACCCAACGCGGCAGGGAACAAGCACCGTCACTGCTCCCATAAGGAGCCTCCCGCCGCTCCACACTCAATATTAACTGAAATTTGGTGAAGAAAATACGAAACCCTATTAAAATCTTTACGGTTAATGGGGGCCCTCGTGGATAATGGTGGCCCTCGTGGGTAATAGTGGCCCTCGTGGGTAATGGTGGCCCTCGTGGGTAATGGTGGCCCTCGTAGGTAATGGTGGCCTTCGTGGGTAATGGTGGCCCTCGTGGGTAATTGGGGCCCTCGTGGGTAATGGTGGCCCTCGTGGGTAATGGTGGCTCTCGTGGGTAATGGTGGCCCTCGTGGGTAATGGTGGCCCTCGTGGGTAATGGGGGCCCTCGTGGGTAATGGTGGCCCACGTGGGTAATGGTGGCCCTCGTGGGTAATGGTGGCCCTCGTTGGTAATGGTGGCCCTCTTGGGTAATGAAGTCCCTCGTGGGTAATGTGGGCCCTCGTGGGTAATGGTGGCCCTCGTGGGTAATGGTGGCCCTCGTGGGTAATGGTGGCCCTCGTGGGTAATGGTGGCCCTCGTGGGTAATGGTGGCCCTCGTGGGTAATGGAGTCCCTCGTGGGTAATATGGGCCCTCGTGGGTAATGGTGGCCCTCGTGGGTAATATTGGAACTTGTGGGAAATGGTGGCCCTTGTGGGTAATGGGGGCCCTCGTGGGTAATGGTGGTCCTGGTGGGTAATGGTGGCCCTCGTGGGTAATGGTGGCCCTCGTGGGTAATGGAGGCCCTTGTGGGTAATGGTGGCCCTCGTGGGTAATGGTGGCCCTCGTGGGTAGTGGTGGCCCTCGTGGGTAATGGTGGCCCTCGTCGGTAATGGGGCCCTTCGTGGGTAATATTGGCCCTCGTGTGTAATGTGGGCCCCTCGTGGGTAATGGTGGCCCTTGTGGGTAATGGGGGCCCCGTGGGTAATGGGGGCCCTCGTGGGTAATGGTGGCCCTCGTGGGTAATGGTGGCCCTCGTGAGTAATGGTGGCCCTCGTGGGTAATGATGGCCCTCTTGGGTAATGGTGGCCCTCGTGGGTAATGGGGGCCCTCGTGGGTAATGTTGCCCTCGTGGGTAATGGTGGCCCTCGTTGGTAATGGGGGCCCTCGTGGGTAATGGTGGCCCTCGTGGGTAATGGTGGCCCTCGTGGGTAATGGGGCCCTCGTGGGTAATGGTGGCCCTCGTGGGTAATGGTGGCCCTCGTGGGTAATGGTGGCCCTCGTTGGTAATGGTGGCCCTCGTGGGTAATGGTCCCTCGTGGGTAATGGTGGCCCTCGTGGGTAATGGTGGCCCTCGTGGGTAATGGTGGCCCTCGTGGGTAATGTGGCCCTCGTGGGTAATGGTGGCCCTCGTGGGTAATGTGGGGCCCTCGTGGGTAATGGTGGCCCTCGTGGGTAATGGTGGCCCTCGTGGGTAATGGTGCCCTCGTGGTAATGTGGGCCCTCGTGGGTAATGGTGGCCCTCGTGGGTAATGTGGGCCTCGTGGGTAATGGTGGCCCTCGTGGGTAATGTGGGCCTCGTGGGTAATGGTGGCCCTCGTGGGTAATGGTGGCCCTCGTGGGTAATGTGGCCTCGTGGGTAATGGTGGCCCTCGTGGGTAATGGTGGCCCTCGTGGGTAATGGTGGCCCTCGTGGGTAATGGTGGCCCTCGTGGGTAATGGTGGCCCTCGTGGGTAATGGTGGCCCTCGTGGGTAATGGTGGCCCTCGTGGGTAATGGTGGCCCTCGTGGGTAATGGTGGCCCT
>WNGS01133804.1:56141-77379 GCA_020271785.1 Procambarus virginalis
CAGATAACTGGCTCTACCAGATAACCAAGCTCTACCAGATAACCGGCTCCACCAGATAACCTGGCCCTACCAGATAACCGGCTCTACCAGATAACCAGGCTCAACCAGATAACCTGGCTCTACCAGATAACTGGCTCTACCAGATAACCTGGCTCTACCAGATAACCAGGCTCTACCAGATAACTGGCTCTACCAGATAACCTGGCCCTAACAGATAACAGGCTCTACCAGATAACCAAGCTCTACTAGATAACCAGGCTCTACCAGACAACAGGCTCTTCCAGATAACCTGGCTACCAGATAAATAGGCTCTACCAGATAACCAGGCTCTACAGACAACCAGGCTCTACCAGGAAACCAGGCTCTACCAGACAACCAGGCTCTACCAGATAATCTGGCTCTACCAGATACCAGGCTCTCCAGATAACCAGGCTCTACCAGATAATCTGGCTCTACCAGATAACCAGGCTCTACCAGACAACCAGGCTCTACCAGATAACCAGGCTCTACCAGACAACCAGGCTCTACAGACAACCAAGCTCTAACAGAAACCAAGCTCTACCAGATAACCAGGCTCTACCAGATAACCAGGCTCTACCAGATAATCTTGCTCTACCAGAAAACCAAGCTCTACCAGATAACCAGGCTCTACCAGATAACCTGCTCTACCAGATAACCTGGCTCTACCAGACAACCTGGCTCTACCAGATAACCAGGCTCTACCAGATAACCATGCTCTACAGATAACCGGCTCTACCAGATAACCAGGCTCTACCAGATAACCAAGCTCTACCAGATAACAGCTCTACCAGACAACCAGGCTCTACCAGATAACCTGGCTCTACCAGATAAATAGGCTCTACCAGATAACCAGCTCTACCAGAAAACCAGGCTCTACCAGAAAACCAGGCTCTACCAGACAACCAGGCTCTACCAGATAATCTGGCTCTACCAGATAACCAGGCTCTACCAGATAACCAGGCTCTACCAGATAATCTGGCTCTACCAGATAACCAGGCTCTACCAGACAACCAGGCTCTACCAGATAACCAGGCTCTACCAGATAACCAGACTCTACCAGACAACTGGCTCTACCAGATAACCAGGCTCTACCAGACAACCAGGCTCTATCAGATAACAAGGCTCTACCAGATAACCAGGCTCTACCAGATAACAGGCTCTACCAGATAACCTGGCTCTACCAGATAACCAGGCTCACCAGATAACCAGGCTCTACCAGACAACCAGGCTCTACCAGATACCCAGGCTCTACCAGATAACCGGCTCTACCAGATAACCTGGCTCTACCAGATATCCCGGCTCTACCAGATAACCTGGCTCTACCAGATAACCTGCTCTACCAGATAACCCGGCTCTATCAGATAACCTGGCTCTACCAGATAACCCGGCTCTACCAGATAACTGGCTCTACCAGATAACCTGGCTCTACCAATAACCTGGCTCTACCAGATAACCAGGCTCTACCAGATAACCTGGCTCTACCAGATAACCTGGCTCTACCAGATAACCTGGCTCTACCAGATAACCTGGCTCTACCAGATACCGGCTCTACCAGATAACCCGGCTCTACCAGATAACCTGGCTCTACCAGATAACCCGGCTCTACCAAATAACCAGGCTCTACCAGATAACCCGGCTCTACCAGATAACTGGCTCTACCAGATAACCGGCTCTACCAGATAACCTGGCTCTACTAGATAACCTGGCTCTACCAGATAACCTGGCTCTACCAGGTAACCTGGCTCTACCAGACAACCAGGCTCTACCAGATAACCTGGCTCTACCAGATAACCTGGCTCTACCAGATAACCTGGCTCTACCAGATAACCAAGCTCTACCAGATAACCGGCTCCACCAGATAACCTGGCCTACCAGATAACCTGGCTCTACCAGATAACCAGGCTCAACCAGATAACCTGGCTCTACCAGATAACCTGGCTCTACCAGATAACCTGGCTCTACCAGATAACCAGGCTCTACCAGATAACCTGGCTCTACCAGATAACCTGGCCCTAACAGATAACCAGGCTCTACCAGATAACCAAGCTCTACCAGATAACCAGGCTCTACCAGACAACCAGGCTCTCCAGATAACCTGGCTCTACCAGATAAATAGGCTCTACCAGATAACCAGGCTCTACCAGACAACCAGGCTCTACCAGGAAACCAGGCTCTATCAGACAACCAGGCTCTACCAGATAATCTGGCTCTACCAGATAAACAGGCTCTTCCAGATAACCAGGCTCTACCAGATAATCTGGCTCTACCAGATAACCAGGCTCTACCAGACAACCAGGCTCTACCAGATAACCAGGCTCTACCAGACAACAGGCTCTACCAGACAACCAAGCTCTAACAGACAACCAAGCTCTACCAGATAACCAGGCTCTACCAGATAACCAGGCTCTACCAGATAATCTTGCTCTACCAGAAAACCAAGCTCTACCAGATAACCAGGCTCTACCAGATAACCTGGCTCTACCAGATAACCTGGCTCTACCAGACAACTGGCTCTACCAGATAACCAGGCTCTACCAGACAACCATGCTCTACCAGATAACCAGGCTCTACCAGATAACCAGGCTCTACCAGATAACCAGGCTCTACCAGACAACCAGGCTCTACCAGATAACCTGGCTCTACCAGATAACCTGGCTCTACCAGACAACCTGGCTCTACCAGATAACCAGGCTCTACAGACAACCATGCTCTACCAGATAACCTGGCTCTACCAGATAACCAGGCTCACCAGATAACCAGGCTGTACCAGACAACCAGGCTGTACCAGACAACCAGGCTCTACCAGATACCAGGCTCTACCAGATAACCCGGCTCTACCAGATAACCTGGCTCTACCAGATATCCCGGCTCTACCAGATAACCTGGCTCTACCAGATAACCGGCTCTACCAGATAACCTGGCTCTACCAGATAACCCGGCTATCAGATAACCCGGCTCTACCAGATAACCGGCTCTACCAGATAATCTGGCTCTACCAGATAACCTGGCTCTACCAGATAACCAGGCTCTACCAGATAACCTGGCTCTACCAGATAACCTGGCTTACCAGATAACCTGGCTCTACCAGATAACCTGGCTTACCAGATAACCTGGCTCTACCAGATAACCTGGCTTACCAGATAACCTGGCTCTACCAGATAACCTGGCTCTACCAGATAACCTGGCTCTACCAGATAACCTGGCACTACCAGATAACCTGGCTCTACCAGATAACCGGCTCTACCAGATAACCAGGCTCTACCAGATAACCTGGCTCTACCAGATAACCTGGTTCTACCAGATAACCAGGCTCTACCAGATAACCCGGCTCTACCAGATAACCTGGCTCTACCAGATAACCGGCTATACCAGATAACCTGGCTCTACTAGATAACCTGGCTCTACTAGATAACCTGGCTCTACCAGATAACCTGGCTCTACTAGATAACCTGGCTCTACCAGGTAACCTGGCTCAACCAGATAACCAGGCTCTACCAGATAACTTGGCTCCACCAGATATCCTGGCTCTACCAGATAACCTGGCTCTACCAGATAACCAAGCTCTACCAGATAACCGGCTCTACCAGATAACCTGGCCCTACCAGATAACCTGGCTCTACCAGATAACCAGGCTCTACCAGATAACCTGGCTCTACCAGATAACCTGGCTCTACCAGATAACCTGGCTCTACCAGATAACCAGGCTCTACCAGATAACCTGGCTCTACCAGATAACCTGGCTCTTCCAGATAACCAGGCTCTACCAGATAACCAGGCTCTACTAGATAACCAGGCTCTACCAGATAACCATGCTCTACCAGATAACCAGGCTCTACCAGATAACCAGGCTCTACCAGATAACTAGGCTCTACCAGATAACTAGGCTCTACCAGATAACTAGGCTCTACCAAATAACCTGGCTCTACCAGATAACCTGGCTCTACCAGATAACCAAGCTTACCACATAACCATGCTCTACCAGATAACCAAGCTTACCAGATAACCAAGCTTACCAGATAACCAGGATCTACCAGATAAAAAAGCTTACCAGATAACCAGGCTCTACCAGATAACCATGCTCTACCAGATAACCTGGCTCTACCAGATAACCAAGGTACCAGATAACCAGGATCTACCAGATAACCAAGCTTACCAGATAACCAGGCTCTACCAGATAACCAAGCTTACCAGATAACCAGGCTCTACCAGATAACCAGGCTCTACCAGATAACCAGGCTCTACCAGACAACCAGGCTTACCAGATAACCAGGCTCTACCAGATAACCAGGCTCTACCAGACAACCAGGCTCTACCAGATAACCTGGCTCTGCCAGATAACCAGGCTCTACCAGATAACCAGGCTCTACCAAACAACCAGGCTCACCAGATAACCAGGCTCTACCAGATAACCTAGCTCTACCAGACAACCAGGCTCACCAGATAACCAGGCTCTACCAGATAACCTGGCTCTACCAGATAACTTGGCTCTACCAGATAACCTGGCTCTACCAGATAACCTGGCTCTACCAGATAACCTTGCTCTACCAGATAACCTGGCTCTACCAGATAGCCTGGCTCTACCAGATAACCAGGCTCTACCAGATAACCATGCTCTACCAGATAACCAGGCTCTATCAGATAACCTGGCTCTACCAGATAACTAGGCTCTACCAGATAACTAGGCTCTACCAGATAACTAGGCTCTACCAAATAACCTGGCTCTACCAGATAACCTGGCTCTACCAGATAACCAAGCATACCACATAACCATGCTCTACCAGATAACCATGCTTACCAGATAACCAAGCTTACCAGATAACCAGGATCTACCAGATAACCAAGCTTACCAGATAACCAGGCTCTACCAGATAACCATGCTCTACCAGATAACCTGGCTCTACCAGATAACCAAGCTTACCAGATAACCAGGCTCTACCAGATAACCAAGCTTACCAGATAACCAGGCTCTACCAGATAACCAAGCTTACCAGATAACCAGGCTCTACCAGATAACCAGGCTCTACCAGATAACCAGGCTCTACCAGACAACCAGGCTTACCAGATAACCAGGCTCTACCAGATAACCAGGCTCTACCAGATAACCAGGCTCTACCAGATAACCTGGCTCTACCAGATAAACAGGCTCTACCAGATAACCAGGCTCTACCAAACAACCAGGCTCACCAGATAACCAGGCTCTACCAGATAACCTAGCTCTACCAGACAACCAGGCTCACCAGATAACCAGGCTCTACCAGATAACCTGGCTCTACCAGATAACTTGGCTCTACCAGATAACCTGGCTCTACCAGATAACCTGGCTCTACCAGATAACCTTGCTCTACCAGATAACCTGGCTCTACCAGATAGCCTGGCTCTACCAGATAACCAGGCTCTACCAGATAACCTGGCTCTACCAGATAACCTGGCTCTACCAGATAACCAGGCTCTACCAGATAACCAGGCTCTACCAGATAACCAGGCTCTACCAGAAACCAGGCTCTACCAGATAACCAGGTTCTACCAGATAACCTGGCTCTACTAGATAACCTGGCTCTACCAGAAAACCAGACTCTATCAGATAACCTGGCTCTACCAGATAACCAAGCTCTACCAGATAACCTGGCTCTACCAGATAGCTAGGCTCTCCCAGATAACCAGGATCTACCAAATAACCAGGCTCAATCAGATAACCAGGCTCTACCAGACAACCAGGCTCTACCAGGTAACCAGGCTCTACCAGATAGCCAGGCTCTACGAGATAACCTGGCTCACCAGAAAATCAGGCTCTACCAGATAACCAGGCTCATAATATAACCTGGCTCTACCAGATAACCAGGCTCTACCAGATAACCAGGCTCACCAGATAACCAGGCTCTACCAGATAACCAGGCTCATAAGATAACCTGGCTCTACCAGATAACCAGGCTCTTCCAGATAACAAGGCTCTACCAGATAACCAGGCTTATAAGATAACCTGGCTCTACCAGATAACCTGGCTCTACCAGATAACCAGGCTCGCCAGATAACCAGGCTCTACCAGACAGCCAGGAACTACCAGATAACCAGGCTCTTCCAGATAACCAGGCTCTACCAGATAACCTTGCTCTACCAGATAACCAGGCTCTACCAGATAACCTGGCTCTACCAGACAACCAGGCTCACCAGATAACCAGGCTCTACCATATAACCAGGCTCTACCAGATAACCTGGCTCTACCAGATAACCTGGCTCTACCAGATAACCAGGCTCGCCAGATAACCAGGCTCTACCAGACAACCAGGCTCTACCAGATAACCTGACTCTACCAGATAACCAGGCTCTTCCAGATAACCAGGCTCTACCAGACAACCAGGCTCTACCAGATAACCAGGCTCTACCAGATATCCATGCTCTACCAGAAAACCAGGCTCTACCAGATAACCTGGCTCTACCAGATAACCAGGCTCTACCAGATAACCAGGCTCTACCAGATAACCTGGCTCTACCAGACAGCCAGGCTCTACCAGATAACCAGGCTCTACCAGATAACTAGGCTCTACCAGATAACCAGGCTCTACAAGATAACCTGGCTCTACCAGATAACCAGGCTCTATCAGAGAACCAGGCTCACTAGATAACCAGACTCTACCAGATAACCAGGCTCTACCAGACAACCAGGCTCTTCCAGACAACCAGGCTCTACCAGACAACCAGGCTCTACCAGACAACCAGGCTCACCAGATAACTAGGCTCTACCAGATAACTAGGCTCATAAGATAACCAGGCTCTACCAGATAACCAGGCTCTACCATATAACCAGGCTCTACCAGACAACCAGGCTCACCAGATAACCAGGCTCTACCTGATAACTAGGCTCTACCAGATAACCTGGCTCTACCAGATAACCTGGCTCTACCAGATAACCTGGCTCTACCAAATAACCAGGCTCTACCAGACAACCAGGCTCACCAGATAACTAGGCTCTACCAGATAACTAGGCTCATAAGATAACCAGGCTCCACCAGATAACCTGGCTCTACCAGATAACCAGGCTCTACCAGATAACCTGGCTCTACCAGATAACCTGGCTCTACCAGATAACCAGGCTCTACCAGATAACCTGGCTCTACCAGATAACCAGGCTCCACCAGATAACCTGGCTCTACCAGATAACCAGGCTCTACCAGATAACCTGGCTCTACCAGATAACCTGGCTCCACCAGATAACCAGGCTCTGTGGGAACCGACCTCTGAGATTTTTATATATTAATATGAATTTATATATAATTTATATTTACGTTAATTTATATATTTTGATAGCAATTACTATGATGTTAAGTGGACTATATTTCAGCAATAATCTCACAAATCGATCCTTACACATTAGGGGGAGTTTATATTGGATTTATATATATGCAGCCAATCAAACTTCAGTATTAAACTACATATATTAGTATACATTGAGGAGGTTCCTTATTTTATTGTACAACATGCCTTAGTCCACCAGGTATAACTGGGATGTAGATAACAACTTATCCTCATTTGAGGCTGCTTCCAACACCCAGTAACTGATATACCAAGCTTGCTTCCTCTTCTTGACCTGTCAAAGGGCGCTTGCTATAAAGCCAGAATCCTAATATATGACAGGTATATCAGAGAAAACACTGTATAATGAATCATAAGGACCAAGGCTTAATTACCTTTTTTGAGTTGATCATTTGTGCTCTCACCGGCTCACCCAATATCTACCTAAAATTAATGGCCAAAAATGATTAGATAAACAGGTTTCGGAAAAACACTTCCCTTGAGATTGATGACAGCGTGTTGATGATGGCAGATCACTACTCTGATCATCCATAACACTTCGTCCAAGATAATCTATGGGAGCTGAATTTGCCCCACGACTCTGGTCTTAACAACAATGGCTGACCACACCCTACTACTGACGCTCCTGGCCTACTTTGTCCAAATATCAGTAACTGATAGAAGGGTCACATTTACTTTATTTTAATACTGATAATTAAGTTCATTTAAATGAGATGTTTTTATGATATAAAAGTCCAAAGACTAATGTATTTAAGAATAATTCCAACACAATAGCTGGTGAATTATAATAGTATGTGGCAATGATATCCCCTTTTCTATTGACGGAAAATTCCACTACAAGCTACATTTTCTATGGGTTAACTTGTGTATACAACAACAGCAATATTATCTGCAAATTGCATTGATATTATTAAATGGTGTCGGGTTTTCCGACATAATCTACCAGATAACCACGCTCACCAGATAACAAGACTCTACCAGACAACCAGGCTCATAAGATAACCAGGCTCTATCATAAGATAACCTGGCTCTACCAGATAACCTGGCTCAGAAGATAACCAGGCTCTACCAGACAACCAGGCTCATAAGATAACCAGGCTCTACCAGACAACCAGGCTCATAAGATAACCTGGCTCTACCAGATAACCTGGCTCATAAGATAACCAGGTTCTACCAAACAACCAGGCTCATAAGATAACCTGGCTCTACCAGATAACCAGGCTCTACCAGATAACCAGGCTCTACCAGATAACCTGGCTCTACCAGATAACCAGGCTATACCAGATAACCAGGCTGTACCAGATAACCAGGATCTACCAGATAACCAGGATCTACCAGATAACCAGGCTCTACCAGATAACCAGGCTCTACCAGCTGTCATTTGAAGCTGGCCTGCCTTACTAGTTAATTAAAAGGCTTTATACTAATGGTGGCCCGTGATCAATGGGATTATGATGTTCCACGGCCGGTCACCCTGGCTATCACGCCTCGTATGGTGTATACATCATACAACAATGTCATATACAATACAATATAGTATACAATATATCATACAACAACGACACACTGAGATATAAACCAGTTCCTGAGCACCACAAGGCTCAGAAGGTGCTGGAGGCTGGAGCTGGAGGTGAGGGACATGAAGATTCTGAGCACCACACGGAGCTTTAACTACAGATTTGTGACAGATTTATATGTGATCTTAATATTACTTCTGAACTTTATACAGTTGAGCAAGAACATGAATTGTGTAGAATGTAAGTTCATCATTTTGGAGTGAAGATAAAACTCGTACCAGCAGTGTTTACTGAAGAAATTATCTGATGTAAAAGTATAAATTGCAGATTTAATAATAATATGTGACTCGATTCTTGAAGTTGTCTGAGCGTCTTTTAGTTAGAAAATGAGGGAGTTTGTGTGTCTTTTGTCAGCCTGTGTGTATGTGTACTCACCTAGTTGGGCTTGCGGGGGGCGAGCTCTGGCTCTTGGGTCCCGCCTTTCAAATGTCAATCAACTGGTGTACAGATTCCTGAGCCTACTGGGCTCTGTCATATCTACATTTGAAACTCTGTATGGAGTCAGCCTGCACCACATCACTGCCTAATGCATTCCATTTGTTAACTACTCTGACATTGAAAAAGTTCTTTCTAACGTCCCTGTGGCTCATTTGGGTACTCAGTCTCCACCTATGTCCCCTTGTTCGCGTATCTCCCGTGTTAAACAGTTTATCTTTATCTACCCTGTCAATTCCTCTGAGAATTTGGTAGGTAGTGATCATGTCTTGATCAAGTCTCCCCTTACTCTTCTATCTTCAAGTGTCGTAAGGTGTATTTCACGCAGCCTTTCCATGTAACTCATGCCTCTTAGTTCTGGGACTAGCCTAATGGCATACCTCTGAACTTTTTCCAGCTTCGTCTTGTGCTTGACAAGGTACGGGCTTCATGCTGGGGCTGCTTACTCCAGGACTGGTCTTACATATGTGGTAAACAAGGTTCTGAATGAATCCTTACACAGATTCCTAAAGGCTGTTCTAATGTTAGCCAGCCACACGTATGCTGCAGGTGTATTTCTCTTGATGTGGGCTTCAGGAGACAGGTTTGGTGTGATATCAATTCCTACATCTTTCTCTCTGTCCGTTCCATGAAATACTTCGTTTCGTATTCGATATCCTTTCCACCGCCTAGCTTCATTGCCTTGCATTTACTCGGGTCGAACTTTAGCAGCCATTTGTTGGACCATTCATTTAGTCTGTCTAGGTCGTCTTGTAGCCTCCTACTGTCTTCCTCCGTCTTAAACTTTCTCATAATTTTTGCATCATGAGCAAACAATGAGAGGAATGATTCTATACCCTCCGGGAGATCATTTACATATATCAGAAACAGTATAGTTCCAAGGACTGAACACTGCGGGACTCCACTGGTGACGTCTTCCCAATCTGAGACTTCACCCCTCACAGTGACTCATTGTCTTCTGTTGCTTAGGTACTCCTTTATCCAATGGAGTACCTTCTCTTTCACTCCAGCCTGCATCTCCAGCTTTTTCACTAGCCCTCTTGTGTGGTACTGAATCAAAGGCTTTCTGACAATCCAAAAATATGCAGTACTTTTTTTTTTTTTTTTGGTTTTGGTAGATCACCCCCCTCTCTTTCTTGCCTGATTTTTGTTGCCTGGTCGTAGAATTCAAGTAACCCTGTGAGGCAGGACTTGCTATCCCTGAACCCATGTTGATGCTGTATTACAAAGTTCTTTCGCTCCAGATGGTCCACTAGCTTTTTTGCAAGTATATGTGTATGTGTGAGAGTCCGTCTGTCTGAGAGTATGTGTGTGAGAGAGAAAACGGCTAGGGGCTAGCCACACTCAGCACTCCAAGATGACAGCAGGAGGGTGCTGGAGGCCAGAGGCTAGGGGCTAGCCACACTCAACACTCCAAGATGACAGCAAGAAGGGTGCTGGAGGCCAGAGGCTAGGGGGCTAGCCACACTCAACACTCCAAGATGACAGCAGGAGGATGCTGGAGGCCAGAGGCTAGGGGCTAGCCTCACTCAACACACCAAGATGACAGCAGGAGGGTGCTGGAGGCCAGAGGCTAGGGGGCTAGCCACACTCAACACTCCAAGATGACAGCAGGAGGGTGCTGGAGGCCAGAGGCTAGGGGGCTAGCCACACTCAACACTCCAAGATGACAGCAGGAGGGTGCTGGAGGACAGAGGCTAGGGGGCTAGCCACACTCAACACTCCAAGATGACAGCAGGAGGGTGCTGGAGGACAGAGGCTAGGGGCTAGCCACACTCAACACTCCAAGATGACAGCAGGAGGGTGCTGGAGGCCAGAGGCTAGGGGGCTAGCCACACTCAACACTCCAAGATGACAGCAGGAGGGTGCTGGAGGCCAGAGGCTAGGGGCTAGCCACACTCAACACTCCAAGATGACAGCAGGAGGGTGCTGGAGGCCAGAGGCTAGGGGCTAGCCACACTCAACACTCCAAGATGACAGCAAGAAGGGTGCTGGAGGCCAGAGGCTAGGGGGCTAGCCACACTCAACACTCCAAGATGACAGCAGGAGGATGCTGGAGGCCAGAGGCTAGGGGCTAGCCTCACTCAACACTCCAAGATGACAGCAGGAGGGTGCTGGAGGCCAGAGGCTAGGGGGCTAGCCACACTCAACACTCCAAGATGACAGCAGGAGGGTGCTGGAGGCCAGAGGCTAGGGGGCTAGCCACACTCAACACTCCAAGATGACAGCAGGAGGGTGCTGGAGGACAGAGGCTAGGGGGCTAGCCACACTCAACACTCCAAGATGACAGCAGGAGGGTGCTGGAGGACAGAGGCTAGGGGGCTAGCCACACTCAACACTCCAAGATGACAGCAGTAGGGTGCTGGAGGCCAGAGGCTAGGGGGCTAGCCACACTCAACACTCCAAGATGACAGCAGGAGGGTGCTGGAGGCCAGAGGCTAGGGGCTAGCCACACTCAACACTCCAAGATGACAGCAGGAGGGTGCTGGAGGCCAGAGGCTAGGGGGCTAGCCACACTCAACACTCCAAGATGACAGCAGGAGGGTGCTGGAGGCCAGAGGCTAGGGGCCCAGCCACACTCAACACTCCAAGATGACAGCAGGAGGGTGCTGGAGGACAGAGGCTAGGGGGCTAGCCACACTCAACACTCCAAGATGACAGCAGGAGGGTGCTGGAGGCCAGAGGCTAGGGGCCCAGCCACACTCAACACTCCAAGATGACAGCAAGAAGGGTGCTGAAGCATTATAGGCCAGTCTGGATTGGCTCCAGTGTCTCACTATAAGAAATATGAATAAAAATATATATACTTCTGTGATTGTTTAGGTCAGGTCTGAAATGACTTGCTTAGCAGTTTCAGTGATACAAGAGGGAAAGTCATCATCTGCACTCCCTTGTGTTAGGCTGTTTATTCTCTCTCTTTCTGTCTCTCTGTCTCTCTCTCTCTCTCTCTGTGGTCCACTGTACCAACGAGCCGAGGGGGGGGGGGGCGGAAGGTGTTGAGGGTAAGAGAACACCAGTGAGGGGGAGCGTGTGGGGGGGGGGCGACAATCTGAAGGGAATTAATTAACGAGCAAATCGGGTCATAGAGACCAATGTTGCCAATTAGTATTACTGAACAGCCCTCTGCCGGCAGTATTAATAACGGAAATCCCATCATGAAACTCAGCCTTCACTGAATACATTTTAATGGAAAAAAATTGAGCCAGCTTTGCAGCCTGGGCGACGCCCGCCAGCCTGGGCGACGCCCGCCAGCCTGGACGACGCCCGCCAGCCTGGACGACGCCCGCCAGCCTGGGCGCGCCCGCCAGCCTGGGCGACGCCCACCAGCCTGGACGACGCCCGCCAGCCTGGGCGACGCCCGCCAGCCTGGGCGACGCCCGCCAGCCTGGGCGATGCCCGCCAGCCTGGGCGACGCCCGCCAGCCTGGACGACGCCCGCCAGCCTGGGCGACGCCCGCCAGCCTGGACGACGCCCGCCAGCCTCGACGACGCCCGCCAGCCTGGGCGACGCCCGCCAGCCTGGGCGACGCCCGCCAGCCTGGGCGACGTCCGCCAGCCTGGGCGACGCCCGCCAGTCTGACGGCTGACAGAGACGCCCACACACAGTAGTGGAGATAGAAGAGCAAAGAAGAAGGTAGATGGTTTTGATTGATTAGGTAAAATAATTTATTTTGTATAATATATCTTGGTCATTTGTATTGAATAAATACAGTCATATAACATATATATATAGCAAATTATACAATGATAAAACTCAAATAAGAATATAATAAAAATATAACGCTGATAAAAAACGGATAATATTTCATGAGATTAAAGCAATCACTGAGGTATTTGTCTGTTATGTTAAGCCACGGGTGTCGAACCCTGGCTTAAAGTAGTCAGAAAAACACCAATATTTTCCATGTTGGGCGCCTGATGGTCATGTTACATTTGGTTACCATTATTACAGTGTGCCCATTATGACATGTGTAGTTGAAGGGGCAGAAGACTTAGCAACAGCTGCCTGGTACAACAGGAGACATGTCATTACACCAGCACCACCTACAATTTCATACCATACAGATAAAATGTATTTGTGTCATTTAATTTACTGACCAATGTAGTCTTAACATTTGTAGTAAATGTCTACTATTCGATAATTTCGAGTGATAGATTATATAATTAATAAACCCCAGCTTGTGTAGGTAACGATTTGTGGGATTTTAAAAATATCATACAGTTCGCTGTCGAAATAAATAAATTAACGTAAAAAGATCAATTAATATCTAAAAATATCTTTTTCTAAAAAAAATGTATTTTTCATGTCTTCATGTGAGAGAAATATTCGAAACCTCTTGACCGATTGCTTTGAAATTTTGACACAACGTTGCATTCGAATAAGCGCATCTTTTTATATATCTACTATACACATGCCTCACCTGTGAATGGAAAAAACATGTATTTTTTTTAAACAGTGCCATCTGTTGCATGTAAGAGCAACACACATGCAATACTAAATATGTTACAATTCCAGTTCAATGTTTCTGATTGCATTGATAAATTCAATTTTCATAGATTTTGATTTATTTTCATTATGATTTAATTATGTTGTGTGAATTGTGTTGGAATTGAGCTGTGCTGTTCACCATACTGTTCATTTCGGGAGTATAATTTATCTTTTTATTTTTTCATATTTTCATTTCATTTGTTAACTGTTTTCCTTATATTTCAGTGATGGGAACATCAGATTACTTGATGTTCCCAATTTTCTGATGGAAACTTCAGACCATTTGGGAAGGCATTGGACAAGGGAGATGGGGAATGGTGGGGATGATGAGGGGACGGGTGAGGGGGGAATGGTGGGGATGATGAGGGGACGGGGGAGTTTGAGATGGTGGGGACGAAGAGATGGAGGGAATGGAGAATGGTGGGGAGGACAAAGGAACAGGGGAGTGGGGCATGGTGGTAAAGAAGAGGGAATAATGGAGTGGGGAATGGTGGGGAGGCCGAGGGGACGGGTGAGTG
The DNA here is from genome assembly GCA_020271785.1 of Procambarus virginalis. NCBI lineage: Eukaryota > Metazoa > Arthropoda > Malacostraca > Decapoda > Cambaridae > Procambarus > Procambarus virginalis. The sequence continues at coordinate 70,489 of WNGS01133804.1, forward strand.
GGGAATGGTTGGGAGGCCGTGGAGACGGGTGAGGGGGGAATGGTGGGGAGGACTTGGGGACAGGGAAGGTCGCTGTGACTTAGCAACGCACATGTATTGCTAAGCCACAGCAACACGTGGCCGGGTACTGCTAATTAGAAATAAATGAAAACAAATTAATTGGAAATAATTAATATATATATTTAGAAATACATTAATATCAATAAATTATAAATATAAATCATTAAATAAATTAATAAATTAAGAGTAAACAAACAGATAAATCCCACGAGTTAGTATTCCCCACATGCCTGGTGACGATGGTGGCCTGGTGATCTGGGGTGCCTGGTGATCTGGGGTGCCTGGTGATCTGGGGTGCCTGGTGATCTGGGGTGCCTGGTGATGATGGTCGCCTGGTGATCTGGTATGCCTGGTGATCTGGGGTGCCTGGTGATCTGGGGTGCCTGGTGATCTGGGGCGCCTGGTGATCTGGGGTGCCTGGTGATCTGGTATGCCTGGTGATCTGGGGCGCCTGGTGATCTGGGGTGCCTGGTGATCTGGTATGCCTGGTGATCTGGGGTGCCTGGTGATCTGGGATGCCTGGTGATGATGGCCACCTGGTGATCTGGGATGCCTGGTGATGATGGTCACCTGGTGATCTGGGATGCCTGGTGATCTGGGATGCCTGGTGATCTGGGATGCCTGGTGATCTGGGGTGCCTGGTGATCTGGGGTGCCTGGTGATCTGTTGTGCCTGGTGATCTGGGGTGCCTGGTGATCTGGGATGCCTGGTGATCTGTGGTGCCTGGTGATCTGGAGTGCCTGGTGATCTGGGGTGCCTGGTGATCTGGGGTGCCTGGTGATCTGTTGTGCCTGGTGATCTGGGGTGCCTGGTGATCTGGGGTGCCTGGTGATCTGGGGTGCCTGGTGACGTGGGATGCCTGGTGATCTGGGGTGCCTGGTGATCTGGGATGCCTGGTGATCTGGGGTGCCTGGTGATCTGGGATGCCTGGTGATCTGGGGTGCCTGGTGATGATGGTCGCCTGGTGATCTGGGGTGCCTGGTGATGATGGTCGCCTGGTGATCTGGGGTGCCTGGTGATCTGGGGTGCCAGGTGATCTGAAGTGCCTGGTGACCTGGGATGCCAGGTGATCTGGGGTGCTTGGTGACCTGGGATGCCAGGTGATCTGGGGTGCCTGGTGATCTGGGATGCCTGGTAATCTGGGATGCCTGGTGATCTGGGGTGCCTGGTGATCTGGGGTGCCTGGTGGTCTGGGGTGCCTGGTGATCTGGAATGCCTGGTGATGATGGTCGCCTGGTGATCTGGGGTGCCTGGTGATGATGGTCACCTGGTGACCTGGGATGCCTGGTGATCTCGGGTGCCTGGTGATCTAGGGTGCCTGGTGATCTGGGGTGCCTGGTGATCTGGGGTGCCTGGTGATCTGTTGTGCCTGGTGATCTGGGGTGCCTGGTGATCTAGGGTGCCTGGTGATCTGGGGTGCCTGGTGACCTGGGATGCCTGGTGATCTGGGGTGCGTGGTGATCTGTTGTGCCTGGTGATCTGGGGTGCCTGGTGATCTAGGGTGCCTGGTGATCTGGGGTGCCTGGTGACCTGGGATGCCTGGTGGTCTGGGGTGCCTGGTGATCTGGGATGCCTGGTGATCTGGGGTGCCTGGTGACCTGGGATGCCTGGTGATCTGGGGTGCCTGGTGACCTGGGATGCCTGGTGATCTGGGGTGCCTGGTGATCTGGGGTGCCTGGTGATCTGGGGTGCCTGGTGATCTGGGGTGCCTGGTGATCTGGGGTGCCTGGTGATCTAGGGTGCCTGGTGATCTGGGGTGCCTGGTGATCTAGGGTGCCTGGTGATCTGGGGTGCCTGGTGATGATGGTCGCCAGGTGATCTGGGGTGCCTGGTGATCTGGGATGCCTGGTGATGATGGTCGCCTGGTGATCTGGTATGCCTGGTGATCTGGGATGCCTGGTGATGATGGTCGCCTGGTGATCTGGTATGCCTGGTGATCTGGGGTGCCTGGTGATCTGGTATGCCTGGTGATCTGGGGTGCCTGGTGATCTGGGATGCCTGGTGATGATGGTCGCCTGGTGATCTGGTATGCCTGGTGATCTGGGATGCCTGGTGATGATGGTCGCCTGGTGATCTGGTATGCCTGGTGATCTGGGTGCCTGGTGATCTGGTATGCCTGGTGATCTGGGGTGCCTGGTGATCTGGTATGCCTGGGGATCTGGTATGCCTGGTGATCTGGGGTGCCTGGTGATCTGGGGTGCCTGGTGATCTGGGGTGCCTGGTGATCTGGGTGCCTGGTGATCTGGGGTGCCTGGTGATGATGGTCGCCTGGTGATCTGGTATGCCTGGTGATCTGGGGCGCCTGGTGATCTGGGGTGCCTGGTGATCTGGGATGCCTGGTGATCTGGGATGCCTGGTGATCTGGGGTGCCTGGTGATCTGGGTGCCTGGTGATGATGGTCGCCTGGTGATCTGGGGTGCCTGGTGATGATGGTCGCCTGGTGATCTGGGGTGCCTGGTGATCTGTTGTGCCTGGTGATCTGGGGTGCCTGGTGATCTGGGGTGCCTGGTGATCTGGGGTGCCTGGTGACCTGGGATGCCTGGTGATCTGGGGTGCCTGGTGATCTGGGATGCCTGGTGATCTGGGGTGCCTGGTGATCTGGGGTGCCTGGTGATCTGGGGTGCCTGGTAATGACGGTCGCCTGGTGATCTGGGGTGCCTGGTGATGATGGTCGCCTGGTGATCTGGGGTGCCTGGTGATCTGGGGTGCCAGGTGATCTGGGGTGCCTGGTGACCTGGGATGCAAGGTGATCTGGGGTGCTTGGTGACCTGGATGCTAGGAGATCTGGGGTGCCTGGTGATCTGGGATGCCTGGTAATCTGGGATGCCTGGTGATCTGGGGTGCCTGGTGATCTGGGGTGCCTGGTGATCTGGGGTGCCTGGTGATCTGGGGTGCCTGGTGATCTGGGGTGCCTGGTGATCTGGGGTGCCTGGTGATCTGGGGTGCCTGGTGATCTGGGATGCCTGATGATCTGGGATTCCTGGTGATCTGGGGTGCCTGATGATCTGAAATTCCTGGTGATCTGGGGTGCCTGGTGATCTGGGGTGCCTGGTGATCTGGGGTGCCTGGTGATCTGGGGTGCCTGGTGATCTGGAGTGCCTGGTGATCTGGGGAGCCTGGTGATCTGGGGTGCCTGGTGATCTGGGGTGCCTGGTGAGGGCCCCCATTACCCACGAGGGCCCCTATTACCCACGAGGGCCCCCATTACCCATGAGGGACCATATTACCCACGTGGGCCACCGTTACCCACATGGGCCCCCATTACCCACGAAAGGCCCCATTACCCACGAGGGCCCCATTACCCACTAGGGACCCCATTACCCACGAGGGCCACCATTACCCACCAGGGCCACCATTACCCACGAGGGCCCCCATTACCCACGAGGGCCCCTATTACCCACGAGAGCCACCATTACCCACGAGGGCCACCATTATCCACGAGGGCCCCCATTACCCACGAGGGCCCCCATTACCCTTGGGGCCCCCATTACTCACCAGGGCCACCATTAACCACGAGGGCCCCCATTACCCACAAGGGCCCCAATTACCCTCGGGGGCCCCCATTACTCACCAGGGCCACCATTACCCACGAGGGCCCCCATTACCCACGAGGCAACCATTACCCACGAGGGCCACCATTACCCACGAGGGCCACCATTACCCACGAGGGCCACCATTACCCACGAGGGCCCCCATTACCCACGAGGGCCACCATTACTTACGAGGGCCAACATTACCCACGAGGGCCCCCCATTACCCACGAGGGCCACCATTACCCAAGAGGGCCATTATTACCCACGAGGGCCACCATTACCCACGAGGGCCACCATTACCCACGAGGGCCCTCATTACACACGAGGGCCACCATTACCCACGAGGGCCCCCATTAACCTCGGGGGCCCCATTACTCACCAGGGCTACCATTACCCACGAGGGCCCCATTACCCACAGGGCCCCAATTACCCTCGGGGGCCCCCATTACTCACCAGGGCCACCATTACCCACGAGGGCCCCCATTACCCACGAGGGCAACCATTACCCACGAGGGCCACCATTACCCACGAGGGCCACCATTACCCACGAGGGCCACCATTACCCACGAGGGCCCCCATTGCCCACTAGGGCCCCCATTACCCACGAGGGCCACCATTACCCACGAGGGCCACCATTACCCACGAGGGCCCCCATTACCCACTAGGGCCACCAATACCCACGAGGGCCCCCATTACCCACGAGGCCCCCATTAACCTCGGGGGCCCCATTACTCACCAGGGCTACCATTACCCACGAGGGCCCCCATTACCCACAGGGCCCCAATTACCCTCGGGGGCCCCCATTACTCACCAGGGCCACCATTACCCACGAGGCCCCCATTACCCACGAGGGCCACAATTACCCTCGGGGTCTCTATTACCCACAAGGGCCCCCATTACCCACGAGGGCCACCATTACCCACAAGGCCACCTTTACCCACGAGGGCCCCCATTACCCCCGAGGATAATGGTAGCCCTCGTGGGTAATGGGGGCCCTCGTGGTAAGGTGGCCTTGTGGGTAATGGTGGCCCTCGTGGGTAATGGGGCCCTTGTGGTAATAGAGACCCCCGAGGGTAATTGTGGCCCTCGTGGGTAATGGGGCCCTCGTGGGTAATGGTGGCCCTGGTGAGTAATGGGGGCCCCCGAGGGTAATTGGGGCCCCTGTGGGTAATGGGGGCCCTCGTGGGTAATGGTAGCCCTGGTGAGTAATGGGGCCCCCGAGGTTAATGGGGCCCTCGTGGGTAATGGGGGCCCTCGTGGTATTGGTGGCCCTAGTGGGTAATGGGGGCCCTCGTGGGTAATGGTGGCCCTCGTGGGTAATGGTGGCCCTCGTGGGTAATGGGGGCCCTAGTGGGCAATGGGGCCCTCGTGGGTATGGTGGCCCTCGTGGGTAATGGTGGCCCTCGTGGGTAATGGTGGCCCTCGTGGGTAATGGTTGCCCTCGTGGGTAATGGGGGCCCTCGTGGTAATGGTGGCCCTGGTGAGTAATGGGGGCCCCCGAGGGTAATTGGGGCCCCTGTGGTAATGGGGGCCCTCGTGGGTAATGGTAGCCCTGGTGAGTAATGGGGCCCCCGAGGTTAATGGGGGCCCTCGTGGGTAATGGTGGCCCTCGTGTGTAATGAGGGCCCTCGTGGGTAATGGTGGCCCTCGTGGGTAATGGTGCCCTCGTGGGTAATAATGGCCCTCTTGGGTAATGGTGGCCCTCGTGGGTAATGGGGGGCCCTCGTGGTAATGTTGGCCCTCGTAAGTAATGGTGGCCCTCGTGGGTAATGGGGCCCTCGTGGTAATGGTGGCCCTCGTGGGTAATGGTGGCCCTCGTGGGTAATGGTGGCCCTCGTGGGTAATGGTTGCCCTCGTGGGTAATGGGGGCCCTCGTGGGTAATGGTGGCCCTGGTGAGTAATGGGGGCCCCCGAGGGTAATTGGGCCCTTGTGGGTAATGGGGGCCCTCGTGGTTAATGGTGGCCCTGGTGAGTAATGGGGGCCCCCAAGGGTAATGGGGGCCCTCGTGGGTAATGGGGCCCTCGTGGATAATGGTGGCCCTCGTGGGTAATGGTGGCTCTCGTGGGTAATAGGGGCCCTCGTGGGTAATGGGGGCCCTCGTGGGTAATGGTGGCCCTGGTGGTAATGGTGGCCCTCGTGGGTAATGGGGTCCCTAGTGGGTAATGGGGGCCCTCGTGGGTAATGGGGCCTTTCGTGGGTAATGGGGCCCATGTGGGTAACGGTGGCCCACGTGGGTAATATGGTCCCTCATGGGTAATGGGGGCCCTCGTGGGTAATAGGGGCCCTCGTGGGTAATGGGGGCCCTCACCAGGCACCCCAGATCACCAGGCACCCCAGATCACCAGGCTCCCCAGATCACCAGGCACTCCAGATCACCAGGCACCCCAGATCACCAGGCACCCCAGATCACCAGGCACCCCAGATCACCAGGCACCCCAGATCACCAGGAATTTCAGATCATCAGGCACCCCAGATCACCAGGAATCCCAGATCATCAGGCATCCCAGATCACCAGGCACCCCAGATCACCAGGCACCCCAGATCACCAGGCACCCCAGATCACCAGGCACCCCAGATCACCAGGCACCCCAGATCACCAGGCACCCCAGATCACCAGGCACCCCAGATCACCAGGCATCCCAGATTACCAGGCATCCCAGATCACCAGGCACCCCAGATCTCCTAGCATCCCAGGTCACCAAGCACCCCAGATCACCTTGCATCCCAGGTCACCAGGCACCCCAGATCACCTGGCACCCCAGATCACCAGGCACCCCAGATCACCAGGCGACCATCATCACCAGGCACCCCAGATCACCAGGCGACCGTCATTACCAGGCACCCCAGATCACCAGGCACCCCAGATCACCAGGCACCCCAGATCACCAGGCATCCAGATCACCAGGCACCCCAGATCACCAGGCATCCCAGGTCACCAGGCACCCCAGATCACCAGGCACCCCAGATCACCAGGCACCCCAGATCACCAGCACAACAGATCACCAGGCACCCCAGATCACCAGGCGACCATCATCACCAGGCACCCCAGATCACCAGGCGACCATCATCACCAGGCACCCCAGATCACCAGGCACCCCAGATCACCAGGCATCCCAGATCACCAGGCATCCCAGATCACCAGGCACCCCAGATCACCAGGCGCCCCAGATCACCAGGCATACCAGATCACCAGGCGACCATCATCACCAGGCACCCCAGATCACCAGCACCCCAGATCACCAGGCACCCCAGATCACCAGGCACCCCAGATCACCAGCACCCCAGATCACCAGGCAT
>WNGS01133811.1:0-16492 GCA_020271785.1 Procambarus virginalis
ATCACATAGTGTCACAACATAGTGCTGCATCGCATAGTGTCACAACATAGTGCTGCATCGCATAGTGTCACAACATAGTGCTGCATCGCATAGTGTCACACATAGTGCTGCATCGCATAGTGTCACAAACATAGTGCTGCATCGCATAGTGTCACAAATAGTGCTGCATCGCATAGTGTCACAACATAGTGTTGCATCGCATAGTGTCACAACATAGTGCTGCATCGCATAGTGTCACAACATAGTGCTGCATCGCATAGTGTCACAACATAGTGCTGCTGCATCACATAGTGTCACAACATAGTGCTGCATCACATAGTGTCACAACATAGTGCTGCATCACATAGTGTCACAACATAGTGCTGCATCACATAGTGTCACAACATAGTGCTGCATCACATAGTGTCACAACATAGTGCTGCATCACATAGTGTCACAACATAGTGCAGCATCACATAGTGTCACAACATAGTGCTGCATCACATAGTGTCACAACATAGTGCTGCATCACATAGTGTCACAACATAGTGCTGCATCACATAGTGTCACAACATAGTGCTGCATCACATAGTGTCACACATAGTGCTGCATCACATAGTGTCACAACATAGGTGCTGCACATAGTGTCAAAAACATAGTGCTGCATCACATAGTGTCACAACATAGTGCTGCATCACATAGTGTCACAACATAGTGCAGCATCACATAGTGTCACAACATAGTGCTGCATAACATAGTGTCACAACATAGTGCTGCATCACATAGTGTCACAACATAGTGCTGCATCACATAGTGTCACAACATAGTGCAGCATCACATAGTGTCATAACATAGTGCTGCATCACATAGTGTCACAACATGAACACACTCTTTCTTGCCTTAATCATAACCAACAGTGAAACTTTTCCTTAGACACTGCTTATGTCTTAAATATAAATTCTTTTGTAGATAAATTGTATTATTAATTGTCTAATTATAGTTATATAATTTGTATGGCATAGTGTTACTACTTAACATTTTCTTTCTTCAGGTCAACAAAGCTCATTCATGGTGGAGTTCGTTACCTGCAGAAAGCTATTCTGGGTTTAGACTTTGAGCAATACAAAATGGTGAAAGAAGCTCTCCATGAGAGAGCAAACTTGCTGGATATTGCTCCTCACTTATCCTATCCTCTGCCAATTATGCTGCCAGTGTATAAGTGGTGGCAGCTTCCCTACTACTGGCTGGGCATCAAGATGTATGATTTAGTTGCAGGGAGTAAATGTATCAAAAGTTCATATGCTATTAGTAAAGCTCGAGCATTGGAAGTTTTTCCTATGCTGAAGAAGGACAGATTGGTAGGAGCAATTGTTTACTATGATGGTCAGCACAATGATGCTAGAATGAATCTCTCCATAGCTCTTACAGCTACAAGGCTTGGTGCTACAATTGCCAATCACACGAGAGTTGTAGCACTCTTAAAAGAAATAGATGAAAGTGGTCAAGAACGTATTTGTGGGGCAAGAGTCAAAGATGAATTAACTGGAAAAGAGCTGAGTGTTCGAGCAAAGTGTGTAATCAACGCCACTGGACCTTTCACTGACACCATCCGTAAAATGGAAAACCAAGAAACAAAGGAAATCTGTGCTCCTAGTATGGGTGTCCATATAACTCTTCCCGACTATTACTCACCAGAGCAGATGGGACTGCTAGACCCAAACACATCAGATGGAAGGGTTATCTTCTTCTTACCATGGGAGGGGCGCACTATTGCAGGGACAACAGACACACCTTGCAGTGTCTCCCACACTCCCTCTCCTACTGAAGATGATATCCAGTTTATTCTTCGTGAAGTTAAGAACTACCTAAGTCCAGACGTTGAGGTTAGTAGCAACATTTTTTTGCAGTATGGGGGAAGAAATCAAATGCTAATAACAATGAAAATTTGAAGCATCAAATAGCATACACCTGTATAATTTTTTTTTTATTAAAAGATCATTGGGTAATTTTTTGAAACCATGCACAATAATGTAGCATCCTGTCAGATCCTATAAGGTTTTAGAGGTGTCCTTTTGAAAGTGAAGTCTCTACTTGGATACAGTAGTCCAGGTGGGGGCTCACAAGTGATTTGCACAGCTGAATAACCACTTTTGTTATTTATAGTCACTAATTATGCACAGTATTTCAGGCACACCTTAAAATAATTTGTGAATTTAGTTTAAATTTATTGGGGTAACATTTGTCACACGTCGCTCACCTTGACCTTGTGTTACGTGGGCTAAAGTAAAACAGTGGGGGATTATGCTACCGACCCTGTAACCCCATGCTGCGGGTCTTTACTCCCTCTACTGGGGTACCATTTACCATCCCCCAGGGAGCTCTCTAAGTCATATCTCAAGTCCAGTCGCCGCCACTTGAACTTGGACCCAAGGGGGAGAGAACGCCCAGCACAAACTGCTTGAGCTCGATCCTGCAATGTGCGACTTCCCCCACCAGGCCTGCCCACCTACAAGTGCAAAGTTTTGCCAGACCTTCGGCCGTAACCTCAATTCTCACCTTCGTTTCTTGGTCACCAGCTGGGTAATCCTCTCTGCGTCCCAGCAACGCTTTTATTTCAAATGTGCTACCGTGTTGCCAGCCAAGGGTCTCTTTTTCCATATAATGCCAGTACTAGTGTGGTGCAAACTAATATCATTTATTCACAATGCTCAATGAGATGGAGGAGACACATAAAAACACTAATAAAATAATAAAGTTTACTTAAGAGCAAACTACAAACACATGAGAGATATATATATGCATGAATATTAAGGTAAATATATATGATGGTAACAGCAGCACTCCTCTGGTGGCTGCTGGCAACTCGCATCAGCTGGTCGAGTTTAAAGGAATCGTTGACCCCTCACTGGGGGCGTGACTCTGTCAGCGTAGATCCACAGTCCTCCTGACTCCGCCACTCGCTATCTTCACCAGGCAGTAGATAACATATACGTGCTGCTCTACAGCCTAATTTACTCCTATAATATCTAGAAACACTCTAGAAAGTACCTACATATATCACTAGGCCTATCTTGCCTAATGCCAAGGGAAAATGGGAGGGAATAATGATCTATCGTGTATGTCCTGCCCTCAGACGCCTGGACTCTGATGATCGTCGTGGTCCTCAGTCCCTCACGTCGTTCCTCGGCATTCTGGATGAGTTACCAATCCATAGGCATCGTGTAGCTGCGCATCTTTGCTATGCTCATTCCCAAATTGCAGTTCCTGGTTGCTGGCTCATCTAGTCGTCACTACTCACTTTGTCTCCCTCAGTCGCCCCTTCGCTGAGACCATATACTTGTGGATCTGGAAGCGATTTCTCCCTTCTGAGTTCCCAGTGGGCGTGATCCAATCACAGCAGCTCTGAGCACCATGGAGTTCCACTGATGGCGAGCCACTCACTACTCCTGCGTCGTCACTCCAGACTCCTCCAAGACCATCAGCTCACAGTCCTCGGCGCCCTTACACCGCTGGAACTCGGCTTTCTCGCACTTCCCTGAAGTGTTGTAGTCTTCCGTAGTCATTGTGAAGATGTCAGGCTGCGTTACTCCACTGAATGAGGTTCCTGGACCTCCAAACTCAAGAGCTCAACCAGCGCACGTCCGCTCTCAACGAAACGCCGTGAATCTCTGAGGGCTCAGCACTCTACAGGCTCTGAGCCAGGCCTCCCAGTGATGTCACAGCCTCCAGGGGCAGGCTCTCATTGGTCATTTTCATCACGTGACCACAGCCAGCCAATCACCAGCCTGCTGGCGTCTTCACGTTTTTGGCGCAATCCTGGCAAGGCCATCGCCATTTTGTATGCACTAGGGGCGTAAGCCTCCCTTACAAGCTAAATCTAAAATAACCATTTTATACCCGAATAAGTATTCTTGGTAGCTATCACCTATGTCAAACTGATCTGCAACTGCAACTTGGGGAATCTGCAGGGTGTATAGATATGACTCTTCTCGCTAGATAAGGGAAGATATATGAGAGGGCACTGTAACACACTTAATACTGTACATTATTAAAAGTAAGGGTCTCGGTACAGTACTATAATGTAGTTGGGTTCATTCTCGACTCTTGGTCAGGAATCCTGGGGGTTCAAATCCCGGGCGGGACATAGATGATTGAGTATATTTCTTATTAACTAATGCCACTGTTCATCTAGCAGTAAATAGGTACTGTACCTGGAAGTTATTGAGCTTGTTGTTGGGATGCATCCTGGGGAGGTCAGTATTTTGACTTTGGTGGAGACTTTGATATAAGCTAATATACAGTATATATATATATATATATATATATATATATATATATATATATATATATATATATATATATATATATATATATATATATATATATATATATATATATATATAATATATATATATATATATATATATATATATATATATATATATATATACACAGGCTGTATGTCCCTGACAAAATTATTATTTATTAGTTAACCTTTGTCAGTTTTCATCCAATTCCAATTAGTTGTTTATTGTTAATAATTTGCCATTATAATTATGGATGTACAAAACCCCCTTTTGTGATCCCTGATCATAAAGTCTGGACACAGACTTAGTGGATACCTAGTTCCCAAAACCAGTATACAGTATACCTAGTTTCCAAAATCCATTTCCAGTATTATTCCTAACTCTACTCCTTTTGCCAATTAGCTTCCCCCCACCCTGGATATTATCTTCATAATTCATTCACTCAGAACCTAAGTTAGTAACACTAGTGAAATGCCAACCCAAATAAGTGCAGTGGAGTACCTGCTTGATACCTGCTTGATGGGTTTTGGGAGTTCTTCTACTCCCCAAGTCACAATCAAAATTTCCCAGATTTTATTCCTACAGTAGGACAGAAGCATTTGGGCAATGTTTCATTTCAAATTCAAATTCAAATTTCATCTGATACCGCTGTTCACATAGCAGTAAACATGTACAGTACCTGGAAGTTAGGCACCTGTTGTGGGTTGCATCCTGGGAAAGGTTAGTAGTTGCCCTAGGGGGAACCTTGTTAAACCAGCAAGGCTTCCTGTCCCTGAATAAGGACAACCATAAAGTGAACCAAGTACTTGCATCAGCTATAGTTCTGCTCTTCAACAAATATACTAAATAAAGAATGAGAGTAACTCCAGTTCATAAAGATGGTGATATAGCAGACATAGACATTAGACAATTACAGATCAAATACAAACCTACCAAATTAGTTGTGAAGTGAATAGGTACAATTTTGTTAAGATATTGTAAATGAAGGTTTTCATTTAAAAAAATTTATATTAAGACTAATATGCCTTTATACTTCTGATGCCATCAGGTTCGTCGTGGAGACGTCTTGTCAGCATGGGCTGGTATCCGACCTCTGGTTCAAGACCCCAACAAAACAGATACTCAGAGCATTGCAAGAAATCACATTGTTCATGTTAGTGAAAATGGCCTGGTAACAGTTGCAGGGGGGAAATGGACAACATATCGATCAATGGCATTAGACACAATGAATGCAGCAATTAAAGGTTTGTCATTATGTATATAATATTATTATTATATTATACATATATATATATATATACAGTATGTATATATATATATATATATATATATATATATATATATATATATATATATATATATATATATATATATATATATATATATATATATATGTCGTACCTAGTAGCCAGAACTCACTTTTTGGCCTACTACGCAAGGCCGATTTGCCTAATAAGCCAAGTTTTCCTGAATTAATATATTTTCTCTAATTTTTTTCTTATGAAATGATAAAGCTACCTATTTCATTATGTATGAGGTAAATTTTTTTTTATTGGAGTTAAAATTAATGTAGATATATGATCGAACCTAACCAACCCTACCTAACCTAACCTAACCTAACCTATCTTTATAGGTTAGGTTAGGTAGCCGAAAAAGTTAGGTTAGGTAGGTTAGGTAGTCGAAAAACAATTAATTCATGAAAACTTGGCCTATTAGGCAAATTGGGCCTTGCATAGTAGGCTGAGAAGTGCGTTCTGGCTACTAGGTACGACATATATATATATACATACATACACCTCAATCATTAGTTTTACTACAAATATGTTGCTTACAAAATTTACTGTACACTTCTTTTGTTAGTTTCCAAATCACTGCAAATTCTCAGTGTATACCTCAACTAATATTTAGCATAAGATTTGCATCAAACATTATGTGTGTGTTAGTGGCTTTGCCAGAATGTATCATTTGATCACCAAACTTTTTACAAACAAACCCATTGTTTTTTCTTGTGAAAGTATAAATAAATAATTTAGTAAATAAATAATATATCTGAGATAAAGAGTGGGAAAGTAAGATTTTGATGCCAAGTTGTGCTGAGATGAGAATATGGAGAGCAAAACATCCTTTTGGGTACCAGATGAGATTTTATTAGATATTAATCTAAGGGCCACGATCTTTAGTGACCTCAATGGGAACAGGAAGCTAGTGGTTTGTGAAAGGGAACCCTATTACTCCTGAAGATTTTTCCAGAGGAATTTTGAACCAGATTTATTGTCTTGACATTTACAGTTTCAGTGGGTGGGTGATTCTATGGGTTTATTATACAATGGATAAAAAAGCATCTTTTGTTATCTATCCTAAATTATGACTTGTTAACTGAAAACTGATGATCCCTTGTGGGAATTATATTTGATTTTTTAATGAAGTGGTCAGGATTAATATCCCCCAGTTTGTTCAGTATCTTATGAAAGTTTAGTTTTTAGTTTAGTTCATTTATTATGCACCCCATACCCATCCCGTGGGCGGTAGTGGAAAGGGTTACAGAGGCACATAATGGGCTCAGGGACTGAACCCCACAATTCATTTAGCTAAGCAAGTTACAATCTTGATGAGCTAGTTACAAAATTCAATATAAGTCGTCACATCAACAATGGGTTTGAGATCGACCTCAAGTACAGGTTCTAAATTAAGCAACTGACATATGTGGAGAGCTAGTGTCACAATTTATATGTTTGTCCTGCACACCGGCCCCCATCCAGCGGGCAGCGGTGCATAGGTTACAATCACTTAGTTACTACCTACAGTTAGCAAACTGGGGATATTTGGCTAAAATTTCTGGTAGCAGATCATTTTGAATGAAATATTTACACATCGCTGGAACATTGGTTATAGAATTGTCTCTAAATTCACGTATCTTTTCGCACTCCATCATATAGTGACGGAGAGTGTGCGAATAATTTTGTTGACAGTTTACATTTGGTCAGGTCTACATCGGCAGATAATGAGAATTCCCAGAGATACTTGTAACCGAGTCTAAGCCGAGCAGTAGTAACATCTAGAAGTCTGCTGATTTTGTTGGATGATCCATAGATGTGTGGCTCCTCTTGCATGATAGTATGATGATAGATGGAATTACTGGTGTCAATTTCACTTTGCCTCAGATCTACAAGATCTTGTTGAAGTTCTCGGTGTACTGCTGCTCTCAGATTGCTCATTGACAATCCAAGGTTACACTCAACGGCTCCTTTAAAGGTAGATTCTTTGGCTAACTTATCAGCTCTATCATGCATTCGGAGGCCAACATGAGATGGAGACCACATGAAATGGACTCTGTTACCATCCTTAATAATTTTGTTGTATTTGTGTCTAGCTTCGGACACGAGCATGTTACAGTTATGTCTTAAAGAGTTGAGAGCATTTAAGGATGATAAGGAGTCACTTACAATTAATGTATCAAGTTTGGAGACTTGTACACATTTCAGTGCAAGGATCAAGGCAAATAGTTCAGTCTGAAGGGTAGAGGCCCAGTTGTTTATACGGACTCCCCACTCAAAGTACAAGCCATCGCCATTGTCAGAACAACTGCACTTCCAGCTGCACCCGTGGTGCGGTGTAGGGAACCATCAGTGTATATGATTTGAGAGAGAGAATGCTCTGTGGACAGAGCATCAATATGGCGTTGAGCTTTGCCTCAAGACGAAGCTTGGGCTGTCTAACTAAAAGGGTGTAAACCTCCCACGGTGCAGGAAAGTGCCGTTGTTGTTTCTCTTGGTACAAATCATGAACCCCATACATTCTGAGTTGAGTTCCAGTTTTTGTTATCCATTTGGAACAATGCTGATCTTCAATAAAGTAAGTCTGGAGGGCTTCTGTGCAAGGATTAGGATGAGTTAGCCTAAGCATTTTTATACCAATTTGACAGTTAATTTCAGTAACACGATCAACAACGCTCAGAATATTAAGTTCCTTTCTCATATTAAGTATCTTTGTGGTACGAGGGCACCCAAGGATTATCCTCAGGGCTTCGTTCTGCAATTTTTCAAGCCCTCCAAGCTTTCTTTCAGGCATCAAAACAAGCAGAGGTGCAGCATAATCCACTAAAGATCTGATGTATGCAAGGTACATCATTTTGACAATTCTGACATTGGCACCATAGCCTGAGTGATAACCTGCAACAGCCTTGAGAGCTCGGAGCCTCTCTTTATACTGACGACAGAGTCTGAATACAACAGGACCATACAGTGGCACCTCAAGGCCAAGGTATTTGAATCTGTTTACATAGTCAAGCTGGGAGCCATCAGATAGTTGCATCTTGCGAACAGCTCCTCCCTGCCTGGGTGGGCGCCGATTTAGTATCTTTGTTTTCTCTGCTGAGATAATTAAACCTAGGTCCTGACATGAATCTAATACAGAGTTAAGAGTGTTCTGCGTGTTAGCATACCCAGTGGTGTGTATCATTATATCATCAGCATAGCTAATGATGTGGACGTTGGGTTTGCTCGGTATAGAGTTTAACAGCGTGTTTATTAAGATATTAAATAAGGTAGGACTGAGGACACCACCCTGCGGGGTACCTAGTTCAAAGTCTCTTGTTACACTCCTATGCCCCTGGAAAAATACAGATGACTTCCTGTTGGATAAGTAACCCCTGATCCAACAAAGAAGCCGACCACCAATATTCATTCTTGCAAGCTCACTCAAGATAACATGTCTATTTGCAATATCAAAGGCAGACTTAAGATCTAGGAAGGTGGTATATGACTTTTCAGTGTGCAGGGTAAGAAAGGTGGTGATGCAATGATGCACACTCCTTCCATGCATGAAGCCATATATCTGGGGGGATAGCATGGTTCTTATTCTATGGAGGAGACGGTTTAGGACCATTCTCTCGAATGTTTTGCAAATGCAGCTAGTAAGGGAAATTGGGCGGAAAGCATTCTCTTGATTTGGCTTGGGAATTGGAATGATTATACTGTTGGTCCAAGAGATAGGAAGTTCCCCAGTAACATAGCTCATATTATACAGCTCAAGCAGGGGATTCCCTGGTACTAAAGGGAGCAGACGCAATATGTCATAAGTGATACCATCTTCACCGGGGGATGTGGCTTTGCCTTTGTTTAGGGCCGCGAGTAATTCAAACTCAGTGAATGGCACGTTGCATTCATCTTCCTTGTGGAGCATGAAGTCAACGAGCCTTTCTCGATCTCCGTAACCAGCATTTAATCTGAACTGTATGTCTGGGGGAAGATTATTGAAGCTAGAGGTGGTTGCCCAAGCATCGACTAACTCGTTTGCTCTGTGTAGAGGGTGAGGGTGTGCTACTTGGCCGATCTTATCGCCTTTAATTCTTTTAATATCCTTCCATGCCTGGCTGAGGGGGTGTGAGAGTTGAGACTGTTAACAAAAGTTTCCCAGTTATCTTGCCTGAGCTCTGTCATGCGCTCCCTCGCCTTGGCTAGGGCTTTCTGAAAGAGCTTGAGCATTGCTGGCGTACGTGTTTCCCTATATGCAAGTCCAACTCGTCTGGCAGTGCGTTTCAAAGTACGCAGTTTGGGGTCATTGTAATAGGCATGACGTTTATTACCTTTCATGTCGTTCCGACTATTGGATGGTGCAGGGGGCCGACCTAAAGGGTCAGCAAACATCTGAATGCTCTGTACTAGATCGTCGTTAAATGTCTGGACTGTGGAGGGATCATAAGTGCTGTACCACTCTGACACATGAGCAACAAAGTCTTCACGTCGAGCAGGAGGAACACTGAGCCGTTTGCGTTTGAAAGTTCCACCGGGCAGGATGGTATCTCCTATACATAGAGTAGTCAATCTAGGGTGATGATCTGACAACAAATCTGTTACAATAGATGATGTGCACCAGACGTGAGAGACGTTGAAACCAACACAGAGGTCTAGAATGCCTCCACAAATATGCGTGGGTTCAAGGTCACCCACAATCTGCACATCTTGGTGACTATTTAGTAGCGACAGCAGTTGATTCCCATTACCGTTACTGAAGCGAGAGCCGCCAATGTCCTTGTGTCTAGCATTGTAGTCACCAAGAATGATGGTTGGCTCTGCTTGAGCGCAGGCCGGAAGATCAATATAATTTAACTTTCCTGCTGGAGCATATAGATTAAATACATTGAGGACAGAGTTGCCCACATAGATCCTCACTCCATGATACTGTTGACCGGCAGTTTGTTTTTCTGGCAGAAGTTGATGGGGTAGGGATTGTTTGATGTATAGAATGCAAGAGTTACTGGATCTGAGGTTGTAAGAAACAAATGAGGGCAATTTCGGGGGTGAGGATCTTGCGGGAACTCTGCACTCCTGGAGACATACAATATCGATGTGTTCAGTTGTTACTTTGTGATGTAAATCTGAGAACCTTTTTTGAGGGATGCAATGTTCCAGCTAAGGATGGATAACTTAGTTAATTGTGCATTTAAAGTCAGCATTATATATTGATATTATTAGTTCACTTAATATATGTTATCTATATACATATTATCTATTGCACTACGGTATAAGTCCAGGAACATTTTTTAGTTTTTTACCAATGTCACACATTTGTATCCAATGGTCTAGTACAATTTGTCGGTCATTTCCAGCTATAGAGTCGTTTTGAACATACTTTAGCACAACTTTGGCAGTTAACCTGCGTGGAAGGGCTCCACTACACAAGATTTCAAGATCACTAGAAGTTTCCCCTGATGGGCAAGCGAACACATGTTTGGAGGGTTCAGGGGTGGAAGGGGAAGTTTGGCAGTCATTGCTTACAAGTCCCCTCATACACGTGAGCATCGTCGAAATATCGCTGGTGGATTTTTTCTCATGTTGGAGTTGCTCTTGCAGCCGCTCCGTTTGCTGCTGTGACTGCTGCTGGTGTTCCTGCAACCGGTCACGAAGGGCAACCACTGCTTGAACAGTGGAGCAACCCAAGGGCGAGGTGGTAGGGAGGCTGAGGTTGCGATCTGTCTCATTTTGATCCAGTTCCTTATCCCCCACTTCCAGTTGACTGTGGGGTCCAGCTGTGGATGGTGGTCTCACAGTAGGTGACATTATCCCAGAACCAGGAAGTGGCCACTCTACATCAGGGGAAGGCCCACCACTGGCAGAAGATGCAGCACCTGGTTCTTGTGGGGGAGCTGGGATGATGGCAGGAGTCTTCGGTCTGGTACCGGTCCCCTTGTGCACTTCGTAATTATCAGGTGGTGAGTTTGGCAGCCAGCTGGAGCGAACATCACNAGTCGTTTTTAACATACTTTAGCACAACTTTGGCAGTTAACCTGCGTGGAAGGTCCACTACACAAGATTTCAAGATCACTATAGAAGTTTCCCCTGATGGGCAAGCGAACACATGTTTGGAGGGCTCAGGTGGAAGGGAAGTTTGGCAGTCATTGCTTACAAGTCCCCTCATACACGTGAGCATCGTCGAAATATCGCTGGTGGATTTTTTCTCATGTTGGAGTTGCTCTTGCAGCCGCTCCGTTTGCTGCTGTGACTGCTGCTGGTGTTCCTGCAACCGGTCACGAAGGGCAGCCACTGCTTGAACAGTGGAGCAACCCAAGGGCGAGGTGGTAGGGAGGCTGAGGTCGCGATCTGTCTCATTTGATCCAGTTCCTTATCCCCCACTTCCAGTTGACGGTGGGGTCCAGCTGTGGATGGTGGTCTCACAGTAGGTGACATTATCCCAGAACCAGGAAGTGGCCACTCTACATCAGGGGAAGGCCCACCACTGGCAGAAGATGCAACACTTGTTCTTGTGGGGGAGCTGGGATGATGGCAGGAGTCTTCGGTCTGGTACCGGTCCCCTTGTGCACTTCATAATTATCAGTGGTGAGTTTGGCAGCCAGCTGGAGCGAACATCACCTCCAGATGATTCTGAACAGCGAGTGGGACTGATTGCAGCATTTGGCAACTGCTCTACATGGTGGTTTGAAGGGTATGGCGAGTGTTGTGTCAACACCTCCGGGAAACATGGTTCCTGGCACCTGACGGGCAGGCGCAGGTTGAACAGACACCTGTCGTCTGGCCCCGTGGTGCACTTGGTGCTTGGCAGATGGTGAAGTATTTGGTATCCAGCTGCTACGAACACTACGTCCTGGTGGCTCTGCACAGGAATTAGAGCCGCAGCTGTACCTGGCAACCGTCTCCCGGGTGGCGGGGCCGGGCACCTGGCCGTAAGCAGCTGGTCGCTTGACACAGTCAAGGTGCCAGGCTTGAACACCGCTCCTGCCACAGTTTATGCATTTTTCACTTACTGACTGCAGTTCCTTTATGAGTTTAAAACACATCTCAGATTTATGAGGTTCACCACACACGGCACAAAAAAGTTTTTTTGTGCAGTACCTGGCCACGTGACGTCCCCATCGTTGACACTTATAACACCTACGAGGGGGAGGGTTGTAGAGGGCAATGTTATAGTGCCGACCTAAAGCTGCTCTAGAGTAAATTCTGTCCGTATAGGCGTGGCACCTTTCCATGTGGCAGCTATGAGGCCATTTCTCAGACGTTTAGAGTTTACAATATTTTCATCACAAAGATATTCAGACTTAATGAGTTTATTAACATTAATATGACAATGCTTACTTTTGGACGCCTAGGTGCTGCATTTTTCATTTTAATGCCTGCATACTCTGTGTTTACCACACATTTACAAAAGTACTGTCGTTTGTAACGAAGACATAGTCACTTTCATCTCTAGGTAACCTAATGACCTTATCATAATGTGCCTCAGAGGCTTCACAAAACCACTGCACTTTTCTCTCTACTGTGGTTCCCAGAGGAAAATCTAGCCGTACATGTCTGGCAGCAGCCGAATTGGTGGGTTTGATCGTGCCTTTTTGAACTGCTTACGGCGCTGACTTCTACTCATTTGCAACGTGAATCCCCCATCATCTGCACCGCCTTCTGATGTGTCGTGGGTCACCACTGAGGAGGTGGCACCATCTTTAGAAAACAATTGATGAGTGTGCGATGGGTCCACAAAGTCACTATCTGGCAACGGCGATGTGCTGCCCGGCACCTTATCCGGGCATTGCCATGGCGTTAAAGACACAACACCTATATGCAGAGTATTATGGTACACTCGCTCCACAGTGAACCACAAAGCAGCACATCAACAAATGGCCTATTCACAGGGTGGAAGGGGCGCCAACCATCAAACAAGATCAGCAGAAATAAATCGGCCAGCCTGCATATATGAGGCTGTACTATTTCAAGGTCACAGCGCACCTTGCAGGTTGGCGCGCAAAGATTTGAAGTGGTGGCACACAACTAGAAATGCTCTACAAATCAGGGACCCGAATGTGGAATGACCTTCCCAACATGTTAAAGACTGTACCTCTCTCAACCAGTTTAAGATTAAAACTAAACACTACCTGATAAATTCCCTGTAACCTACCTTACCCTCTATTGTCAACCCATGTCTGTTATTTTTTTATTCAACGCTGTTTGTCTACCTATTGTATTTGTGTTGCTTTTTCAGTCATGTTCCCCCTTTTTTTATCTTTATTTGTATCTGTTCTCAATACATTTTATTCTTTTTGCTTAATTAGTATTAAGTTTTAGATATTATGTTTTCTTGCCCGAAACGCATTGCGTAATAGTGGCTTTAGGCATTGTATGTACTAGCTCTATCTAAATCGATCCACTTATGTAAAATCACTTTATGTATGTACCTTTCCTGAATAAAATATTATTTATTTATTTATTTATTTATTTATATATAATATCTGATTTTGGAGAGTATACCAACTGTTTTAGATCCTTTCTTAGTTGTGTTGTATGTGGGGACTGAAGTTGAGTCTCTTGTCTAGGAATAGGCCTAGAAACTTACCATCATTTTATCGCTAATGTTTACATTGTTTATCTGAAGTTGAATTGCATTTGTAGATTTGCTTCCAAATAAGATGTAGTAGGTCTTTTCTATGTTAAGTGTTAGTTTGTTGGTTGACATCCATAAGTGGACTTTTTTTAGTTCATTATTAACAACGTTATTTAGTGTATGTGGGTTGGGTTGGAGTAGATGAGGGTAGTATCATCAGCAAACAATATAGGTTTCAGAATGTTAGAGACATTAGGCAGATCATTGATGTATATAAAAATAGAAGAGGTCCCAAGATGCTGCCCTGTGGCACTCCAACGGTTATTGGTAGAGTGGGAGAGGTTATATTATTGATGGCTACACATTGGTGTCTATCACTAAGATAGGATTGGATATAGTCCAGTGCATGGCCTCGGATTCCATAATGATGGAGTTTACATAAGAGGTAATTGTGATTAACAGTATCAAAGGCCTTTCTCAGGTCAATGAAGAGTCAATCGGAAACTCATTTTTGTCAAGGGCTGAGTAAATTATATCAAGGAGACTAATAATTGCATCGTTGGTACTCTTTTGGAGCGGAAGCCAAACGACAGGGGCTAAGAATGTCAAATTTTACGAGATAGGAGTAGAGCTGTTTGTAGATCATTTTTTCAAATATTTTTGATAGTATGGGTAGGATTGATATTGGTCTATAATTGTTTATGTCTGCCGATTACCTCCTTTATGAACTGGCGTTACTCTTGCTTTTTTAAGGATATCAGGGAAGGTATGACACTCAAGGGATTTGTTGAACAGCAGAGCTATAGGTGGCGCAATGGCATGGGAGGCACTCTTGTATACAATGGATGGGATTTCACTAATGTTCCCAGCTTTGGTTTTTAGTGAGTGTATGATGGACACAACATCTGTCGGGCTGACTGTGAAAGGAGAAGAGAGTTTGGATAGCTGCCTGAGAGATATGTGTTGATATGTACTACCCAAAATCATTTAGGTCCTCTAATTAATCAACACAAAGCTGCTATTAGGACAATATTCAACTCTGGCCCCAGACATCACTCGGTACCCCTACTCAAATCTCTGAATATGTTAGATATTAAGTCACTGCACATCTCTCATGTGTATCATACATATATAAAACGCTGAACTGTAATGCCAATCCTGAACTCAAAAACTTCATTGAAGTTTTTATCAGAACCCATGAGCACCACACCAGAAACAATACCTTTTTGATATTCCAAGAGTACGATTTAGCGAGTTAATCTTATACTCGCTCCATTATCTCATTATCTTCATAGCATAACTAATTACAGAAGCTACAATCCTTTCCCCAATACTCTCCTCACCTTGTTGGAGGGAGCTGAGGGTGTAATCACCATATAACCCAGCGATGGAGAACAGCAAGACAGTACAGTCTCCAGTCAAGAATGTAGTACTCGGCTTGGGCAGTTCTAGTCGACCCAAGACGCTACAGCTTCGACACAGAGCAGACAGCAGACTACGACCGCATCGAGCCGCCACGCTCTCGCTCCCCGAGTTCAGACACTCACATTCTCATCGAGCCGCCATGCTCTCCTACATAGAGCTCCACGACTCCGGCCTCACTCAGCTCTCTGCTCTGCTCCAGGCTTCGTCTCAACGTCTACGACACTGCTGTATCCAGGACTACTAATAAATATGAAACTCACTAAACTTGTGTATCTAATCTACCCAACAACGTAACATAAACGTACGTTACACCAGAATAAATACAGTTTTGATATTCCTAGAGTACGACTTAATCAAACTAGAAGTGCTTTACAAATCAAGGGACCCAGATGTGGAATGACCTTCCCAACCATGTTAAAGACTGTATCTCTCTCAACCAGTTTAAGAGAAAAACGAAGCTATACCTAATAATTCCCTGTAACCTGCCTTACCCCTCTATTGTCAACAATGTGTTTTGTTTAAATGACGCTGTTTTGTCGACCGAATTGTATTTGTGCTGCTTTCTCAGCAATGTTCCCCCTTCTTAACTGTTTTTTTTTGTTCTCAACTCATTTTATTCCTTATGCTTAATTAGTATTAAGCCTTAGTCATTTAAGTTTCTCATGCCCGAAACGCTTTGCGTAATAGATTTAGGCAATTATTTAGGCATTGTATGTACTAGCCCTATCTATAACTCCATCACTCTGTGCAATCACTTGTATGTATGTACCTTACCTAAATAAACATTTTGATTTTGATTTTTTGATGTGTCTGAGTCTGTGGGATTTACTTGCAAGGTTAGCACCAATCGATGAAAGAAGCTATTAAATTCATTCGCCATTCTAAATCAGATGACGGTGTAGGGCCATCCTTAGAGAGTGTTTATCTGGTTGTGGGAGTGTTGTTTAGTTCCTAGA
>WNGS01133814.1:0-19767 GCA_020271785.1 Procambarus virginalis
CTTAATGACGCAAAAAAAAAAAAAATTTTTTGGTTTAATGAAATTAGTATTTACAGCACATGATGTAAAACAATGTATTAACACATAATCACAATATCTCTGTCAATCAACTTGACCGTTAGATCCCTAGGTAAACATTCGATGATGTTAGTGCCTTGATTAGAACATTGACAATCAAATTCTCTTTATTATACTTACTGAAACGTGTGTGAAAGAGGATCTACTCACTCTTTAGAATGCCTAACTACTCGGCAATTCACAACTGTCGTCAAATTCAGAGAGGTGGTGGTACTACTCTTTACTACCACCAAGAACTAACTGCTTAAAAATAATTAGAACTAGAGACTGCTGTGGGGAGTATATCTTCGCCAGTTTCAGAGTCAAGGGTGCCAGAGTCTGTCCTTGTCTGTGGGTGCAGTCTATAGAATTCCTAACACTGATGTGCCGAATTCAATTCAAACCTTAGAAATCTAATACTCGATACCAGACTGAACAAAAACCATCTAATTATCGCAGGGGACTTTAATATTGACCTCTGCGAGCCTGAACACCCTCTGCTGTTAGCTTCCTTAACTGTATGAATTCCTGCTTCCTCATACCCTTATCAACTAAACCTACTAGAATCACTAGATAGTACTGCCACGATCTCTTATCACATTATGGACCAACATAACCTCTCCAGCTTACTCAGGTATAATCACCGATAGCACTACAGACCATACCCCACATTTCTCTTAACTTAACATTATCAAACCACCTCTTGAGTCAAGGGAGTTTAGCTTTAGGCTACACAATGAAACTGCTATGGACAATTTTATAACTGCTCGCTGATAATGTCAACTGGGAATTCCGAGTTAGGTAACATAGGGGACATCAACCTAGCAGTGCAATCTTTTCTTCAAAAACTCTTAACCTTTATAACACCCACTGTCCTAGGCTTACAAAACAAGTCACAACCAAAAGGCTTAACAATCCTTGGCTTACAAAGGGGATACTTAATTCATTAATAAAAAACATGACCTCGAGAAGAAGTACAGGTTAGGAACTGTCTCCAAAGAATTTCTCAAGAATACTCGTTATTGCTATCTAAAATTATTAGACGAGCCAAAACTAAATTCTACGAAGATAAATTTACCCCAATAAAGAGCAACATTAAAAAACCTTGGAGCACAATCTCACAAATATTGGATCAAAGAAGATTTTAAATAACAAACCAACACTCCTGTCCAATAACGATGGTCAGCTTTCAGCCTCTGATTCTGCTATTGAGTTCAATAGGTTCTTCTCTTCCATTGGTCATCCCTTGCAAACGATATTCCATCTTCCAGTACTGATGTTAAGGACTATCTTACAGGCAACTATCCACAGTCTCTGTACCTAAAGCCTACTAATTCCACTGACGTCAATGAGATAATCCTTTCCCTTAAAACCAAGTCTAGTGCCCTTGATGAGATACCGACTTTAATTACAAAAAAGCCTCCAGATCTTTAGCCCCTGCTATTGCATTGCTCTTCAACAAGTCACTTAACTCCAACCTTTCAGATATTCTAAAGAAAGCGAGAGTAACCCCTGTCCCAAATGTGGTGATCTCACAGATGTTAACAACTACAGACTATTTCAATCCTGCCTAATTTGTCAAAAATATTTGAAAAACTAATCTACAAGCAGCTTTACTCTTATCTAGCCAAACACAATATACTTAGCTCTTGTCAATATGGCTTCAGACCCAAAAAAGCACTAACGATGCACTTATTAGTATGATTAACTTGATTCATGCAGCTCTTGATAAAAATGAGTTCCCTGTTGGGTTATTTGTGGACCTGCGTAAGGCTTTTGACACTGTCAACCACCAAAACCTTCTTCTTAAATTACATCATTATGGAGTCAGAGGACACTCACTGCAATACCTCAAATCTTACCTTACTGACAGGCTCCAGTATGTTTCTGTGAATAATTCAATTTCTCCCACCCTACCCATCAACATTGGTGTTCCTCAAGGCAGCATACTTGGCCCTCTCCTCTTTCTCATCTACATTAATGACATTCCAAATGCCTCCCAACACCTCAAACCATTTCTATTTGCTGACGACACAACCTTCATTTACTCCAGTCCTGACCCCCCTTGCTCTAAATGCCACAGTAAATACTGAGCTAAATAAAGTCCATCTTTGGCTAACTGCCAACAAACTCACCCTTAACATTGACAAAACTTTCTATATTCTGTTTGGCAATAAATCCTCTAATCAAATAAATCTCAATATAAACAATACCCAAATTTGTAACAAATTAGATGGCAAGTTCCTTGGCGTTCTCATTGACCACAAGCTGAATTTCCAGGGACACATTCTAAATATATCAAAAAAAGTTTCAAAAACTGTTGGTATTCTTTCTAAGATCAGATATTATGTACCCCGACCTGCCCTGGTGACTCTCTATATTACTCACTCATCTATCCATATCTCAACTATGGTATTTGTGCTTGGGGTTCTACTACCCAAAATCATTTACGTCCTCTATTACTCAACACAAAGCTGCTATTAGGACTATATCCAACTCTGGCCCCAGACATCACTCGGTACCCCTACTCAAATCTCTGAATATGTTAGATATTAAGTCTCAGCACATTCTATCATGTGTATCGTACATATATAAAACGCTGAACTGTAATGCCAATCCTGAACTCAAAAGCTTCATTGAAGGTTGTAACAGAGCCCATGAGCACCACACCAGAAATAAATACAATTTTGATATTCCAAGAGTACGGCTTAATCAAACTAGAAATGCTCTACAAATCAAGGGACCCAGAATGTGGAATGACCTCCCCAACCATGTTAAAGACTGTACCTCTCTCAACCAGTTTAAGAATAAAACTAAACACTACCTAATAAATTCCCTGTAATTAACCTACCTTACCCCTCTATTGTCAACCCAAGCCTGTTATTTTTTTTAATCAACGCTGTTTGTCTACCTTTTGTATTTGTGCTGCTTTTTCAGTCAAGTTCCCCCTTTTTTTTATCTTTATTTGTATTTGTTCTCAACACATTTTATTCTTTATGCTCAATTAGTATTAAGTTTGTAGCGAGTTAATCTTATACTCGCTCCATTATCTCATTATCTTCATAGCATAACTAATTACAGAAGCTACAATCCTTTCCCCAATACTCTCCTCACATTGTTGGAGGGAGCTGAGGTGTAATCACCATATAACCCAGCGATGGGAGAACAGCAGGACAGTACAGTTTCCAGTCAAGGATGTAGTACTCGGCTTGGGCAGTTCTAGTCGACCCAAGACGCTACAGCTTCGACACAGAGCAGACAGCAGACTACGACCGCATCGAGCCGCCACGCTCTCGCTCCCCGAGTTCAGTCACTCACAATTCTCAATCGAGCCGCCACGCTCTCCCACATAGAGATCCACGGCTCCGGCCTCACTCAACTCTCTGCTCTGCTCCAGGCTTCGTCTCAACGTCTACGACACTGCTGTATTAAGGACTACTAAATAAATATGAAACTCACTAAACACTGTGTATCTAATCAACCCAACAACGTAACATAATCGTACGTTACAAGTTCTAGATATTAATGTTCTTCCTGCCCGAAACGCATTGCGTAATAGTGGCTTTAGGCATTGTATGTACTAGCTCTATCTATAATTTGATCCATTAATGTATCATCACTTGTTTGTATGTACCTTACCTGAATAAACATATTTATTTTTATTTATTTATTAGTCACCATAATTAATTCATCTTTAATTTTCTTTTGTTATAATGAGCTATTATGCTTCTTCATTTAAGGATTATCTATTTTTAATCATTTATGATTGTATTATTAATTAATTATTTATTTATTAAATAATTAATTATTATTATTTTAAAATTAAAATAAGTCCCCCACTCCAATTCAATTTCTTTCTTTATTATGCACCCCATACCCATCCCGTGGGCGGTGGTGTAAAGGATTACAGAGGCACATAATCGGTTCAGGAACTGAACCCTCTAGTTCGTTTAGCTAAGCAAATAACAATGTTTGACGCTAGTTACAAAATTATCAATGTTGTATACACATGTACACACCCTCATACATACATGTACATATATATATACGTATACACATATACATACACATACATATCTAATCACCCACACAAATACACACATCAAGAATCTTTGTGTCACAAGTGACACAAAGAGGTGTCACAAGTGACATTACAAGAGGCTCACAACAGTCACTATACAAGGCACTTTACATCTATAGTGAGTCACACAGTTACTAGTCTTGCTGCACACCCACCCAACTGGGCGGCAGCTTTACAGTCATGTGCATGCATTACCGACAGTAAGCAAATTTTGGATACTTCGCTAAAATTTCGGGCAGCACATCATTGTGAATGAAGTACTTACACATTTCTTGGACACTATTGATGGTGTTATCTCTAAATTCCGCAATTTTTTCACATTCCATTATATAATGACGCAAAGTATGCGAATAGTTCTGCTGACAGAGTTTACATTTAGTCAAATCTACATCAGCAGATGTTACAAACTCCCAGAGGTACTTGTAGCCGAGCCTAAGCCTAGCAGTGGTAACATCTAGAAGTCTGCTAACATTATTGGATGACCCATAGACGTGCGGTTCTTCATGCATAATAGAATGATGATAGATGGAGTAACTGGTGTGAATTTCACTTTGCCTCAAGCCTCCGAAATTTAGTTGATGTTCCTGGGATATTACTGCCCTCAGGCTGCTCAAAGGCAGTCCAAGTTGGTAATCAATTCCCTCTTTACGAGCAAAAGTCTTGGCTAGCTCATCAGTTCTATCATGCATTCGGAGACCAATATGGGAAGGAATCCACAGGAGACAAACTCTGACTCCATCATTGATTATTTCACTATATCTGTGTCTAGCTTCAGAGATAAGCACGTCACAGTTATGCCTTGGGGAGCTGAGGGCAGTCAAGGATGACAAGGAGTCACTTACAATTAGCGTGTCAACTTTGGATTCATATACGCGCTCTAGTGCAAGGATTATGGCAACCAATTCTGTTTGAAGAGTGGAGGCCCAGTTACTTAGTCTCGCTCCACACTCATGGGAGATGGAACCATCTCTCCCTGTCACAACAACTGCACTTCCAGCTGCACCATAGGACTGATGCAAGGATCCATCAGTGTAAATAATCTGGGAAAGGGAGCGCTCTCTGACTAAAGCATCAATTTGGCTTAAGGCATTGTACTTTGCTTCTTGTCGAAGCAAGGCCTGTTCTTTAATCAGCTTCTTGGGTGGGAAAGGGGGAACAGTAATTTGGAAAGGAGTGATCTCCCATGGGGCAGGAAAGTGTTGTTGTTGTCGCTCTTGGTGGGGGTGATGAAAGTTATACATTCTGAGCACATTGGCAGTTACAGTAATCCATTTGGAGGGATGCTGACCTTCAAGGAAGAAGGCTTGGAGGGCTTCAGTGCAGGGGTTAGGGTGGGTTAGCCTAAGCATCTTGATACCAATTAAAGCATTAATTTCAGTGATACGATCACTTACACATGAAATATTCAGTTCCTTCCTCATGTTTAGTAATTTAGTTGTACGGGGGCATCCGAGGATAATCCTCATGGCTTCGTTTTGCATCTTTTCCAGCCCTCCAAGCATTCTCTCAGGCACTAGAGCAAGCATGGGTGCAGCATAATCAATCAGAGACCTAATATGAGAGATACATCATTTTGACAATTCTCACATTTGCACCATAGCTTGGATGGTAGCCTGCCACAGCCTTGAGAGCACGGAGCCTCTCTCTACATCGGCGACCCAGTCTGGCTACAACATTGCGGTACAGTGGAACTTCAAGACCAAGGTATTTGTATCTGGTTACATAGTCGAGCAGAGAGCCATCATGCAACTGCATTTTGCGAACGGCCCCACCCCGCCTGGGTGGGCGTCGGTTCAGGATCTTTGTTTTCTCTACTGAGATGACCAAGCCTAGTTCCTGACATGTGTGCAATACAGAGTTCAGAACATTTTGGGTGTTGGTATACCCATTGGTGTGGATCAGTATATCATCCGCATAGCTAATGATGTGTTCGCTTGGGCTCCTAGTTACTGAGTTTAGAAGTGCATTGATTAACACATTGAACAGAGTAGGACTGAGGACACCTCCCTGTGGAGTGCCAAGTTCAAAATCTCTCGTTACACTCCTATGCCCTTGGAATAGTACAGATGACTTCCTGTTGGATAGATAGCCTCTTATCCACCGTAAAAGCCATCCTCCAACATTCATTTTAGCAAGTTCGCTCAGAATGACGAGTGGGTTAGCAATGTCAAAGGCTGACTTAAGATCTAGGAAAGTGGTGTATGACCTATCAGTATGCAGGGTGAGGAATGTGGTAATACAGTGATGTACACTCTTTCCATGCGTAAAGCCATATATCTGGGGAGACAACATGTTACTAATTCTGTAAAGGAGACGGTTGAGAACCATCCTCTCAAGACACTTACAAAGACAACTAGTGAGGGAGATTGGGCGAAAAGCACTCTGCTGGTTTGGTTTAGGAATGGGAATAATAAGACTGTTGGTCCATGACTTTGGAAGCTCCCCAGTTACATAGCTCATATTATACAATTGAAGCAAGGGATTCCCTGGAACTAGCAGAAGCATACGCAGTATGCCGTAAGTAACTCCATCCTCCCCGGGTGATGTAGCTTTGCCTTTATGCAGAGCAGAGTCTAGTTCGTATTCAGTAAAAAGCATGTCACAGTCATCCTCTTGATGAAGCATGAAGTCAAGGAGCCTTGCTCTATCAGCATATTTATTATTCAATTCGTTCTGTGTGAGTAGAGGAAGACTGTCAAAGCTGGAGGTGGTGGCCCAAGCATCAACAAGCTCATTTGCTCTGTGCAGAGGATTAGGGTACGAGATCTCTGCAGCATTTTTCTCTTTGATCATATTGATATCCTTCCATGCTCGACTTAGTGGCGTGTGAGAATTGAGACCACTGACAAAAGTTTCCCAGTCTGTCTGCCTCAGCTCCACCATACGTTCCCTGGCCTCAGCCAGAGCCGTTTGAAAGAGCTTAAGCATTTCAGCAGTGCGGGTCCTTCTATAAGCTAGTCCAATTCTTCTGGCAGTGCGTTTTAGTGCATGCAATTTAGAATCATTATAATAAGCATAAGTGCTATGACCAGTGTAATTTGGGTTACGTGGCCTAGACGATGGATCAAGTTATTCTATAAACTGCTCGATAGTACCTGTGAGCTCACTGTTAAAATCTTCAACTGATGAAGGCTCAGATGAACTGTACCATTCTGACACATGAGCAACAAAATTGTCTCGTTGATCGATGGGCACAGCCAGCCTCTTCCGCTTGAACACTCCGCCGGGGAGGATAGCGCTCCGTGAGCGTTTTCTTCCAACCACAGAATAGGATATATGTTCAATTTGTTTTAATTTACATGATTCATTAAATAAACTGTATAATTTGCCCAGTGGTATTTGGTATTTAAAGACTCTAACGCTCCGTACTGTCAATAAAGAAGTTAGTTTAGTTTAGTTCATTTATTATGCACCCCATACCCATCTTGTGGGCGGTAGTGGAAAGGGTTACAGAGGCACATAATGGGCTCAGGGACTGAACCCCACAATTCATTTAGCTAAGCAAGTTACAATCTTGATGAGCTAGTTACAAAATTCAATATAAGTCGTCACATCAACAATGGGTTCGAGATCGACCTCAAGTACAGGTTCTAAATTAAGCAACTGACATATGTGGAGAGCTAGTGTCAAAATTTATATGTTTGTCCTGCACACCGCCTCCCATCCAGTGGGCAGCGGTGGATAGGTTACAATCACTCAGTTACTACCTACAGTTAGCAAACTGGGGATATTTGGCTAAAATTTCTGGTAGCAGATCATTTTGAATGAAATATTTACACATCGCTGGAACATTGGTTATAGAATTGTCTCTAAATTCACGTATCTTTTCGCACTCCATCACATAGTGACGGAGGGTGTGCGAATAATTTTGTTGACACAGTTTACATTTGGTCAGATCTCTGGGAATTCTCATTATCTGCCGATGTAGACCTGACCAAATGTCAATAAAGAAGCAGGCATTTTTACCACATTTGCAGCAGGTAAAGTTTGGCTGTAGTAAATAGATGAGTCAGTGCGTTAGTATTGTTAACAAAGAAAATGGTTTAGAAGGGCAAGTTGAAGCAATTCATCCAGTTTCAATATATTCAAATTCAAATGTTTATTCAGGTAAAGAACATACACACAAGGTGTGATACAAACATTGATGGATTTATAGATAGAGCTAGTACATACTATGCCTAAAGCCACTATTACGCAAAGCGTTCCGGGCAGGAAAAACACTAAGATTAAAACTTAATACTAATTGAGATTAAAGTATAAATTGTGTTGAGAAAATATATAAATAAAAAACGGGGGAACATGGCAGAAAAATAGCAAATATACAATTTGGTCGACAAACAGCATTGTTTAAAATAGCAGACATTTAGGGAAAGGTAGGTTACATTGAGTTAATTAGGAATCTCTTAGTTTTTATCTTAAACTGGTTGGAAGAGGTAGAGTCTTTAACATGATTGGGAAGGTCATTCCACATTCTGGGTCTCTTGATTTGTAGTGCATTTCTAGTCTGATTAAGTCGTACTCTTGGAATATCAAACAGGTTTTTGTTTTTGGTGTGGTGCTCATGTGTTCTGTTACAATCTTCTTGGAAGCTTTTAAGGTCAGGAGTGACATTACAGTTTACCGTTATATATATATATATATATATATATATATATATATATATATATATATATATATATATATATATATATATATATATATCGTACCTAGTAGCCACAACGCACTTCTCAGACTACTATGCAAGGCCCGATTNTTACTGCTGCTCGGCTTAGACTCGGTTACAAGTATCTCTGGGAATTCTCATTATCTGCCGATGTAGACCTGACCAAATGTAAACTGTGTCAACAAATTATTCGCACACCCTCCGTCACTATGTGATGGAGTGCGAAAAGATACGTGAATTTAGAGACAATTCTATAACCAATGTTCCAGCGATGTGTAAATATTTCATTCAAAATGATCTGCTACCAGAATTTTAGCCAAATATCCCCAGTTTGCTAACTGTAGGTAGTAACTGAGTGATTGTAACCTATCCACCGCTGCCCACTGGATGGGAGGCGGTGTGTAGGACAAACATATAAATTTTGACACTAGCTCTCCACATATGTCAGTTGCTTAATTTAGAACCTGTACTTGAGGTCGATCTCGAACCCATTGTTGATGTGACGACTTATATTGATTTTGTAACTAGCTCATCAAGATTGTAACTTGCTTAGCTAAATGAATTGTGGGGTTCAGTCCCTGAGCCCATTATGTGCCTCTGTAACCCTTTCCACTACCGCCCACAAGATGGGTATGGGGTGCATAATAAATGAACTAACTAAAACTATTATTGTACCCGGATGGATGCTCGCTTGACTGTTTTGTTTGGATGCTCTTGACTGTTTTGTTTGGATGCTCGCTTGACTGTTTTGTTGTTGACAGACCAGCTGTGTCGTGCCTGTGTACAGGTTAGTTTATGTTCACTCCTAGCTAATTTCTATTTGTTCTAGTGTTAGTCATGTGTACTTTGCTTATTATATTATATATCTTAAGCACTGTTAGTCTTTATAAGTTTTGTATAATATATGGCTTGTGTATTGCAGGATGTAACTGTACTGTAATTATTTGTTCAATAAAGCCACATGTCTGGCAATGCTTCTCCTTTACCTCATTAGGCAAGGAATTTGGCCTAGAGTTATACGACTCTGGTAAAAAGTGGACCTTGGTGAATGAAATTTTACAGCATTGTATTGACCAAGAACTATTGCCAAGTGATCCAATTTTATGCCAGCCCAGTCCAGCTGAAAGTGTATCTAGTAGAAATATGGAGTTAGAATTACAACTAGCCCAGTTAAGACTGCAGAGCAAAAGGCTAGATTAGCCGAGCAAGAGACTAAATTATTAAAACAAAATGCTAAGGTAGAAGAGAAAAGGCTCAAAAATGAGGCGGCAAGAATTAGAGTAGATACCGCTGTACCACCACCAGCCGGGGACTCAAACCCCAGGCATTCTGATAAAAAGTATGACTTGCCTGAATTTTCAGAGTCAGACCCTGAAAGATTTTTTAACCATTTTCAGAGACTAGCCATGTCCATGAACTAACCAAGGGAAGAGTGGGTGAAAATTTTACAGGGGCGGCTTAGAGGTAAAGCACAAGTTATTTTTATAAACATGCCTGACGATGAGTGTTTTGAATAAAGTAAAGTCAGGGAACGGATTTTGAGGGCATATGAAATTACGCCTGAAGCTCACCGCCAAGCTTATCGCAACCTTAGGCCTACTCACAACCAACCTAGCTTTCACTGAATTTGCTAATGACCAAATTAGATTGTTTGAAAAATGGATTCGCTCAGCTAAAGCCGAAACATACGAGGCACTTAAAAATTTAGTTTTAGTGGAGAACTTTATAGATAATATGCCAGAGAATGTTGCACGTTACATTAGGGGAAGGATAGAGGTAGATTCAGATATTGTGGATTTGGCCAAGATGGCAGAAAACTACCAGTTGGCGGGCAAAGGGCCCAATAAAAATAATTCTATCCCACAGAGTAACAAAACTAATACCCACAGCCAGTCCAGACCAGCCCATTCTAACCCTATAACTAATGCACCTTCTGTTTCAGACATAACTAACCCTTTTAAATTGTCTAGCCCCATGGCTCCTAAGAGTGAACCAAAGGGCAATCCTGTTAGTAATGTCTCTTCTCCCCGACGAATCTGTGGTCACTGTAAACGTCCAAACCACCCTACTAGCCGTTGTTGGCAACTGTACCCAGAAAAAAGACCCAATGCTCTTGTTGTGACACAGGGCTTGAGGCTTTCTGAAGGGTTAGGGAGTAAGACCTCCAACCCACAGTGGTTGGACCTGCTTACCCCATTCTTATCGAAAGGGAGACTACTTTTGTCTGAGGGTTCTTCCTGGAGGGACGTGGTGATCTTCCGAGACACCGGTGCCATCCAGACTTTAATTTTAGAGAGTGCTTTGCAAGGTGCCAATACTCTCGACACTGGAGAGGTGGTACTGGTCGAGGGTGTCACTAGTGATACTCGAGCAGTACCCCTCCGTAAGGTTACCCTGGAATCTGATTTCCACAAGGGTATTTGTACAGTCGGAGTCACTTCGTACCTACCTTTCCCTAATGTTGATGTAATATTGGGTAATGATTTAGCCAGGGATAAGGTAGGGGACTCCAGACTGCCTATTATGTTGCCTATGCATATATATATATATATATATATATATATATATATATATATATATATATATATATATATATATATATATATATATATATGTCGTACCTAGTAGCCAGAACGCACTTCTCACCCTACTATGCAAGGCACGATTTGCCTAATAAGCCAAGTTTTCATGAATTAATATATTTTCTCTAATTTTTTTCTTATGAAATGATAAACTTACCCATTTCATTATGTATGAGGTCAATTTTTTTGTATTGGAGTTAAAATTAACGTAGATATATGACCAAACCTAACCAACCCTACCTAACCTAACCTAACCTATCTTTATAGTTTAGGTTAGGTTAGGAAGACGAAAAAGTTTGGTTAGGTTAGGTTAGGTAGGTTAGGTAGTCGGAAAACAATTAATTCAGGAAAACTTGGCTTATTAGGCAAATCTGGCTTTGCATAGTAGTCTGAGAAGTGCGTTCTGGCTACTAGGTACGACATATATATATATATATATATATATATATATATATATATATATATATATATATATATATATATATATATATATATATATATATATATATATATATATATAATAAAATGCTGAACTGTAATGTCAATCCTGACCATAAAAGCTTCCAAGAAGGTTGTAACAGAACCCATGAGCACCACACCAGAAACAAATACAGTTTTGATATTCCAAGAGTACGACTTAATCAAACTAGAAATGTTCTACAAATCAAGGGACCCAGAATGTGGAATGACCTTCCAAATCATGTTAAAGACTGTACCTCTCTCAACCAGTTTAAGTTAAAAACTAAGCATTATCTAATTAACTCTCTGTAACCTACCTTACCCCTAAAATGTCAGTCAATGTCTGCTATTTTTAAACAATGCTGTTTGTTGACCAAATTGTATTTTTGCTATTTTTCTGCCATGTTCCCCCTTTTTTATTTTTATATGTTCTCAATACAATTTATACTTTAATCTCAGTTAGTATTAAGTTTTAATCTTTAGTGTTTTTCCTGCCCGAAACGCTTTGCGTCATAGTGGCTTTAGGCATTGTATGTACTGGGTCAATCTTTAAATCCATCAATGCTTGTTTCACCTCTTGTATGTATGTACTTTACCTGAATAAATATTTGAATTTGAATTTGAACTTTTATTATGTTCCACGTTAATTGGTTCCACAAATCAACAACCCTGTTATCGAAACAGAATTGACCCACCAATTAGCCACCAAACTTATCCAATTAATTCCCATTGTTATACATAAATTGTTATACATAATTGTTATACATGTAAGACATAGATCCTGGTATCATAGCGGGGTCAGTAATTACACCCTGGAAATAGGGAGGTGACCTCGGTATAAGCCTAACGTGTATGAATACACTCTGGCTGCCTGTCCCCCATATTTTTTTGAGAGAGTTAGTTTTTAGTTTAGTTCATTTATTGTGCACCCCATACCCATCTTTTGGGCGGTAGTGGTGTAATGGTATATGCACACCATAGCTCCTTCCCCTTCCCCTTGCTCTTCCTCCTTCCTCTTCCCCTTTCCTTCTCTCGCTCGCCTTCCCTCCCTTTGGTCATCCCTTCCATTTGTCACGGTCTGACCCTCGTGGTCATAAACAGTTTGAAGCCACTTGCTCCCCTCGCTCTCCTGTCCATCTGTCCAGTGACGAATTGAAAACAGTACCTCAGGGCCAATAAACTTGTGCTCTCAAGTAACACT
The DNA here is from genome assembly GCA_020271785.1 of Procambarus virginalis. Lineage (NCBI taxonomy): Eukaryota > Metazoa > Arthropoda > Malacostraca > Decapoda > Cambaridae > Procambarus > Procambarus virginalis. Next base: position 13,044 of record WNGS01133814.1, read on the forward strand.
TGGGTGCCCAGTCGGCGTTTTCCCACAGAAAAGTCGTGGTGCAGTCCCAGTTACTGGCGTTTCCTGTCAAGAGGAATTGACCCATATGGTCAAGCCTGATCCGGATTGGTTGAAGACATATAGGCCTGTGGAATTGGGGCCCCACAGGGTAGTGCCTGTCCTTGCCATTGGCCCGGATTCTAGATCACCCAGTTATGTTTAAATCCATTGGCCATAGGCTTGGGATAGGCGGAGTTAATTTGAGCCTAGGAACTAGGGGGTGGAGCCTGTCCTACTGGTAAGCGTTTTAATAAAGATTAGTTAGTGTGTTCTGGAGCTTAGTGGGGTACAGGTCCCTTTGACCTGTGCAACCCGTCCTCGCAAATTCGTATAGTCAATATTGACTTATTAAATAAGTGCATAGGTGACATACTTAACATAATAGTTTCCCTTGAAAAGCTTCATAGAAAACACCGACCTTACCTAACCTACTTAGTATGTTAAAATAAGCATCTTATAGCTTCGTAATTACAATTGTTTCTTAACCTATTATAGGTATAGGTTAGGTAATAATTGTAATTGAACTCTACAATTCATTTAGCTAAGCAGGTTACAATCTTGATGAGCTAGTTACAAAATTCAATATAAGTCGTCACATCAACAATGGGTTCGAGATCGACCTGAGGTACAGGTTCTAAATTAAGCAACTGACATACATGGAGAGCTAGTGTCACAATTTATATGTTTGTCCTGCACACCGCCCCCCATCCAGCGGGCAGCGGTGGATAGGTTACAATCACTCGGTTACTACCTACAGTTAGCAAACTGGGGATATTTGGCTAAAATTTCTGGTAGCAGATCATTTTGAATGAAATATTTATACATCGCTCGAACATTGGTTATAGAATTGTCTCTAAATTCACGTATCTTTTCGCACTCCATCACATAGTGACGGAGGGTGTGCGAATAATTTTGTTGACATAGTTTACATTTGGTCAGGTCTACATCGGCAGATAATGAGAATTCCCAGAGATACTTGTAACCGAGTCTAAGCCGAGCAGTATAGTAACATATCTAGAAGTCTGCTGATTTTATTGGATGATCCATAGATGTGTGGCTCCTCTTGCATGATAGTATGATGATAGATAGAATTACTGGTGTCAATTTCACTTTGCCTCAGATCTACAACATCTTGTTGAAGTTCTCGGTGTACTGCTGCTCTCAGATTGCTCATTGACAATCCAAGGTTACACTCAACGGCTCCTTTAAAGGCAGATTCTTTGGCTAACTTATCAGCTCTATCATGCATTCGGAGGCCAACATGAGATGGAGACCACATGAAATGGACATATTGATGCTCTGTTCACAGAGCATTCTCTCTCTCTCAAATCATATACACTGATGGTTCCCTACACCGCACCACAGGTGCAGCTGGAAGTGCAGTTGTTCTGACAATGGGCGATGGCTTGTACTTTGAGTGGGGAGTCCGTATAAACAACTGGGCCTCTACCCTTCAGACTGAACTATTTGCATTGCTCCTTGCACTGAAATGTCCTCAGTAGATATCCATTTTGCCTCTCTAGGAAAAGAGAAATAGTCACTGCTTTTAAAATAAAAGCGGTGAAATTCTGTGGGGAAGAATACGCATTACCGTGCTCCACTGTCTAAACGACTAAGTGGCGCGCACGTAGAGCAGGGTACTTAAAAGTGCAGGCGCGGTGAGGCGCCATCTTGCTCGCCATGCAGGTACACCACAAAACGCCCATCCTCCTCCCGGGAATCCCAGCTCACCGGTTTTACGTTCCAAGGGAAGACGTAAAACAGTTTGCTGGGGACACATCTTGATGGAACACGTAGTGTTCCATCTTGCAATGGATTTGTTACCTTGGGGGTGCTCCGACGGAACCCCCAAAGTGACAAGCCAAAAATACCAAGCTTTAGAATTACCGTAAATGCTCATGCAACTTTCAATTAGAGATGTCTCTTCAATGTATTTGATTAATACATTATCATTAACGGCTATCCATTAATTTATTTCTGTATATTAATCTATGGCTATATTCACTAATCATTATTAACGGAGGACGGAGGCGAACGTCAACAGCACCTGGTGGCCCTGCCCTCCCTCCTCGTTTATCAGCTGATCTTTGAGCTCTCGGCTACCAACAAATGATGTAGCATCACCCGAAGGCAGCTAAGTACACAGTGACCCAAATGTGATTGAAAAAACCAACAAGACCAACCCGTATTCTCTCATTTCGACCTCACTAGTGTTGCTCCCTGGAGCTAGAAAGCTGTACCCGACGTTCACTGCTGCCTCATCAACGAGTCTTCCCTATTGTACCTGCCTACATTTTATCCTGCTACCATGCAAAATAAGGCCGGTAAGACCCTTAAGAAAGGAAGCACACCAAACAGGAATAACCCTACTAGCCAGGCTAGCAGCATGATTAGTTCAGCTATCTCCCCCTCGGTGGCCGCCGTGAATACTTCATACCCAAGACTCTACTACAAATTAGAGGTATTGTCAGGCAACATCACCGTGACAAGGTAACTGAGGAAAGGAGGATAGAAGCACAAACCAGTGAATCTGTACGATGGTACAACATGGTTGCAGCTGGCAATCCCAATCATTATGGCCGAAGAGGAGGAGGACGAGGGAGAGAATCAGTAATAGCGAGAATCCGTCTTGGATACAGATATCCATGGAGATATGGAATGGAAACAACAGTTGAGCAGCGAACTTGCAGAATCTGTGGTGAGAGTGATGGACACCGCCTTGACCACTACCTGAGAGAATGTGAACACCTGAGAGACATCAGAAATATGTGTAGATTAATAAACCCCACATTGTTTGAGTTAGGAAAACACTATCTGTCAAATATTGATACTGTTCTTAAAAGATTTCCCCATTTTGCACCCGCAAGATAACGTAAGCTTTTAAGGGTTGATAGATGTTAATCTTCTTGTTTGAGGAGCTGTTCACTTGAGACAGTTAAGCAAGTCCCAGCTGTGTCTGGGTACAAGTGACAGGATGAACAACCCAGCGGGTTTTCTTCCTATTGGGGAGTGTTGTACATGCTGCTATGGCGGTGTGTCCACTCACAAGATGAGTGGCGCTGCCCAATAAACTCGCCCCTCGGGGCAAAATTTAAAAAAAATCTCAGCTGAGCGCAGCGCCGTCTCCGACACGGGCCATGTAACTGTTATGTTGCCATATGGACCAACTTAAACGAGCAGCTGCCCCTTGTTCTGACTTCAAGCGCTTTGCTGAGAACCCTTGGCTCAAGTTATTAACTCAAGTACATGAAGATCAAATGTCAGTTATCAAAGAGCAGTTGGCCTTAATAATGAACCTGCAAGGCTCATTATTATCTTTGCAGAATGAAGCTGGAGCCTTACTCAAGAACAATCAAGATCTATCTACTAAAGTCGTCCACCTCGAACATGAATTAAACCTTCTCAAGAACACAGTTACTAACTTTAATCCAGATGAAACCACTAGAAAACAGGCAGAAATATTGCAACAGTTTGAGAACCATCTGAACAACCTACAACACCAACACACTGTTACCCAAGACGAAACAGACCAACATAAACTACTTGAGTCTGTAATTATCTCTTCACATGATTTTCCCCAAGAAACTGATGGAGAAGACTGTGCTGCCATCGTGATCAAGGTATTGCAGGATAAGTTAAGGTATTCAATCCAAAAAAATGACATCAAATCAGCTTATAGAGTGGGTACCAAATCATCTGGGACAAATAACCGTAGAATAAGAATAAAACTTGATAGCTGCTCCCGCAAGTCTGATCTTATCACATCTGCAGTCGCTAGTAAATCCTCTGTTTATGTGAATGAATGTCTGACCAGGTTCAGGCAAAATCTCTTTTTTAAACTGCGTGGTTTCTGCAAAAATTCCACTATAATTAAGCACTGTTTTGTGCGAGATGGTAAAATTATAGCAAGAAGGACTGACATTGGAAAAACCTATTCAATAACCACTGAAGCTCACCTTAATTCTTTCCTCAGTGACTGTGGGATATCTGCTGTATAGCCAGAATTCAAATTATAATCTCATTTAACTACCATTGTGTACTTTAGCTCTGCCTTTCCTTTCAAAAGGTTTTAACTTTAGTAAAAATATGTTAGATATTAAGTCACTGCACATTCTCTCATGTGTATTATACATATATAAAACGCTGAACTGTAATGCCAATCCTGACCTCAAAAGCTTCATTGAAGGTTGTAACAGAACCCATGAGCACCATACCAGAAATAAATACAGTTTTGATATTCCTAGAGTACGATTTAATCAAACTAGAAATGCTTTACAAATCAAGGGACCCAGAATGTGGAATGACCTTCCCAACCATGTTAAAGACTGTGCCTCGCTCAACCAGTTTAAGAGAAAAACGAAGCAATACCTAATAAATTCCCTGTAACCTGCCTTACCCCTCTATTGTCAACCAATGTCTGTTTTTGTTTTAAATGACGCTGTTTTATCGACCGAACTGCATTTGTGCTGCTTTTTCAGCCATGTTCCCCCCTTCTTAACTGTTTTTTTTTCTCAACTCATTTTATTCCTTATGCTCAATTAGTCTTAAGCCTTAGTCATTTAAGTTTTTCATGCCCGAAACGCTTTGCGTAATAGTGGCTTTAGGCATTGTGTGTACTAGCCCTATCTATAACTCCATCACTCTGTACAAGCACTTTTATGTATGTACCTTACCTAAATAAACATTTTGATTTTTTTGAAAAAAAAATTGTCATCTTTATTATTGTCTTCTTTCATTTTACTCCCATGTTCCATAGAACACTGGCTTTGTCTGTGTCCTCTAGTATTAACTTCATTATCCAGTGTTCCTGAGTGTATCTCTATTTAAACTACCTCATTTTGTCTTAGTGTAACTTTAGTATTAAACTATAGTGTACTTATAATAGTATAGTAAGCAAGCTTTTCGTTTTATAGATTTCATAATTGCTTTTTGACTTTTTTGGTCATCTATTGTTATTAATTATTCTAGTTCATTATTTACATTCCTAGTTCCCATTAAGTTTTTTTTTACTTAAATTACCATTAAGTTTATATTACTTTAGAATTTTTATTCTACTTTCCTTTATTTTCTTTTGTATTTTGGCACTCTTGCCTTGTTTTCCTGCAACCAGCCTTTTTATGCAGACAAGTATAGACCCAGAACTAAACCTCTTATCGACTATCTATGACAATCATCACTTTAATGACCAAAATTGTAGATATTTTACAGCACATGATGTAAACAATGTATTAACACATAATCACAATATCTCTGCAATCAACTTGAATGTTAGATCCCTAGGTAAACACTTCGATGATGTTAGTGCCTTGATTGAAACTATTGACATCAAATTCTCTTTTATTATACTTACTGAAACGTGGTTGAAAGAGGATACTACTCAACTCTTTAACATGCCTAACTACTCGGCAATTCACAACTGTCGTCAAATTCAGAGAGGTGGTGGTACTACTCTTTACTACCACCAAGAACTAACATGCTTAAAAATAATTAGAACTAGAGACTGCTGTGGGGAGTATATCTTCGCCAGTTTCAGAGTCAAGGGTGCCGAGTCTGTCCTGTCGGTGGGTGCAGTCTATAGAATTCCTAACACTGATGTGTCCGAATTCAATTCAAACCTTAGAAATCTAATACTCGATAACAGACTGAACAAAAACCATCTAATTATCGCAGGGGACTTTAATATTGACCTCTGCGAGCCTGAACACCCTACTGCTGTTAGCTTCCTCAACTGTATGAATTCCTGCTTCCTCATACCCTTGATAACTAGACCTACTAGAATCACTGATAGTACTGCCACGTCTCTTCATCACATTTGGACCAACATAACCTCTCCGCTTACTTCAGGTATAATCACCGATAGCACTACAGACCATTACCCCACATTTCTCTTAACTAACATTATCAAACCACCTCTTGAGTCAAGGGAGTTTAGCTTTAGGCTGCACAATGAAACTGCTATAGACAATTTTATAACTGCTTCTGATAATGTCAACTGGGAATCCGAGTTAGGTAACATAGGGGACATCAACCTAGCAGTGCAATCTTTTCTTCAAAAAACTCTTAACCTTTATAACACCCACTGTCCTAAGCTTACAAAACAAGTCACAACCAAAAGGCTTAACAATCCTTGGCTTACAAAGGGGATACTTAATTCCATTAATAAAAAACATGACCTCGAGAAGAAGTACAGGTTAGGAACTGTCTCCAAAGAATTTTCAAAGAATTACTCGTTATTGCTATCTAAAATTATTAGACGAGCCAAAACTAAATTCTACGAAGATAAATTTACCCAAATAAAGAGCAACATTAAAAAAACTTGGAGCACAATCTCACAAATATTGGGATCAAAGAAGATTTTAAATAACAAACCAACACTCCTGTCCAATAACGATGGTCAGCTTTCAGCCTCTGATTCTGCTATTGAGTTCAATAGGTTCTTCTCTTCCATTGGGTCATCCCTTGCAAACGATATTCCATCTTCCAGTACTGATGTTAAGGACTATCTTACAGGTAACTATCCACAGTCTCTGTACCTAAAGCCTACTAATTCCACTGACGTCAATGAGATAATCCTTTCCCTTAAAACCAAGTCTAGTGCCCTTGATGAGATACCGACTTTAATTTACAAAAAAGCCTCCAGATCTTTAGCCCCTGCTATTGCATTGCTCTTCAACAAGTCACTTAA
>WNGS01133816.1:0-10544 GCA_020271785.1 Procambarus virginalis
ATGCCCACTTGTGGACTGTAAGCCTCAAAAACTCAGTAAATAGGCAAGACAACAACATCTCTTTCCAGGCGATTAACGATGCATAAGCAACAGGGCTCCATTAAAGAACATATAATCGCTTCCCTCAACCAGACCATCACCAGAGAAGTCTAACAAAGAACACAGAAATCATCGATAGATAAAGCGGTAGCAGGCGGCTCTTGACAACTGCGAGGCACTACACATCAAGAAGTCAACACTAGCAATCAACAGCCAATTAATGAACAACTATATTCTACCCACTTCAAGACTCAGCACCAAAATAGAAGCATAAAAATATGGGCCAATAGGCCCTTTGCAGTTACTTCCATTCGTCCCTTTAATTTACCCAATTTATACCCATTACACCGATGTTGTGTCTTGTGTTGAAAGTTTGTTCTATATTGTGTTGAAAGTTTTGTTCACCTCATCCAAAACTGTTGTAACATATCACCTCACCCAAAAGCTGGTATATAAGATGAAAGCTGTTTAAATGACAGTATAGTAGAACTCTGTTTAGTGTTTCAGGTTAATAGTTGTGTGTGTGTAAACTAAAGTCTCTGAAAATGTAATAAGTTATTACGAAACGCGTTCAAGTGTCGCATCAGACTAGAAATAAAAATTAATTTTGGAGAATTGATTTTTCAATTACCATCGTCAATGAAAAAGAAACATAAGAAATATTGAGAAAATTCGTGTTAGAATTATTAATCTTACTTTTCTGTCATATTTAATCATATATGTTTAAAAGAAAAACTGCTACCAATATATATATATATATATATATATATAATATTTATATATATATATATATATATATATAATATATATATATATATATATAGAATATTATATGTCGTACCTACTAGCCATAACGCACTTCTCAGCCTACCCTACTATGCAAGGCCCGATTTGCCTAATAAGCCAAGTTTTCCTGAATTAATATATTTTCTCAAATTTTTTTCTTATGAAATGATAAACCTACCCATTTCATTATGTATGAGGTCATTTTTTTTTATTGGAGTTAAAATTAACGTAGATATATGACCGAACCTAAACCAACCCTACCTAACCTAACCTAACCTATCTTTATAGGTTAGGTTAAGTTATGTAGCCGAAAAAGTTAGGTTAGGTTAGGTTAGGTAGGTTAGATAGTCGAAAAAACAATTATTTCATGAAAACTTGGCCTATTAGGCAAATCGGGGCCTTGCATATTAGGCTGAGAAGAAGTGCGTTCTGGCTACTAGGTACGACATATATATATATATTATATATAATATATATATATATATATATATATATATATATATATATACATATATATATATGTCGTAGCTAGTAGCCAGAACGCACTTCTCAGCCTACCCTACTATGCAAGGCCCGATTTGCCTAATAAGCCAAGTTTCCTGAATTAATATATTTTCTTCTAATTTTTTCTTATGAAATGATAAAGCTACCCATTTCATTATGTATGAGGTCAATTTTTTTTATTGGAGTTAAAATTAACGTAGTTATATGACGCGAACCTAACCAACCCTACCTAACCTAACCTAACCTATCTTATAGGTTAGGTTACGTTAAATTAGGTAGCCGAAAAAGTTAGGTTAGGTTAGGTTAGGTAGGTTAGGTAGTTGAAAACAATTAATTCATGAAAACTTGGCTTATTAGGCAAATCGGGCTTTGCATAGTAGGCTGAGAAGTGCGTTCTGGCTACTAGGTACGACATATATATACATATATATTCTTGTTAAGCTCATATCGAGGTCATCCCCACGGTCAAATTACTGACTCTTTCCAGGAGGCATCCCCACAACAAGCTAATTAACTCCTAGGTACCTTTTTACTGCTAGGGTAACAGATGCATTAGGTGATAGGAAACGCACCCAATTATATCTGTCCCTCCCAGGATTCAAACCCTGAATTCTCGATTGTGAGTCTAGAATTAACACAAAAATAGCATTACAATCCGTCCTCATAAACAATAGCCAAAGTCCATTCCATGCACCGCCAAACCCACTGCTTATGAATGAAAAGCGGTTTTTACACACGACTCACAACTGATAACGTCCGAATACTTCCGGATCATGTGCTTCGCTGACGACTTTTGTTCGAACCACAACGTTGTAAATGCTTCACCCCACGTACTACAAATGCAAATAATCTCCAACAGAATGTAAACACCGAACCTAACCAATGCCAAAATATGTACAATATGCTAATATATAACTATTTTAATTTTTTTTTAAGAAAAAATTCAAATTTTGAATGAACAGCATTTTAAAGTTGATAAATAGTCTTTGAAGGTCGACCGCTGGATGGTTTGGACTTGATCGGGGAGGGGAGGGGGTTGACTACTAGAATGAGCACAACAGATTTTGAAAACAAAATTGGCATTCACATGCTCTCAGCCCATGATCCTGATTCCTATAATTTGATATTGATAAACAAATATATATAGTACCAAATACTGGGGAGATATCAGAATCATCTAAATCTGCAGACTATTTATTTTTATTTATTTTTATTTATTTATTCATGTATAAGTAGATACACTGGGTTGTGAGAGTACATAACATTGGTGTTCATACAGTTGTGGTTAGATTCAGCTACTGGAATAAAAAGTTCCAAGTAGCACGGGCACGGGCTATGGTGAGCCCGTAGTGGACTTACCTGCACAGGAGCGGGGCTGTAACTGGGATAATACGGTGATGTTGCATGGCTTAAGTAGTCAACTTAATCAGTCCACTTAAGTAGATTAGAAAGTGTAGCAGACAGCGCTAACACTTAGATAAGTACAGACATTTCAACAGTTCTCGATAGAGAGAGACAGACCAGAAGGACAGATATTTGCAAATCCACAAGGGCCGTGACGAGGATCAAACCTGCGTCCGGGAACATTCCAGACACTGCCTTAATCGACTGAGCTACGACAGGGTAAAAGAGTTGAAAACCGAAGTTCTACTGAACTTACTGGATCCCGTAGCCTCTCCGAGGCAACAACCAGGATTTTACACAACTCCCCCCTGCACCCAAGCTATGTCAATTTTGTTCATTTGATGCATCACGTTAGTGTGATCTCTGTCTGTAACAGACATTTGCGTTTGCGTTAAGGGCGTCTGCCGACATGGATTATTCTGGGAATAGAAGGGGATATGCTTAGGAAAGGAAAATGTGATTTGGATCAACATGTAGGTTTTTCACATTCTTTCATGTGCAAAACCTCACTTGAAGACAGAAATGCTATGACCTTAGCTGCCCATACTTTCAAGTGGAAAGACACGGAACGCTACATTAACAGAGGCAAACAAGAAAATGGCTTTAGAGGAAAGTCAAATAAGTTTTTATACCCAGATGAAAGAGGTTTCAAAAGATGGAACAGAGATAATGTTTGGAACTGGATGAAGATCTACTTGCATACCAGAATCACAGAACAATTACACACAAAAACGAAGCTACAATTACGATAGGCAACTGCTCTACAACAATCAGTACTGGTCAGTAAAATCCGAAATGTCTACGCATAATGGATCTGTCAGAAACGTCTCTCAGTCAAACTGCCCTCAAACAGAGTAACCTCATTCATCTTTGCCAACATACAACGACTAAAAACAAGAGCAAAAACAAAGTACCGTTCATAAATGGCCTCTTTACTGAGTCAAATGCAGTATTTTGAGCTTTCACAGAAACTCATGCAGTGGAACTCGTGGACAGTGAGATATGGGTACCAGAAAATAATCTATACAGATGTGATAGGGTAATAGGTCCCATGAAGGAGTGGGTCTGTATATTAGGGAAGACTCGGGGCTCCTTAACTCTACAAATGAGGTGGTAGAGGTACGGGAAGTAAAAATAGAGAAAATAAGTTTCGTTATTATTCTAATACACAAACCGCCAGATGCATCGGCTGAGGAATTCACAGAACAGATGAACAAATAGAGAATAGCTTCGATAATTTTGCAAACCCAATATCTGATATTATCTTCTTAGGTGACTTCAACCTGCCCAGTCTAAGAAGGAGAATAGCAGACAATAATATTGTACCAGGAAATCAATCTGGACATAACCAACCACAGATTAGAGAATTACTTAGATTAAGTGACAAATTTCACTCCACCATCAGATAACAGTCAACTAGGAACGAAAATATTCTTGATCTGATCCTCACAAACAATGTATACATAATCAGGGAGATTACAATCTCAGATACCAAATACTCAGATGACAAGATTATTGTAGAGCAAAGTACCATCAATACACAAAATAGACCTAAAACAATGATCCAGCGAGAGGGGTTATTCAGTAATTCAATTTTAATATTAAAGGGATAGACTGGGAAAAATAAACAGGGAACTTACGAACATTTCCATGGTAAAACTGGTTATGTAATAAAAATCCCACACAAGGAATAGAACAATTGACTTCCGAAGCATATAAAGTCTATCTGAAACATGTTCCTTTGCAGAAAGGCACAAAGAAGTTCAACGTAGAAAGAGAACGCAGACGACACTTGAAAATAGGAAAAAACGGAAATGCGTCAGCAGACACGACTCTCTTACAAAGGAGGAATAATTTAACAGGAAGATTGAAAAATTGAGCAGAGACTGACGCATTCTTATCAGATAAAAGAAATGCAACTAGAACAGAAAGCAATACAATAAAGAAAAAACAAAAATATTTCTTCACATATGCGAAATAAAAAACAATAACCACTACTAGTATTGACCTATTCGTACTAGTGAAGGTCCATACACAGAAGATGATAAAGATATTAGTGAAATCATAAAAAACCCGTATGAGGACATATTTAGCATTCCAATAAACAGCATGTGAAAGATCCAGACAACTTCTTTATGCGTGATATCCAAACTCCTGAAATATAACTTATATCAACACGAGCGGGGCAGATTTTGAAAGAGAAATTGACAACATGCGCATGCACTCAGCTCCGGGTCCATACACATGGAATTCAATGTTTATAAAGAAAAGCAAAGTGTCAGTATCACAGGAAGAGCTTGGACATGGGGGAGATACCGAATGCGCTTAAAATCAGCAGACATATCCCCTCAACACACGGGAAGGAGCAAAGCATTGGTCAAGAATTATAGACCAGTTGCACTAGCGTCAGACATAATATAAGTATTTGCGAGAGTGATTAGAAGTCAGGTCACTATTTTCATGGAAACCATCCTCTACAAATACAGGTCAGCATGGATTTAGAGCGGGGGGGATCATGCCTCTTCACAGCTACTTTACCACTACGACAAAATCACTGGGGCGTTAGAAGAAACCAAATGCAAATGTGGTATACAAGGATTTCGCAAAGGCAATCGATAAAAGTGACCATGGAAATGATAGCACACAAAATGGATCAATGAAATATCCGGTAAAGTTGGACGCTGGATATTAAATTTTCTGTTAAACAGAACACAAAGAGTAACAGTCAACCAAATAAAGATCGAGTCCAAGCGCAGTTAAAAGCTTTATACCTCAGGGTATAGTCCTTTCACACTTTCTCTTATTCTGCTTTTCCTGTTCTCATTTCACATATTGACAACAATACAAGTCACAGCTTCGAATCACCCTTTGCAGATAACACAAAATCATAAAGAAAATTACCTCTGCTCAGATATTGAAAACTATAAGCATATATTAATTAAGTTTTCAACGGGAAGCAGAAATAATATGATGTTTAACTCAGGTACAGCCAAAATTAGGACCCTAAACAAAATACAGGGTACAAAACACAATCAAATCTGCCCATAGTAGGAAAGGAGCATATAAATATCTGGGAATAATGAATGATGTCTGACTACCTAACGTTTAGGGAGCATAACCAAGCAATTGTCAGCCAGAAAATTGATAGAATGGATTACGAGAACCTTCAAATCAAGGGATCAAATCACAATGGTTGAATTATTCAAATCGCTTCTGAAGTCCCGTCTTGAGAACTCCTCGATACTCATTTCCCCCTTCAGAGCGGAGAGAGTGCTGAAATAGAGGGAATACAGAAAACATATACGGCATACATAGACACAATAAAACACTAAATAATTGGGATCGTTTCAAAGTTCTCAAAATGTACTCACTAGGAAAAAAGACGAGAGATATCAAATAATTTACACATGGAAAATACTACTGACTAGGTGCCAAATCTTCACAGTAAAATAACAAGATACTGGAAAGAACGATATAGAAGAAAATGCAGAATAGAACCAGAGAAGAACAGAGGTGCCATCAAGAACACTCTATGAACATCAAAGGTGCACGGTTGTTCAATATACACCCAGCGAGTATAAGCAATATTACCAGAACAAACGTGGACACCTTCAAGAGAAAACTAAATAGTTTTCTTCAAGAAGTGCCGGACCAACAGGCCTGTGGTGGATATGTGGGCCTGCGGGCCGGTCCAAGCAACAGCCTGTTGGACAAAGCTCTCACAAGTCGAGCCTTGCCTCTGGCCGGGCTTGGTGAGTAGAAGAACTCCCAGAACCCCATCCAGGTACAATCCAGGCACTAAAATTGGGTGAACGGCTAGCACATGGTACAGTGTAAGTTTGAAGCACAAAGTAGGAAACTATGAGGATGAAATTAGGTACCTTTTGGTTTTACTTTTGAATAGAGCATAATTCATTTGGGAGTGCGTTCCATTGACTAGGACCATATTTTTGCATGGAGTGTGGCAAAGATTTAGTCTGGCTCTGGGGATATCAAAGATATATTTGTTTCTGGTGTGGTGCTCATGAGTTCTCTTACATCTATCAAGGAAGAGTTCCAGATCAGGATTAGCAGTTAAGAACAGGGTTTTGTACATGTAAATAGCACAAGAGAATGTGTGAAGTGTATGTTCATCATGTTTAATGATGTATGTTCATCATGTTTAAGGATTTAAACAGAGGGGCTGTGTGTTGTCTCAGTCATTTAAATCATTACACAAGGATGGTAGCAAAGTATTGGTTAAAAACTATTTACCAGTCACATAACATCGCATATACGTAAAGGTTTGAAAGAGTGATTAGAAATCAAATATCCAGCTTAATGGAGAACACTTAACTTCACAACCTGGTCAAAATGGATTTAGAGCTGGAAAATCCTGTCTTTCGCAATTACTCAGCCTCTACGACAAAATCACAGAAGCATTACAAGGAAAACAAGAGGCAGGTGTTGTATATAAGGATTCTTAAAGGCGTTTGAAATAAGTGACAGGGTTTTGGCAATTGTTATGGTCTGCATCAAGGGAATGGTTACCCATTAGTGTAACTAAGTACAGAGTTCCTGTCTCTGGACACCAGACGCCATACAGAGAGGGGCCAACGTTCCACTTGCCTGAAACGCTAAGCGTGTTAGTGGCTTTGTAATAATGTACCTCGTAATCTTCAAGGTATTTATTCCGCAAAACAGTATTGTTGTTGTTGTTGATTTAGGGGCGACGACCACAATCGCGGGATCGGATGCGCCCCGGCGTACCCGTAAAGGGTTAATCGCGAATCCCGGAAAGGTGAAACGCCAAGCCTAATCGCGAAACGAGTGATGCAAATCACTTAAAACTAGTATGCCTCGCGGCAAATAACCGCAAACGGGCAGATGATTGGAGAGCCCCAGGAGTCCCTCAGGGTGACAAGCACCAGTCCCGCCCCACAGAGAACACTGGGAAGCAAAACCAAAAACTCGGCTCCCAACTAAAACGCAAAAGTCATCCAGTGTCCTCCGGCAGAGCAGAAGACAGCCGCCCACCACGGCTGAGAACACACCTGGGGCCGGATTCAGGAAGGTACTTACGAAGGTTTTTCCTCTTAGCTAAGAACGTTTTCCTTCTTAGCGCCTTCGTGGCGGCTACGTCGGTATTCAAGTAGCTACACTAAGTGGAAAAACCTTCGTAAGTTCATCCGGGATTTAAGTGTGGTTTCGACCACTCGTAGCTTTACGTAAACTGGATATAACTCAATTTTTCTCTACTACATAACACTGGAATCGATTTTAATATAACAAAAGGTTATTAGCTGGCGAATCTCGTGAAGAGGAGTCCTTCGTGTTAGTTATATATGCATTCTCTGCTTGAAACTTAAAGTAAACATGTCTTTTATGATAGTAGAATTAGTTTTATAATAGAAGATATTATACCCGTAGTTATTAAGTAAATAAACACTGGTGAAAATGAAATATGAGAGAAGGTGATGAGCCCTGCCTGATGGGATCATCTACTATCACCAAATGCCCCTGTCACCTAGTAGTAAGGGTGTACCTTAGCTATACATACCCTTTTCTAATTTATTTAGTTTGGTTTTATTTTGAAATTAAATCTGGGTGAGACATAAAATAAAAATATGCTGCACAAATGATGTTAGGTAAGGAAAGGGTAAAAATGTCAAAAACTTTATTCACTGAATACTTAAAGCTATAATTATGACTATATAGACTATTAAAAAAGAGAGAGGAAGTAGGGGTCCAAGACCTCTTCCTGTTATACAATTTGGGTGTGGAACAAGTAATATCAAAAGAAGGCACCATGCCGGAAGGCTATGTAGCAGTGAGGTGAGGCAGCTACTTATTTGAGAAATGCTTATTTTATTTACCTTATAAGCTGAGTCAACTTATTTTATTTGAGGAATACTCAGCTGATTCCTCTACATTTAGCATGAACAAATTTGTGTCCAAGACCTCTTCCTGTTACACAATTTGGCTGTGTGTAACCAAACTAGAAGTGCTCTACAAATCAAGGGACCCAGGGATCCAACATTATTTTATCATTATCAGTGATAATGTTAACATTATGTCAACATTATCAAGGAACCAAGGGATCCAACATTATGTTTGTAAATCAACTGTATGCACTTTCCTGAATAAAATGTATTTATTTTTTATTTTTTAATCAGTATTAAAAGAAGGCACCAAGCTGGAAGGCTATGTAGCACCATTGTGTAACAATAAACCAAATTTTTTTAACAAATAATGCACCTGTATGGTAAAACAAATCCTGTCAGCTGTAAAAATATTGATGCAGTTATTTAAATGAAAAATATAATGAAAGAAATATTACTGGTTTATTTTTATCCTATCTTTTTGTACTGTACAGTATATCCAAGGAAGTGAAAAATTGAGACATAATGCACAATTTAATGAATGATTAGCATGGATTAGCAGTTCAAAAGAATATGACTATTACATATCAACATGAGATCTTAATGATCCATTGTCAACATGATTTAATAAGGATATACAGTACTGTATTTGTAATAATACAAACTATAATTTAAAATCTTTATTACTGATTTTTTTTATTAAGAAGATTAGGTATACACAGCAATGTGCTGCTACTCTATTCTATATGGAATTATTACACAGTGTAGATACAAAACTAGCTATAAGTTTATCTAATACTCCCATCTCACAGGATGGTTAGACATACTGTACATGGAATCAATTTAGAAAATACCAGCCTCAATACAAAAAAAATAAATCAACTCTGACTAAACAACTCTTCTCAATTTTCACAAGAGGTAAGCACTGAATCATGGAAACATTATATTATAATTACTCTTACCAGTTTCTACAAGACTCCTCTCAAACAATGTATTTTTAAATGTTTAGGTATACACAGCAATGTGCTGCTTCCCTATTCTGTATAAAGGACCACACAGTGTAGATCAAAAACCAGCTACAAGCTCATCCAACATCCTCACCTCACAGGATGGCCAGTCATACATGGAATTAGGAGAGAACAAAATACTTAATGCTGATCTATTAGCCTCCACTGGCAAAATCTGGGTGCAGCACAAGAATATCTTCCAATATTCCTGAGTGTATGAAGTAATTACAGAGCTCAAAATACCTCATACCATTTGGTATGAAGTCACTGATAACAGGGCAATCACAGATATGGTGTTGGAGAATGTTCTCTCAAGTAGGACTGAAAACAGATGTTTTTTTTTCCACCAAGAGGGCTATAAACCCATGGAACCGCCTACCCGCTGAAGCCGTAAATGCCAATTCCAGCTCAAAAATATCATTAAGACAATTGGCGGGCCCTTTAACAAGCCGCCAGCTTTCTGTCCTCTTCGAGGCCACTACATAGTTAGTGGCCCTTGGGTAAATTCAGTAAATATATACAATAATTGTCAGCGCATCTTCCGAGCAACAAGGACAGCTACACAGTATCTCTTAGAATTACGTAGGTAAACAACAAATGTAACATATTTGTTTACTACAATGTCGGTGCTGGCTGTAGAAGTTGAAAAAAAATTGTTTTACTTCGAAATATACTAATTTTATAAGAAAATTCGACGTAAATAGGAGGCAGTAGAGCTCCGATAAGCCAGCGCTAAATCTTCAATATAATGAAGTTGCTGCTCTCTGATTGGCCAAACGAAACACAGTAGTGACCTCTATCGGCACGCAGGTGAACCAACAAATTCTTCCTAAGTGCACCTTATTGAATTGCACCTAAGCATCTTCTTAGGGCACACTTAGGAACCTTCGTAGCAAACCCACTTACGAAGAAATACACGAGCTTCCTGAATCTAGGTCTGGAG
>WNGS01133818.1:7351-20858 GCA_020271785.1 Procambarus virginalis
TGTTTTAGATTTGTTTGGAGTACTGTTGTACTCTGTTGTTTTACTATTAGTAGTAGACGAAGGTTTAGATGTCGCCTTTTCATCTGGGATAACTCTTTCTCGTTCTATGATGGTTTGTAACCCCTTTGTAATCTCTGTTACTGTCAGATATGACTTTCCATACAACACAAACAACTTATCCAGGATGTCCCTGGGTAATTGCGAGTCATATGGACTTGGATTATCCAGTCTGATTCATCCAAGTTTACTTTATTTTTAAGTGCCTTAAGCAAAGACTCAAGCTCCAATCTAAAGGCTTGGAGTGAGACTGCTGTATTATTTGGATGTTTAATATCTAACAGCTTCTGGGTTAAAATTCTGATAGTCCTTTCAGGCTTCGCATAGTTTCCTTGAGTAGTTGTACAGCATTGTCATAATCGTCATCTGTGTGATTCAGATTACAGACTACCTGAAAGCTTCATCTCCTTCAAGACACTCTGTAAATACGTAAACTTTGTCGTCTTTGGTACATTGACATTAGAATCCACAGAATCGACAAATTTGCTCCAGAAATTGTCCCATTCTCGTCCTCTGTTCCAGAAAAAGTTGGAAGACTGAGTGATGGTAATTTGACTTCTGGTGCTGTCTGATTCTGGGTAGTTGTAGCTGCACATTTTATTGGCCTTATGGGCGTTATCAAATTCATAACGTTGTAATTGTTCAACATTGCATCTTCATAATCAGAGTGTTCTTGGAGAATGTTGTTCATCGTATCTTCATCAATACTAGAATTATTTAGTAAATCTTGATACTGTTTCATTTGTTGCAACACACGGTCATATTTGTTCCGTGTAAGCTTAAGATAGTTTTCCAGTGCTGCATAATTAACTGGAGTTTGATTACTCATGTCTTCACATTTGTTAATCTGCCTTGTGAGATGCCCCTTTAAGGCCCTAAGGGTTAATTTTACATTTTGGAGTGTAGACATCTTGGAAGTACTTGCTAGTCGTATGGACTTTTAACTATTTGGCACTTGATTAGTAAAGCAACTAGTTTCCGAACTAGAGCTGTTTATCATTTAAAATATATACTACTGTATAATCATACACGCTATAATTTGAGTGGTAAGCCTGTATCAATGCTGGTATTCCGCAAGCTAGCCCGTCTTTATCACTCTTGGTTGGTACAGAGACACAGGTTAACACTCAAAGGTGAAATGATTATAGTTAAATTATACCTATAATATATGTATGAATATCAGGTTGACAACACAACTCGGGTTGTCATGAATACTGCATAAAAATATGTACTTGCTAGGTTGTAATATATGTTCAACTCTAGACAAGTGTAAAAAATTCTTACCCTTACACCAGGTTAGCACAATAAATTAAACTAGGTTGCTGTACAACACCAGCCTAAAATGTCTACCCTTGTGCAAGAATTTGCTGTAAACAATGTGGTATGCAGTATGTAATGGTGCAATATTAAAGTAATGTTTATACTTAAATTACAAAAACATTTATAAGTAACTTATAAGTAAAGTAGCCTCTTATCAACCTCTTGTAATGAAAAGGGCACAATAGTTCTTTGGCACAGGCCTCAGAACAATAATAGTGCTTTGTTGTAGTTTTGCTTGCTATGAGATTGAAAAGTTAGGCTAGAAAATGTAAATATAGCAATGTCTTTCTGCTATAATATTGCTACTAATGTATATCAGGATTTTATATCTAGATGCAATGTACCTACTGGTTAACTGTAATAATCATCTAGGTTCAAAGGACCATAATTTATGTGGTAAAAACTCCAGGCAGTATATCTCTTTTAATTGACTTCATAAATTAAAGTTTATCTTATTTTTTCTTAGTAGGTAAGAAATTGAGTGGACTGTATGTACTTGTTAAAACTGCCTGAAATTAATCTCACACAAATTGGGGGGGACAATTTGTAGCTTAAACCACTTTGTAATGGCTCCTTCTTAAACTACAAATTGTTTACCTAAGTTTAATTATATTATTTTATCATACCACATATGGTGGTCTAATCTACTATTATTTCAACAATTATTACTAGTTATGAATACTACTACTACAATAACTAGAATGGCCTTATCTGAGCCTGTAGTAAGGGCCTGCTAAGGCTGTGTCATGTTAGCATCTATGTGGGTGTGGCCCTGTGCCTCATGGTGCCAATGGCGGCTGTGGAGGCCTTCAAGGCTGGCAACAGCTAGGTACATGTGCATAGTTCTACTGCTCAGCTACTTGCTGTTCCAAGTCACAATTTACCTGTATGGGATGCAAGGAGTTAATACTGTTCCCTGAACATATCAATACAGGTATAACATGGTATGTGAGGGCTGTAAAAATGGGGTACACGTACATGGTGTTGGTGTTGTTCATATATCATAACCGACTTATACCCTTGATATTAAGCAGTGCACTAGAATAATAAACAAATACTTGGTAAGCCGGATACAATCGTTGTTGATAGGCTGTGTTGCTGGTTGTTGACACGTAAATAGGTGTCTAGGTGTTAAACCAACTCTGGAGCCATGTGCAGCGTAAGCCTGCTTTGTTATTGTTTTCGTGTGAGCGTGGCGTCTGTAAGAGACGCTCAGCCTCCCTAGTTGTTCCAATATTTTTTCCACTTCTAAGTTAAATTTACGTTAACAAGGGAATCAAGCTATATTTTGGTGTTAATAATTATATTCAGTCTTATTGAACACTTTTTTATTCAATTTAGACATTAAACTGTTGTATGAACAGTGGTTTAATAATGTAAATACTGCGGCGACGTCGATGACGTCACGGAGTCTCCCATTCTCTAATTTTAAGAGGATACTGTTAAGGGAAGACTATACTATTTGTGTATGAGTGTGTCGGTTTCCCGACACCCCCATTCTTTTGTATGTACACATATATATTTGCTTTATTTGAACTTTGTTACAAAAAAGTAGTTACATATAGGTTACAAAGATGGTTATCATAAGTTGTCGAGTTCCTCCAGCTCCTCAGATGGCGGGCAGGAACCCTGGATGCAGTGCGCATTTCCCCTCTGTATCGCCACGCTGAGGCGCTGGAAAAGAAAGCTGGCAGCTCTAGGGTCCCTTGTTGTTTCAATGAGCCTAGAACCCAGTTCCTTCAAAAACTGGTAGCACTTTTACCCCAGGCGCCGAGTGTCTCAGAAGCAATGGGGACAAAATTGTAGTGGTGATCCAGTTCTCTATTCTTACGGGATTTGGCTGCTTCCCTGTGGGTGGCAGCGCCACCTGGTTGTGCAACACTGAGTTCAATGTAGGTGTTAGCCAGGGTTGATACGCACGTGTAGTCCCATACCAACTGCTTGCCATTCTTCCAGGGGTTCACTGTGATACCATCCGGGCGACCAATAAGAGCATCAGAGTTACAGGGCATTAGGTAACGAGGCTCTCTCTCAGCTGGGCATCCAGCTGTGGTGAGGCTCCTCTTGATGATGTCGTTAACTTCACTGTGCCTCGAGTGCCATCCTCCTGTACTTTGGCAGAGTAGGTCATGGTGGCCGTACCCGTCAGCCACCACCTCGCCGCAAATACACCTATATCTGGTGTGGATTGGGGCAGCAAGGCGGAGGGCCACAGCAATTCGGAGGGCGTGTGGTGTGAGACGCGTGCCAGTTGCCGACATTGGGGTTGCTAACAGGAAATCCCCTGCATGTGGGGCTGCTACTGCTGTGAGGCGAGCAATGTCGTGCTGTGTTGATGCAGCATCCAGGCACTCTGCAGCAACTTTGTCTACAATGGGGCCATCCCAGCTGGATTGCCTATGGGCTTTTGGGGATGGTGGTTGAGGTGATGGGCCTGCACGAGAGGCCCACTCTGTGGCACAGCGTGTAAAATTGGGATCATGTACACCTGCCAGCTGATGTAAGTGGGCAGGTAGAATTTCCTTCACAAGGTCGTCGGATGCTGATAAGGAGGACAGGAAGGCTGGAACAGCGATTTGCGTTGCTGTTCGAACTCCGAGGCCCCCAAGTCTTACGGGAAGAGAGGCTTGTTTCCACTGCAGGTCATCAAGAGAGAGGTTAAGGGCTTTTTCTAGCATTGATTTCAGTAACCGGTCATACTCACTTAGTTTTTGGCTACTGTAAGATGGTGAACACCTCAGAAAGTAGGTTAACCTGGGGAGGGACAGACATCTGGTGATGAGGTAGAGTGCATCATGAGCATCAATATCCTCAATCCTCCCATCCATCCTCTTAAGGTCGGCGATTTTCTTATCAAGGACCTCATCGATGGCTTTCAACCCCAGGGGAGCTCCTAGGAGTGTGCTGTCTTCAGGTTTAGTTTTATGGAAGTTTGGCAGAAGACCCTCTATTCTCTCTACGATGCCCTGGTTGGAACATATTATTTAACATTTAGAAGGGTTCAGGGTGAGGCCTAAAACTGCACCTTGCTCCTGGATTTTTTTGATGTCCTCAAGGAGGGAGTCGTGGGAACCAGCTAGGGTACCATCATCCAAGAACCAGATGTTAAGCTCGCTGGACAGGACCTCTGTGACTTGTTTGATGACTAAGCAGAAAAGGAGAGGAGCAAGGGGGTCACCCTGTTGGACGCCTTCCCGCGAGTCAATTTCATGTTCGCCAAAAAGTAGCTTAAGATCCATACTGTAGCATGAATGTACGAAAGGGTAGAGGGAAGGGAAATGACTGTGAACCGCACGGAGTACAGCATCCCTCCGCACCAAATTGAAGGCATTTTTGAAATCTAGCTTGATAAGGGCCTTTTCGTCTGTGATGTTGGCGATGAAGGCTCGAGCTGCATGGGCTGCCGCCTCACACCCTTGTGGAATGCCAAACCCGAGCTGTTTTGGCTTCAGCATGTTGGCTGCTGCATCACTAACTGTTCTTGCAGCAGCCTTTGCGACGAGACGCCGGAGAGAATTGCCCACAGCTATTGGCCTGATCCCTCCATCCTTTTTCTTTAGAGCACAGAGGGATGCTCCAAAAAAATAGGTCTTATGAGAGGGCATTTGAAGGCATAGACGACGTTTGTCTCTTTTAGAGCGTTCTGCTCTTTGTCTGGAGAGTTTCTCATGAGTAGGCTGGGCGTTTTTGGTTTTATAGTAAATCGTCAGTTGTATCTTCTGATTTTTGTCTGTAGGGATAACATTTCTATTAACAATATCTTTCAGGACCCTTTACTCCGTTTTATGAGCTGTGGAGAAGAAGTTCCTGTAAAATACTCTAATAGGGGGTATAGGTGTTGTATTAGTTGTCTCTTCAGAGGTTGCATGGCGTTTCACTTTCCTTCTTATGATGTCTTCAATGAAACCATTGGAGAAGCCGTTGTTGACTAGGACCTGCCTTACCCTACAGAGTTCTTTGTCGACTTGCTTCCATTCTGAGCTGTGGCTGAGAGCACAGTCGACATAAGCGTTAACAACACTCCTCTTGTACCTGTCTGGGCAGTCACTGTTGGCATTTAGGCACATTCCTATGTTTGTTTCCTTAGTGTAGACTGCAGTGTGGAACCCTCCGCTCCTTTCCATGACTGTTACATCTAGAAAGGGTAGTTTCCCATCCTTCTCCATCTCGTAAGTGAAACGCAACACAGAACTCTGCTCAAACGCCTCTTTCAGCTCCTGCAGATGTCTGACATCAGGTACCTGTGTAAAAATGTCGTCAACATACCTGCAGTATATGGCCGGTTTCAAGTTCAAGTCGACTAAGACTTTTTTCTCGATAGTACCCATGTTGAAGTTCGCAAACAGGACACCTAGGGGAGAACCCATGGCGACCCCATGTACTTGCTGATACATGTGCCCATCCGGGCTCAAGAAGGGTGCCTCCTTAGTATAAGCTTGGAGTAGTTTCCTCAGGATATTTTCTGGTATGTCGAACAACACCTCGACATCCTCACTGACCGACATCACCTCAGCACGGAAACAAGGATAATCAAGAAACTCACAACATTATATGGAGGACCTATGGCAATTCCACGACCGAAAAAGTAAGATTAATAATTCTAACACGAATTTTCTCAATATTTCTTATGTTTCTTTTCACTGTTGATGGCAATTGAAAAATCAATTCTCCAAAATTCATTTTTATTTCTAGTCAGACGCGACACTTGAACGCGTTTCATAATAACTTATTACATTTTCAAAGAATTTTAATTTACACACACACAACTATAACCTGCAAACACTAAACAGAGTTCTTACTATGCTATGATTTAAACAGCTTTCATTTTTCATTTTATACCTGCATTTTGGGTGTGGTGATATGTTACAACAGTTTTGGATGAGGTTAACAAAACTTTCAACACAGGACAGAACACGAAATATTAGGTATTAATTGGGTAAATTGAAGGTAAGAATGGAAGTAACTGCAGAGGGCCTATTGGCCCATATTTCTTGATGCTTCTATATTGGAGCGGAATTATAATTATATAAAATAATTATATAAATTCATATAAATTAAATATATATAAATCTCACAGGTCGGTTCCCACCACTTTGATGTCTCGAAGAGTGCCTTTGATGTATTGAAGAGTAACTTTGATGTCTCGAAGAGTAACTTTGATGTCTCAAAGGATGTCTTTGATGTCTCAAAGGATGTCTTTGATGTCTTGAAGAGTGTCTTTGACTATTTTTCTTACTCATTGAAGTTTACTGTTAGTTACAAAAGTGTAGAACGATGTTCCATTTGACTATTTTTAGTTGAGGAAAGACAAGAAAATATGACGATAGCGACTATTTTTTGTGCTCCACAAAGTATAATGTCAGTTAAGAACAGGGATGAAAGATATCTTTGACTATTTTTTCTTACTTGACAAAACATGATGGCCTTTGAGAAAGTGCTGAAAGAAGTTACATTTGACTATTTCAGCGAAGTGAAAGGATATTTTAGTTAAGAACAATATTGAACGAGGTTAATCCTGACTATTTTCAGTTGATTGACGAGTAATTTAGTTCAGAAATGACAAGAAATGTTTGTCTTGGTACATTTGGTACTGAATAAAGGGCAGATTTCGTTAAGAACAGTGTTGTGAAGAACATTTTGAAATCATGGAGAGCCAGAATATTGAGTATAAAATCTGCACAAAATTGAAGGACAGGAATTGGAGCTCGGTTGACGTCCTGATAAACATTTTACTATGTTAGAAATATAGTGAACTTAAATCTCAGGGGATTTGGTCTGATAATAAAGAACATGTACAAATGAGCCTAGCAGGGAACGAGAGTTGAAACTCGGTAACTGCACTGGCTTTATTTACTGTGTCCGAAATACAGCAGTTATAAATTTCAGGAAAATTTATTGGTTATTTACGAAGATACGATAGAGAGCTAAGGTTGGGGCCGAGAACTGGAGCTCGTTAACTGTTTTGATTTGATTTACTACGTTTGAAGTATGTCTGCTTTAAATTTCGGGAAAATTGGTCTGTTACTAAAGAACTTGTACAAATGAACTAAGGTGGGGAACAAGAGCTGGAGCATGGTAACTGACTAGATCTTATTTATTGGGTCTGAAATACAGGGGGTTAAAATTTCAGGAAAATTGATGGGTTATTA
Organism: Procambarus virginalis; assembly: GCA_020271785.1. Taxonomy (NCBI): domain Eukaryota; kingdom Metazoa; phylum Arthropoda; class Malacostraca; order Decapoda; family Cambaridae; genus Procambarus; species Procambarus virginalis. Next base: position 14,878 of record WNGS01133818.1, read on the forward strand.
ACGAAGATACGTGAGAGAGCTGAGGCGGAGGACAAGAGCTTAAGTTCGGTATATGTGTTATCTTTACTCAGTTATAATTATGGCGGGTTTAAATTTTATGAAAATTAATGGGTTATTAACGAAGTTATGTGAGAGAACTAAGGCTTTGGACGAGAGCTGGAGCTCGGTAACTAAATTACTGTATTGTACAACGTTTGAAATATGACGGATTAAAATTTAAAGGTGATTGGACTGTTAGTAAAGAAGTTACGGGGATAATTTAAGGCGGGGACAGGTGCTGGAGCTCGTTAACTAAATTATTGCATTTTACTACGTCTGAAAAATGACTGTTTAAAATTTCAGAGGGATTGGTTATGTATTAACAAAGATATGAGAGGGAACAACGGCGGGGGACAGGAGCTAGAACTTGCTTACTGAATTGATTTGATTTACTGTGTCTGAAAAAAGACTTTAAAATTTTAGGGGGATTGGACTGTTGGTATTCAATATACGACAGGGGACTAAGGCAGGGACAGGAGCTAGAACTTGCTTAATGACTCGGTTGATTTGTGTAAAACTGACTAGTTTAATGTAAAGGAACTAACATTACGATGTCTAAAATAGTTGTACGGAATTATGATTGAAAGGGAGCAAGGTAACAGGTAGAGAGAGGGGGAGGGACGGTCAAGATAAGATTACCGCGGTGAGTTGGCGGCGGCGTTTGGCGGGAGGGAGTGAGGTTGGAACAGGTGACGCAGGGGATTGGGGGGGAAGGGGTGAGAGGTAAGGTGATGCAGGGGTGGTAGGGAAGGGGAGGGGTTGTGAGGGGGATGGCTGGGTAATTAATGACGTCTTATGAAGCTGGCTAAAGCTACAGTTTAGACATACTCGTTTGTAGGTAAGAATTCTACTTAAAAGAATAAAGTCTAAAATAACTGTTTATGATGTTTATTCTCGGAAAGAATTCTGAAATTCTTCTAAGATCTTCTAAGAATTAGAAGATCTTAACTTCTAAGAAGATCTTAACTTCTAAGATCTCGGAAACTATTTTTCTTAAATGAACTCTTAACAAACTTCTATGAACATATTTTCCTCATAAGAAATCCTTTACAAACTTCTATGAAACTATTTTCATCATAAGAACTCTTAACAAACTTCTAAGATCTCAGAAATTATTTTTATCATAATAATTCCATAATTCCAAATCAGAGACTGGCCAAATTTACCTGGAAATCCTGACACCATATGAGTGACTGGAAAAAATTTACCTGAAAACCCTGTGCCATTTGAGTAATTTTCCAAGAAAACAAAAAATCACCGCTACATAGGCTATTTTCCGGGGACAAAACAAAAAATCACCGCTGAGTCTTCATCCCTACTACTATTAACTCCTAAATCTTTCTCTCTGTTCGTTTCGTGTATATGTACTCACCCTATTGTGCTTGCGTGGGTTGAGCTCTGGCTCTTTGGTCCCGCCTCTCAACTGTCAATCAACTGATGTACAGGTTCCTGAGCCTACTGGGCTTTATCATATCTACATTTGAAACTGTGTATGGAGTCAGCCTCCATCACATTACTGCCTAATGCATTCCATCTCTTAACTACTCTGACACTGAAAAGGTTCTTTCTAACGTCCCTGTGGCTAATTTGGGTACTCAGTTTCCACCTGTGTCCCCTTGTTCCCATACCACCCATGTTAAACAGTTTATCTTTATCTACCCTCTCAATTCCTCTGAAAATTTTGTTGGTAGTGATCATGTCTCTCCTTATTTTTTTTGTCTACTAGTATCGTGAGGTGCATTACTCGCAGCCTTCATTCGTAACTCATGCCTCCTAGTTCTGGGACTAGCCTAGTGGCATATCTCTGAACTTTTTCAAGCGTTGCCTTGTGCCTGACAAGGTACGGGCTCCATGCTGGGACCACATACTCCAGGATTGGTCTTACATATGTGGTATACAAGGTTTTGAATGGTTCCTTGCACAGGTTCCTGAAGTCAGTTCTGATGTTAGCCAGCTTCGCATACGCCACACATGTTGTGTGTATTCCCCTAATTGTGCTGGTGCGGGTTGAGCTCTGGCTCTTTGGTCCTCCTCTCAACCGTCAATCAACAGTTGTACAAGTTCCTGAGCCTATTGAGCTCTATCACATCTACACTTGAAACTGTATATGGAGTATGCCTCCACCACATCACTTCCTATTGCATTCCATTTGTCAACCACTCTGACACTAAAAAAGTTACTTCTAATATCTCTGTGGCTTATTTGAGCACTCAGTTTCCACCTGTGTCCCCAAGTACGTGTGCCCCTTGTGTTAAATAGCCTGTCTTTATCTACCCTATCAATTCCCTTGAGAATCTTGAATGTGGTGATCATGTACCCCCTAACTCTTCAGACTTCCAGCAAAGTGAGGTTTAATTCCTGTAGTCTCTCCTTATAGCTCATACCTCTCAGCTCGGGTACTACTCTGGTGGCAAACCTTTGAACCTTTTCCAGTTCAGTCTTATCCTTGACTAGATGTGGACTCCATGCTGGGGCTGCATACTCCAGGATTGACCTGACATATGTGGTATACAAAGTTCTGAATCATTCCTTACACAAGTTTCTGAATGCCGTTCTTATGTTGGCCAGCCTGGCATATGCCGCTGATGTTATCCTCTTGATATGGGCTACAGGAGACAGGTCTGGCGTGATATCAACCTCCAAGTCTTTTTCTCTCTCTGACTCTTGAAGAATTTCATTTCCCAGATGATATCTAGTATCTGGTCTCCGCTCTCTACACCTATCTTCATTACATTACATTTGCTTGGGTTAAACTCTAACAACCATTTGTTCGACCATTCCTTCAGCTTGTCTAGGTCTTCTTGAAGCCTCAAGCCCTGTGGGACTCCACTGGTGACTTCAAGCCAATCTGAGGTCACACCCCTCACCGTAACTCTCTGCTTCCTATTGATTAGGTACTCCCTTATCCATTGGAGCACCTTACCAGCTACACCTGCCTGTCTCTCCAGCTTATGTACCAGCCTTTTATGCGGTACTGTGTCAAAGGCTTTCCAACAATCCAAGAAAATTCAGTCTGCCCAGCCTTCTCTTTCTTGCTTAATTTTTGTCACCTGGTCGTAGAATTCTATTAAGCCAGTCAGGCAAGATTTACCCTCCCTGAACCCATGTTGTCGATTTGTCACGAAGTCCCTTATCTCCAGATGTGTTACTAAGTTTTTTCTCACAATCTTCTCCATCACCTTGCATGGTATACAAGTCAAGAACACTAGCCTGTAGTTCAGTGCCTATTGCCTGTCGCCCTTTTTGTATATTGGGACTACATTCACAGTCTTCCATATTTCTGGTAGGTCTCCCTTCTCCAGTGACCTACTATACTCTATGGAGAGTGGCAAGCAAAGTGCCTCTGCACACTCTTTCAGTACCCATGGCGAGTTCCCATCTAGCCCAAAACCTTTCTAACATCCAGATCCAGCAGGTGTCTCTTGGCCTCCTCTCTCGTAATTTCGACCCCTTCGAAGGCCGCCTGGTTAATTTCCCTTTCTCCTAGCAGAGTGACCTCACCTTATTTTTCCTTGTTCTTTCACTGTCGTTTTAATCCTGATGTGACTGTGGAGTAGCTTTGGTTCAGTCTTGTCTTTGTTTGCTATATCATTTTCATAATTTTCCAATGCTTCTCTTCTCACCCTAATATACTCATTCCTGTTTCTCTGGTATCTCTCTCTCTCTGCTTTCTGGTGTTCTGTTATTCTGGAAGTTCCTCCACGCCCTTTTGTTCAGTCCCTTTGCTTCTATAAATTCCCTATTATACAATGGATTCTTCTTTTGCTTCTCAGATTTTTACCTTTGGTCCGGGATGAACCTGTTTACTTCCTCCTGACACTTTTTGGTGAGATAGTCCATCATATCTTGTACAGACTTAGCTCTGAGGTCTGTGTCCCAAGGCATTTCCCTTAGGAAACTTCTCATCTCCTCATAATTCCCTTTTCGGTATGCTAACCTTCTGTTTCCTTGTTCTTTTTTGGGGGAGATGATTCCTATCTCTACCAGGTACTCAAAGTTCTGTGATACACTGTGATCAATCATTCCTAAGGGTGCTTCCACCTTAACTTCCCATGTATCCCACTCATTTTGGGTAAATATCAGAACGATCATGACTGGTTCATCTTCTCCTCTTATTCTTGTTGGTTCCTTGATGTGCTGGCTTATAAAGTGTCTTGTTGTCACATCCAGCACCTTAGCCCTCCATGTTTCTGGTCCTCCATGCAGGTCTCTGTTCTCCCAATCTATCTTCCTGTGGTTGAAGTCTCCCATGATTAGTTGTCCAGATCCATTCCTGCTAGCAACAGAAGCTGCTCTCTCTATTATGTTAATGGTGGCCAAGTTGTTTCTATCATATTCTTGTCTGGGTCTTCAGTCATTTGGTGGTGGGATTATATATGACTACGACTATAGTTTTTTGTCCTCCAGTTGTTATGGTACCTGTTATGTAGTCACTGAAACCTTCACAGCCCTGAATAGCCATCTCCTCAAAATCCAACCATTTTTTTTTACCTGCATAGCTACACCACCACCACCTCTTCCTTCTCTCTCTTTCCTCATAACTTAATAGTCGTGAGGGAACACTGTATTTGTTATGGTTTTCGTTAGCTTTGTTTGTGTGAGTGCTATTATGTCTGGGGTTTGTTCTTGTGCCCATTTTCCAAGTTCATTGCTTTATATGTAATTCCATCTATGTTAGTGTACATTGCCTTGAGGCTCACTTTCTTCTGTCCCTTCTCAAATCACCACCTTGGTGAGTGTTCTGCTTGTGGGGGAAGCTTTTCCATGGGTGTGAGGACCTGTGAGGTGGATAACAGGGTCTCAGAGGATACTGGGATGAGGGAGTGGGGGTCAAGTGAAAGGGGGGGGAGGACAGGGAGGGTATGGGATGAAGAGGGAGGGAGGACAGGAGGGAAAAGGGGGAGGGAAGACATGGCAGGTGGAAGGGAGGGGTTGCAGGGTGGGAATGGGGTGTAGGGGGGGAGGGGGATTAGGCTGAGCATTTGAGTGGGGGCAGGGAGGATTTGGGGTATGGGGGGTTTGTATGCAGAGGAGGGTGGTGAGGTTGCCTTCCCCTCTGGTGTTACTGGTAGCTGATTGTGGGTTCCCCTCTCACCTCTGGAGATGTTGTGTTGGGAGCTGTGATTTCCTGGTTTTCCCTTCTCTCCCTGCGCTTCTTCATTGATTCTGCCGCCGTTGGCTCTCTCCTCCCTCGTCATGTCCCTCTGGAGGAATACTTTTTTTAATTCTCCCACATATTGCAGGTAGCTCTTCCTTGTTAGAATGTTCTCCTTTGTGTTCTCGTTTGCAAACACTATCTTTAAGACATGGTCACGGTCTTTGTTGTTACCTGCCTAGCTTGATAACCTTCTCAATGCTATGCTCAGCCCCTTCCATCTCAAGTGCCTTCAGTATTTCATTCACTGCCATTTTGTCCTTATCATTCCACTCTGTCTAATTGGAGCCTTCTTGCTCTTTAATTCTTTAATACTCACAGCTACCACTGATCTTTTTCTTTCCAGCAGCTGGCTAGTGGAGCGTGTCGCTTTCAGTGAGGTGGCTGCTTTCATGGCTACCTCCATCATTGAGGAAATTTCTTCAGAGTTATTTTTTCTTTAGCTATTCTGCACAGTAGAATATATGTGTGCAGAATAGCACACTAGAATATATGTTGTTTTTATAGTGGCATTCACTTCCAATATACTATTTCCACCTTCTCCCTTTATGATTATCTGAGTCTCTGCATCAATACTGTTCTCTTTGAGGGTTCTAATCTTCTCCTATGCAGCTGTCAGCTCTCTTTTTAGGTTGCTTATTTCATTCTTCATTTCCTGCATCAGTCACTGCATCTCACTCTTGATATCCTCCAAAAACTGGGCTAACATTTCCTTCATTTCGTCACCTTGACTTTTCCCTGTTTCCCTGTTACCTCTGGCTATCATGCTTGCCCCTGTTCCTGTTAT
>WNGS01133818.1:36806-47041 GCA_020271785.1 Procambarus virginalis
GTACGGACATTCATATATAGATATTTATATATAAATATATATACTATATAATATTTAGTATATATATATATATATATATATATATATATATATATATATATATATATATATATATATATATGTCGTACCTAGTAGCCAGAACGCACTTCATGCCACATATGCAAGGCCGATTTGCCACTAATAGCCAAGTTTTCATATATATATATATATATATATATTATATATATATATATATATATATATATATATATATATATTATATATAGTATATATATATATATATATATATATATTATATATATAATATATATATATATAATATATATGTCGTACCTAGTAGCCAGAACGCACTTCTCAGCCTACTATGCAAGGCCCGATTTGCCTAATAGGCCAAGTTTTCATGAATTAATTGGTTTTCGACTACCTAACCTAACCTAACCTAACCTAACCTAACTTTTTCGACTCTACCTAACCTAACCTAACCTATAAAGATAGGTTAGGTAGGTTAGGTGGGTTGGTTAGGTTCGGTCTATATCTACGTTAATTTTAACTCAATAAAAAAAAATGACCTCATACGTAAATGAAATGGGTAGCTTTATCATTTCTAAGAAAAAATTGAGAAAATATATTAATTCAGGAAACTTGGCTTATTAGGCAAATCGGGCTTTGCATAGTAGGCTGAGAAGTGCGTTCTGGCTACTAGGTACGACATATATATATATATATATATATATAATATATATATATATATATATATATATATATATATTATATATATATATATATATATATTATGTGTGTATAATCAACCGAAAAAATAACACGTGATTGAAAATGGTGACAATGTCAGACCACGGCGGAAACATGAACAGGAATTTCCTTAAGTATTCGTCTATTAATACATCTTCAGAAGGGAGTGATTTTACAGATCGAGTGCTGGGCATAAATTAGGCAGGAGAGAAAGGTAAAGTGAGGTGAGGTACAATCGATTAAGTCACCCCAGAGATGGCACGGGCATGTAAAGGTAATTATAGCATACAATAGTTAAAATATATACAATGAATTAGTGAGACAAATGGGCTCCAATGATCCTACTTAAATCGCCCTTTATTTGATCTATTAAAAATGGATCGAAGTTATATAGACCACTGCTAATGTTCAAATTACTTCTTTTGTGATCTGTATCAATGCAGATTCAATTATATTTCTGTTATAGGTGCTTTACAATTTGTTATTGAAGAAGCCATCTCCCAATCAATTTGGTTAGCATCTTCTGACAAATGAACAAACAGAGCATTAGGCAATTGGCCCTGTCTTACAGGAGTATTAGGTTGCGTAATTCTACATTTCAAATCTTTGAGATGTTTGCCAACATAGAACTTATATACAGCTATACAAGGTATTTATAAATGACACAATTATCACTACGAGGGCTGTTCCTGACTAATAGCTTACCAACCCCAGTTGTTTTCGTAGCTAAACATTACATGTATGTAAAAAGTTTCAAAGCCTCTTGACAATAGTCTCAAACCCAGAGAAATATGGTAACATAACACATTCTTTCGTACTAGTAGCCAGAACGCACTTCTGAGCCTACTATGCAGGCCCAATTTGCCTAATAAGCAAGTTTTCATGAATTAATATATTTTCTCTAATTTTTTTCTTATGAAATGATAAAGCTACCCATTTCATTATGTATGAGGTCAATTTTTTTTTATTGGAGTTAAAATTAACGTAGATATAGGACCGAACTAACCAACCCTACCTAACCCTAACCTAACTATCTTTATAGGTTAGGTTAGGTTAGGTTAGGTAGCAGAAAAAGTTAGGTTAGGTTAGGTTAGGTAGGTTAGGTAGTCGAAAAAACATTAATTCATGAAAACTTGGCTTATTAGGCAAATCGGGCTTGCATAGTAGGCTGAGAAGTGCGTTCTGGCTACTAGGTACGACATATATATATATATATATATATATATATATATATATATATATATATATATATATATATATATATATATATATATATATATATATATATATGCAAACAAGCCTGAATGGTCCCCAGGACTAGATACAACTGAAAACTCACACCCCAGAAGTGACTCGAACCCATACTCCCAGGAGCAACGCAACTGGTATGTACAGGGACGCCTTAAACCACTTGACCATCACGACCGGACATAAGGAAGTGATAGCCGAGGCTATATGAACCACTTCCCCGCCGGCACTCGGATGGTAATCTTGGGCATAGGATTTTATCAAATCACCTCATTTTTTGGGGCAACACGTGAGGAACACAAATGCAAACAAGCCTGAATGGTCCCCAGGACTAGATACAACTGAAAACGTGGTTCATATAGCCTCGGCTATCACTTCCTTATGTCCGGTCGTGATGGTCAAGTGGTTTAAGGCGTCCCTGTACATACCAGTTGCGTTGCTCCTGGGAGTATGGGTTCGAGTCACTTCTGGGGTGTGAGTTTTCAGTTATATATATATATATATATATATATATATATATATATATATATATATATATATATATATATATATATATATATATATATGTTGAATATGACCGAAAGTTTCATGTATCTATTCGGTCTATCTAAGGGTCACAAGATTGTAACAGGAATCTTCTTAATATTTCTTATGTTTTACTTCACTATCCAGGGTAATTGAAAAATTAACTCTTCAAAGTTCATTCTCACATGTTATTTTTGGTCTGACACTTAAAAGCGTTTCGCAAGAGTCTTCTTACCTTTTCATATACAATTTTACATACTTTGTTTCACGCTTATATTAGTTTTTGCATGAGGAGATATGATACAAATGTTTTTGGATGAGGTGACAGAACTCAAATCAATGGTAGAGATAATTTTACATACTCTGAACATGAATGAATGGATACATGGCGTTTTTTCTCTTTTTGCTTCTGTGTTGGTTCAGGGACTTGAAGTAAGGAGAAACTAATTATGTGTTGATTGGCTGTTTATTGCTGGTGTTGACATTATGATATGTAAATGCTCTCTGATGTCGAGTCTCCTGTTGTCGCTGTATCTATCGAAATTTTCTGTTTTGCTTCTTAAGGGGCTGACAGTCCAAAAGTCTGGAGTATGTGAAAGCATAGACGACGTAGGTTTCTTTCAAGGCTTTTTGTTTGGTGTCTCGAGAGTTTTTCATGAGTAGGTTGGCCGTTTTCTTGTTGGCCGTTTTCTAGTTTTTGTAGTAAATTGTTAATTATATCATCTAATTTTTGTCTGTGGGGGATAACGTTCATATTAATAATATTTTTTAGGACACTTTCCTCCGTTTCATGAGCCATCAAAAAGAAGCTCCTGTAAAACATTCTAATAGGGGGTACAAGTGTTACGTTAGAGGAATCTTCAGAGGTTGCATGGCGTTTCACCTTTCTTTTAATGCCGTCTTCAACATAACCGTTAGTGAAGCCATTGTTGACTAGGACCTGCATTATCCTACAGAGTTCTTCGTCGACTTGCTTCCAACCAGAGCTGCAAGTGAGAGCATGGTCTACGTAAGCATTGACAACACTCCTCTTGTACCTGACTGGGCAGTCACTATTGGCATTAAGGCACATTCCTATGTTTGTTTCCTTAGTGTAGACTGCAGTGTGAAAGCTAAAATGAAAAGAAAACCTCTGTTCCACTCAGAAAATAAATTTGATCTAGTGGAAGGTATTTCGAGAAATTATTCCAAAGAAGAACGTTACTGACAGGAAACATTCAGAATGTAATAAACATTATGTAACCATTTAGCAACTTCCTTATTTTTAGTCTTGGAAAATGATTTGGTTAATATGAAAGACTGACAAAGAGAAGGAGCCAGAGCACAAAATGTACAGAAATATATTTTAGGGAAAAATCAGTAATACAAAATGATTATATAATTGCGCTGTAATGCAAATAATATGTTCTGAACTTATAATAATAAACTCTGCACTAATGAGAATTTGTATTTCCTTAATCAACTTATACTACAATTGGCTTACATAATCTTGAAATCAATGTGAGTGAATTAAACATTAACTTTAGTATTTGCTACTAACGTGACACTGTAATGAACACTAACGCAGGGAGCTTTAACTAGAGCTTTATCTATGATAAAGTAAATTTCTCAGTTTCAAATGAGCAAATGCATAGATCACTTTTTCGCGCTCAAGTATTAATAAGACCCACTAAGCAAAATCACGGTGGAATTACACTCATAAGTGATAAACAACTTACTAATATAAAATAAAACATTAATTGACATCCAACCAACTCATCTGAAAATTTAGAAACAATGACATTTTGTTCCGTCCTGTTCAAATACTTACCTTTCGTCTTACTAAACCTTAGACATGTGCAAGCAGCTGGAAAGTCAGCATACCTTTGTTCCCACAGCATCTAAGACGCTCGCCCCTGGGGTAGGAGCGCCCTCAGCTTTATCAAATAATTGGGTTCCAGACCCAATCGCACCACCAGATACCCAAGAACTGGAGATGCTCCTAAGAGCCAAGTAGTGTAGCTTCGTATGTAGTTTGTTGAAAGGAGATAATAGCTGTTTTGTTAGACAGTTGACCAGGTGTTCTACGGGACACCACATAGAACTCTGCTGAACGCTGCTGAGTACAGTGTGGAGAGGTTGACTGCAAACAAGCTTTAGAACTGTCTTATCTGTCACTTGTCGTGACAGGGAGCAAACAACCTCTTCTAGGTAGCAATTAACAATATATTATCTGTGTTGTTCTTGAACTTGTTTGAAGAAGAACGTAGGAAGTATAATAGTGCATTCTAAAATGTATTGAATTTTTATATATCACTGTAGGGATATTTAAAGGGCAATGAACATTTTGGCACGATAATCCTGGCTTAATAGTAACATAACCAACCTCGACTAAAGAGTGTGTCAGTTGGAATGTCTTTCTTTAGTGTTTGAATGTTGGCCTTCATCTCGCGTCAATGTTTAGCCGAATATTCAAATCTCCAAAACATGGCCTCAGGGAAGGTGCCGGATATGTTAAAACGTAACTAGAAAGAATGGGTAAAGGTACCAGACTTCATAACATTTGGACAGTGCAGTAATGAAGGTGGAACGACCCCAAAAAACATGACACATAGAGGAACTGACAGAGTGAACAGCAGTGAGATATTCAGCCGTCAGTATTTTGCCTCTATGTTTTTCTGTACAAAATGTTCTATGTTCAAAATGAAAGGATAGAATAACAGGTCAAGGGTCAAAATGATAAACTCAGAGAAGCCAGAGGGATTTTTAGAGAGACGTATTAGTGTGCTACTAATAAACACGTGAAATAATGATAGACTAGAAACCAGTGACGCAATATTTGTTTACATGAGGAAATATGATAATAAATGAGACGAGAGGTAAGACAATGCTCTTGCCAACTGGCAACTAACAAAACTAGTTCTCAAGAGCTGTTCTTTGGTCCTCCAAACACAGCTCTGTGAGTACATGCACACAGTGAAGTAGTGCACGAGTTCCAGCACTCCCCCTCCCTATCAATATGCTTCTCACCCCTCCTCATCAACCACCACCAATAAACTACCCACATCCCTGACTCCCATCAACCATCATAACCACCATAGCCACGAACATTTCCCTCCCTTCCCCCGTCCCATCTACTACCAACACAGATCACCATAGCCACGTACATCTCCCTCCCTTCCTCCCTGCCTCTCATCTACCATCACAGATCACCATAGCTACGTACATCTCCCTCCTTCCCTCCCTTCTATCTACCATCACAGACCACCAAGGTCACGTACATCTCCCTCCCTCCCTCCATCCCTCCCTCCCATCTACTATCATCACAGACCACCATAGCATCTGTGTATCTATGTATTTACGTATGTAGGTTAGCTTAGCATTTTAAAAGCACCGACTCACCTTCTGTGGTTGATTGTTCAATAAACCCTTGAAATATATGTTTAACAGACCTCTAACCTTGTCCATGGAGGACAGAAGAAAATGTATATATTCTGGTTCGCATTGTAAATGTGTGGCCACGTCTGTGGTAGAAAATAATAATAACAAAAAAAAATACCATAGCCACGTACCTCATTTTATTAGCCATCCTGGCTTTCATGCCAGCTCTCTCCCCACCTTCACTGCCTCAGTGGGTTTACCTTCCCAGTCCTTCCCATGTCTTATCCACAATAGGATAAGGAGAGCAGAAAGAAACGAGGCTATTCTGGTCAAGAGAAAAATAATTTTAGCGTAATTTTTTGTAGAATAAAATGACTTGGACTTTGCACTAAGAATCATTTTAGTGTCAGGAGAGTGTGATGGTGACATTTAGTGACAGGAGAGTGTGATGGTGACATTTTAGTGTCAGGAGAGTGTGATGGTGACATTTTAGGGTCAGGAGAGTGTGATGGTGATAATTTAGTGTCAGGAGAGTGTGATGGTGACATTTTAGTGTCAGGAGAGTGTGATGGTGACATTTTAGGGTCAGGAGAGTGTGATGGTGACATTTTAGTGTCAGGAGAGTGTGATGGTGACATTTTAGTGTCAGGAGAGTGTGATGGTGACATTTAAGTGTCAGGAGAGTGTGATGGTGACATTTTAGTGTCAGGCGAGTGTGATGGTGACATTTTAGTGTCAGGAGAGTGTGATGGTGACATTTTAGGATTAGGAGAGTGTGATGGTGACATTTTAGGGTCAGGAGAGTGTGATGGTGACATTTTAGTGACAGGAGAGTGTGATGGTGACATTTTAGTGACAGGAGAGTGTGATGGTGACATTTTAGGATTAGGAGAGTGTGATGGTGACATTTTAGTGTCAGGAGAGTGTGATGGTGACATTTTAGTGACAGGAGAGTGTGATGGTGACAGTTTAGTGACAGGAGAGTGTGATGGTGACATTTAGTGACAGGAGAGTGTGATGGTGACATTTTAGTGACAGGAGAGTGTGATGGTGACATTTTAGTGACAGGAGAGTGTGATGGTGACATTTAGTGACAGGAGAGTGTGATGGTGACAATTTAGTGACAGGAGAGTGTGATGGTGACATTTAGTGACAGGAGAGTGTGATGGTGACATTTTAGGTTCAGAAGAGTGTGATAGTGACATTTTAGGGTCACGAGAGTGTGATGGTGACATTTTAGGGTCAGAAGAGAGCGTGATGGTGACATTTTAGGGTCAAGAGAGAGTGTGATGGTGACATTTTAGGGTCAAGAGAGAGTGTGATGGTGACATTTTAGGGTCAAGAGAGAGTGTGATGGTGACATTTTAGGGTCAAGAGAGAGTGTGATGGTGACATTTTAGGGTCAAGAGAGAGTGTGATGGTGACATTTTAGGGTCAAGAGAGAGTGTGATGGGGAACCACAACTCCGGGAGAACCCGGGAATATTCAGACAAGAGTTCAAGTAAATTTACAAAGTCTGAATAAACCTCACCCAAGTGGTAGTAGAGACCTGCCATAGGCTGAGAGTAGAGTTGTTAGTAATAAGGTACTTAAATTCTTACCAAGATGCCTGTAATAATTGTTAGAGGTCCGGAGCCTGCTCTGTGTTTAGTCTATGAAGGCGTAGTGGCAATGAAGACTATTGATATAGAGAGAAATGGAAAGAGTAAACAGCAAATATACAATAAATAGGAATATAAGATCAGATAATTCATGGTGATAATTGTAAGGAAAACAGAACTTAACGGAACGTCGCAAGAGACGACGGAATACATAGAGAACTTATAATAAACGTGGCTCATATATATCAAGACTTGCTTCTTTGCTGAGAGAACTGAGTGATGTGGATAGGTTGAGGAGCACACCACAGTGGAGATGGGGAATAATGTGGTAAGAACATATAAGAGGGAATTGATGAAATAGACAAAGGGACAATAGTCCAAGCTAGTGAGTATGGTACCTTACCTTGAGGATACCTTGAGGTGCTTCCGGGGCTTATCGTCCCCGCGGCCCGGTCATCGACCAGGCCTCCTGGTTGCTGGACTGATCAACCAGGCTGTTGGACGCGGCTGCTCGCAGCCTGACGTATGAGTCACAGCCTGGTTGATCAGGTATCCTTTGGAGGTGCTTATCCAGTTCTCTCTTGAACACTGTGAGGGGTTTGCCAGTTATGTCCCTTATGTGTAGTGGAAGCGTGTTGAACAGTCTCGGGCCTCTGATGTTGATAGAGTTCTCTCTCAGAGTACCAGTTGCACCTCTGCTTTTCAACGGGGGTATTCTGCACATCCTGCCATGTCTTCTGGTCTCATGTGATGTTATTTCTGTGTGCAGGTTTGGGACCAGCCCCTCTAATATTTTCCACGTGTAAATTATTATGTATCTCTCCCGCCTGCGCTCAAGGGAATACAGATTTAGGCTCTTTAGTCGGTCCCAATAGTTTAGATGTTTTACCGAGTGGATTCTAGCAGTAAAGGATCTCTGCACGCTCTCCAGGTCAGCAATTTCACCCGCAGTGAAAGGGGCTGTCATTGTGCAGCAGTACTCCACTCTAGAGAGCACAAGCGTTTTGAAAAGTGTCATCATCGGTATAGCATCTCTAGTGTGAAAAGTTCTTGTTATCCAACCTGTCATTTTTCTTGCAGTTGTGACGGCTACTTTATTGTGTTCTTTAAAGGTAAGGTCTTCCGACATGAGTACACCCAGATCCTTTACATTGCCTTTTCGTTCTATGTTATGATTTGCCTGAGTTTTGTACGTGGTTCCAGTTTTTATATTTTCATTTTTTCCATAGCGCATGAGCTGGAACTTGTCTTCGTTAAACACCATATTATTTTCTGTAGCCCATAGAAAGACCTGATCTACATCTGACTGGAGGTTCGCCGTGTCCTCTATGTTGCCTACTCTCATGAAGATCCTAGTGTCATCTGCAAAGGATGATACAGTGCTATAGGTTGTGTTCTTGTCTATGTCCGATATAAGGATGAGAAAAAGTACTGGAGCAAGCACAGTACCCTGGGGGACTGAGCTCTTAACGGTTGACGGGTTGGATTTTATTTTGTTGACTATTACACATTGGGTTCTGTTGGTCAGGAAATTGTAGATCCATCTGCCTACTTTTCCGGTAATTCCTTTTGAGCGCATTTTATGGGCAATAACACCATGGTCACATTTATCAAAAGCTTTTGCAAAATCTGTGTAAATTACATCAGCGTTTTGTTTGTCTTCCATAGCATCTAATGCCATATCATAGTGGTCCAGCAACTGCGACAGGCAAGAGCGCCCTGTTCTGAAACCTTGTCTTCCATAGCATCTAATGCCATATCATAGTGGTCCAGCAACTGCGACAGGCAAGAGCGCCCTGTTCTGAAACCATGTTGTCCGGGGTTATGGAGATGCTGTGATTCCATGTATTTTGTGATCTTACTTCTCAGCACTCTCTCAAAAATTTTTATGATGTGCGATGTTAGTGCTATCGGTCTGTAATTTTTTGCCTCTGCCTTATTTCCTCCTTTATGAAGTGGTGCTATCTCTGCTGTTTTTAGTATATCAGGAATAACGCCAGTATCTAGGCTTTGTCTCCACAGAATGTGAAGGGCCTGCGATAGTGGTTTTTTACAGTTCTTGATGAATATGGAGTTCCAAGAATCCGGGCCTGGTGCGGAGTGCATAGGCATACTGTTTATGGCTTCTTCAAAATCCAGTGGGGATAGGGTGACGTCTGATATATGATTTGATGTTGGTATCATATCCATGAAAAATTCATTTGGGTTATCGATCTTTAGTGCGTTTAATGGCTCGCTGAAGACAGAGTCGTATTGCTTCCTCAGTAGCTCGCTCATTTCTTTGTTGTCATCGGTGAAAGTTCCATCTTCCTTTCGCAGGGGCCCGATACTAGATGTGGTTTTTGATCTTGATTTTGCATAGGAGAAAAAATATTTCGGGTTTCTCTCTATTTCACTGATGGCCTTTTGCTCTCTTTCCCTCTCCTGCGTTTTGTATGATACTTGTAGCTTGAGTTCAATTTTTCCTATTTCGCTACCTAACCTTCTTCGCCGTTCCTGAGATAGGGTGCGACTCTCAAGTTGTACCGCGATTCGTTTTCTTCGCCTATATAGGGAACGACGTTCTCGTTCCAATCTGCATCTCTTCCTCTTTTTCTTAGGGGGATGCGGTTTGTACATATTTCTAGTGTTACTGAGCTTATTTTTTCCAGGCATTTCCAGGCATATATGTCTGGTAACAGACATATATGCCACAAGGACCTTGTTTTGTGTCAGAGTTGTAAATTAGGCAGAAAAAGAAGTAGTTGAAAC
>WNGS01133826.1:0-13033 GCA_020271785.1 Procambarus virginalis
TAATTATCATATTCTCGATAAATGATCTCTAGCGAGAAATGGAGATGATATTTATACTCTCCATAACATTCGATCGTAACAGAATAAAAACTGTTACTAAATAATTGCAATTAATAACTCTCGATTTTACATGATCAGAGTCATATTATCAGCAATAGGCTCAGATTAAATTATATTAACACTACTGTTAGTGGTTAAGAACTACTGCAATTAGTAAGTGATGATGAGTTATTATAACACAATAGTAGATGATAAGTGTTGAAAATTTCCAACATACGCCGGGAATTGAACCCGGGCCATTCGGACTATGACCCCCGAGCGCAGTCCACTCAGCCGCAAGGCCTCATAACATGTATGTATTCTCACAACTACGGTCAACCTATATAGTCCTGAGATCTGTCTTAGTACCTGATATTCGTGGGTTATAATGGTCCCCTGTGGTTGCTAGAGTTACCCCTGAACATTATGGTTTGAAACGTCTTTAATTAACACAGAATATGGTGATCGAGTCATCGGATACTGTACTATAACCTTTAATGCCGCTGTAACTTATGAAAAAAAATAATCGTCTCTAGAAGCTGGGCTCAAGAGCTGGAACACTGATTTAGTTTATGATCTTTCTTGGGCTACGACGGCTGGATACGCAGACAGACTATGATTTATATGTATAAACTTTAGATCAAACTTATGAAGATAATTTATTTACAGAATGATTGTAAATTATGATACCTCAGGATTAAATAGTAAATACAGTATGGAACAGCAAATACATTTTAATATAAATAAATTGCAGAAACATATATTATAGAGAAGGAAGACATTAGAAATATAATGATCATTGTATCAGTTCAGAAGGGACATACAGTATACACCGAGAGGTATACACCACTTCTCGGTGAATATACACTTGAGAGTTTACTTTAGTCCTGGACTATGTTCAGGACTACACTATACTTGCTGGCTGGTCAGTAAGCCATGGTTGTGGCCCTAATAGCCTCATGCATTCAGCACAACACCAAACACAGGATGAAAAGGTGGCAAACATTTCAGATATCTTATTATTGTCTGATTGTAAGACCCGTAGCATTTATTAGTTTCCTTCTTGTGGCGGCCTGTAGCTACCTGTAGCGGCCTGAAGCAGCCTCAAGCGGCCTTTAGCGGCCTGTAGAAGCTGGCCTAGTCTAGCCGGAGTAGCCAGTCCGAACCACTCGGGGCTGTCATATCCAGAACTACCGTCCTCGAAGCTGTTATCATGCCAAGTTCTTCCCCAAACGTTTCCCTGCAGGAAGGAGTTGGCACGCCGGAAGATGCCGCCTCTAAAGCCCTGCGGAGCTGCAGCTGCGGGTACGGTCACCATCATCACCACCAGCAGCGCCGCCAGCAACAGACACCAGGTGTGGGAGGCCTGTGGTGGGAGAGAGAGAAGCAGAAGGGGACTTCAGTGAGGACTCTTTAAGATGCACTGCAGATCGGCAATGAGAGGACTCTACCTATATAGAGGTAGTCCTCTATATAGGACTTTGGTTATAGGCTTGGTACACCAAACCAATGAGATTCCGCTCTTACATTCCTCATACCCCCCCCCCCAACCCTTTCCATATTTTCCTTCCCAGCAGCAGTGTGAGAGTCCTACACAAGTAATTGGTGTTAAGTCTTCAAGGAACAGGTGTCACGTCATCAGACAAAAATTGTGCGTCTACAAGAAACAGGTGTAACATCTTCAAGCAACAGATGTAACATCTTCAAGCAACAGATGTAACATCTTCAAGCAATGGATGTAACATCTTCAAGCAACAGATGAAACATCTTCAAGCAACGGATGAAACATCTTCAAGTAACAGATGTAACATCTTCAAGCAACAGTTGAAACATCTTCAAGCAACAGATGTAACATCATCAAGCAACGGATGTAACATCTTCAAGCAACAGATGTAACATCTTCAAGCAACGGATGTAACATCTTCAAGCAACAGATGTAACATCTACAAGCAACAGATGTAAAATCTTCAAGCAACAGATGTAACATCTACAAGCAACAGATGTAACATCTACAAACAACAGATGTAACATCTACAAGCAACAGATGTAACATCTTCAAGCAACAGATGTAACATCTACAAGCAACAGATGTAACATCTACAAGCAACAGATGTAACATCTACAAGCAACAGATGTAACATCTTCAAGCAACAGACGTAACATCTACAAGCAACAGATGTAACATCTACAAGCAACAGATGTAACATCTACAAGCAACAGATGTAACATCTACAAGCAACAGATGTAACATCTTCAAACAACAGATGTAACATCTTCAAGCATCAGTTGTAACATCTACAAGCAACAGGTGTAACATCTAAAAGCAACAGATGTATCAAATTAACAGTTGTAACATCTACAAGCAACAGATGTAACATCTTCAGGCAACAGGTGTAACATCTTCAAGCAACAGATGTAACATCTACAAGCAACAGATGTAACATCTTCAAGCAACAGATGTAACATCTACAAGCAACAGATGTACATCTTCAAGCAACAGACGTAACATCTACAAGCATCAGATGTAACATCTACAAGCAACAGATGTAACATGTACAAGCAACAGATGTAACATCTTCAAGCAACAGATGTAACACGTACAAGCAAAAGGCGTCTGAAGACTCACCATGTCTGTGGAAGGAGTGTGTCAAGGAGGAGCCAGCAGCAGCAGCAGGAGGAGAGTGTCTTGAGAGAGCAGGTTACAAGAGATTATATACACCCTCGCACACCTACACATTCCATCACCTACCACAAAACGTTTTCAGACATAGCATGCAACAAGGAAAAATCTGAGTTAAGAACGCCATCAACAAGGATATAGGATAAGGATATCCTTGAATCTCCATCAACGTGGAGATGTTGTCCATCTCCCCTCCGTAAGACGGACAACAACAGCCCTCCCAGCCAGGCCTTACACTGGTAACTCCACGCTCACTCAGTTACTAATAGCATTAATAAATCGAAATTATAATAGTCAACTACGTATAAACACTGCAAAAGCTTCTATTAGGCTTCTTTTCCTATTGTAGTGAACAAACCTTATACTCGCTCCATTATCTCATCATCTTAATGGTGTAACTAATTAGCACTAATTACAGAAGCTATAATCTCTTCGCTAATTACAGTTAACAGTTCTCCCATCCTCCTATCCTAGTGGAGAAAGGTGAGGTGCAGTCACCAAATATAAGGAAGTGATATGAGAAGAGACAACAGTACAATTTCCAGTGATTCAGATAACTCCAGTACAGACACTTTGGATTTACTTCACCTCTTCAACCTCAAGAATGTAGCACTCGGCGTGTACTAATTGACCCCAAGATACTACAAGCTTCAACACAGAGCAGACAGCACACTACGACTGTATCAAGCTACAATGCTCTCGCTCCCCGTGAGTTCAGACACTCACAATTCTCCAATCGACCCGCCACGCTCTCCCACATAGAGCTCCGCGACTTCGGCCTCACTCAGCTCTCTGCTCGGCTCCAATCTTCGTCTGAACGTATACGACAATGTCACCGACCGACTACTCTAATCAAGACTACTAAATAAGTATGGAACTCATTAAACACTGTGTATCTAATCTTCCCAACAACGTAACATAATCTTACGTTACACTACCATTCACCTGGGCTCTAGGAGACTCGGACCGTGGAACCCACGCGTGTGTGAGGTCAAAGCTCTATCGACCTTGCTATTGAGTAGTCGTGATAAAGAGGGTGGATGGAATGTTTATTTCCATGGAAGCGTGGTTGACAATTTACATGGCTTCCTGCATTTTTCTTTCCATATTTTGTTCAGATTTGTATTGTCTTTGTTGCATTTTTGTTTTGTTTTTTGTTAAAATATGTCTATCAAATAAAGATTCCTTTCACCCTCTTTATGACCTCTGCCTTTACACCTCTATTCTCAGGCCCAACCTTTTCTCCCTCAATGCTTATTCATATCTCATTACCCTTTATGGTCCTGTTCCTTCACCCTTATCACCCTGCCACTGTATGCTGCTCCTACCCACTTAGCCAATTTGCCCGAAACCCTATGCGTACTAGTGGCTTTAGGTATTGTATGTACTACCTCCATCTTTAAATCATACAGAATGTTTGTACTGTAACTCTGCAACTATGTATGTACTGTTCCTAAATAAATTATAATTAATATTATTATTATTATTATTATTTCCTCCTCCTGTATCTTCCTGGCCCCCTTACCCGTAATTACCTCCCCCACACCCCCTGTCCCCTGCCCCCCCCCCACACACACTTCTATCCAACTGCCCTGGGGCCAGATTCATGAAAGCACTTACGCAAGCACTTACGAACCTGTACATCTTTTCTCAATATTTGGTGGTTTTGTTCACAATTATTAAACAGTTAATGAGCTCCGAAGCACAAGGAGGCTGTTTATAACAATATCAACCCTTTATTGGGAATATTCATGCTTGCAAATTGATCAATAAATGTAAACAAAGCCGTCAAAGATTGAGGAAAGATGTACACGTTCGTAAGTACTTGCGTAACTGCTTCGTGAATCTAGCCCCTGATGAGGGGTATGTGACCCTTACACACCCCTCTCCACCGCCCCCCCCCCCTCCTGACCACTTCCTCCCCCACCCGCTACACCCAAATATTCTTCACGGGCATATACAATACACCAAAATACAATTTACAATCATCCCACCATCTCAAAGAGTATTGTTTACAACTACAAAACTTACCTGGTAAACAGAGCGGCAAACCAGGCAGAATATTGACAATCACCACCTTCGTTGACCAGTCCATTAACAAGGAGGCCTGGTCGAGGACCGAGCTAAGGGGACGCTAAGCCCCGAAATCATTACAAGATAACCTTCTAAGCACCCGCAACGGAAGAGGTCTAGTAAGCACAAGCGACCCGTTACCAATAATATAGACGATATCAGCAAGCTCAGTACAGAAACCTTCACATTCAACCAAACTTTAATATTGGTAAATAGAGCAATATATAATTTAGAGCTGAAAGATGTACCCAAAGATTTTGAAGAAGTCTGGCACACAGGCCTAAAATGCAAGATATCAAAACTAGGACTTCCACAGAGAATCACTGCCACACACTGAAGCTTCATAGACGACAGTGTTAACTGTTTTATTAATGTAGAGTGTGCACTATCATTTTTGGGTGCATTTACAACATCAACTGATAAATCCCAGCTATCCCATGGATTAATTGGTTGATTATTCATTAATTGACTTGGGTATATGTTTAACATTTTGATGGAGTTGGCTATCTTGTTGAACCAAAATGCATAATCGAATTTCCCTTTCCTTCTATAGACCTCAGGCGAGTGCACCATATTAGAGAGTTTAGCTTGAAATTTCATGTGTTGCTGACATGTTTGGAGGACGGGCTGCCAGTCCGTCCTCCAAAACGAAGACCCAAAGGTGATTCCATGCACTCGCTAAACCCGCTGTGTATGAATGAAAAAAAAAGGTTTACACACGACTCACAATTGATTTCCTTCGAACACTTCCGGGACAAATGCTTCATTTACGACATTTACGCCAACAGAACCTAAACACCTAATTTAACCTAACCTATGCCTGTATATGCACAATCTATATAAATAAAAATGGAAATGTTCGTTTGTTCAAAATCGCTAATATCCGAAAGTTCTTCACCGATTGCTTTGAAATTTTCACATAATGTTCCATTTGCATTCGGCCAGGTTTTTATATACATACTATATAGATGTCACGTCTGTGACGGTAAAAAAAAATATGTTTTTTTTTCTGATAAACTGTGTTTTTCATGTGAGGGAAATCTTCGAAACCTCTTTACCGATTGCTGTGAAATTTTGACACAACATTGCATTCGAATAGGCGTGTCTTTTTATATATCTATTATATACATGCCTCACCTGTGACAGGAAAAAACATTAAAAAAAAAAAACAGCGCCATCTGTTGGACGTAAGAGCAACACACGCTGTAATCTCCGAAAGTTCTTCACCGATTGCTTTGAAACTTTGACACAACGTTGCATTCGAATAGGTGTGTCTTTTTAAATATCTACTGTATAGATGCCTCCCCTGTGACAGGTAAAAACATGCGTTTTTGAACAACAGTGCCATCTGTTGCACATAATAGCATCATTTACGCTTTACTAAATATGTCACGAATTCCATTTCAGTGTTTCCAATTGCATTGATAAATTTTATTTTCATAGATTTCGATTTATTTTATTTCTATTGATTTATTTTGTGTGACATTGTGTTGGAATTGAGCTGTGTTGTTTACCATACCGTTCATTTCGTAAGTATACGTATAGATGCCACACCTGTGACAGGTAAAACTATGCTTTTCTTGACAAACAGCGCCATCTGTTGCATGTCAGAGCAACACACATGTTATACTAAATATATTACAATTCCATTTCAATGTTTCTAATTGCACTGATAAATTGAATTTTCATAGATTTTGATTTAATTATATTTTGATGTAATTATTTTGTGTGAATTGCGTTGGAACTGAGCTGTGTTGTTTACCATAACGTTCATTTCGTGGGAATAGTTTATTGTTTTATTTTTTCATTCTTTCATTTCATTTTCTAACTGTTTTTCTTATATTTCAGTGATGGGAACATTAGGTCACTTGATATTCCCAATTTTCTGATGGGAACATCAGACCATTTGGGAAGGCATCGAACGAGTTAGTGGGGAATGGTGAGGAGGACGAGGGGATAATGGTGGGGAAGGACGAGGGGACGGTGGAGTAGGGAAGGGTTGGGAGGCCGAGGATACGGGTGAAGGGGGAGTTGTGGAGAGGATTTGGGGACAGGAAAGGTTGCCACAGCAACGCGTGGCCGGGTACTGCTAGAATGCTAATATATTATAATATTAATTTATATTTGAGAAAATTTCCGTTTTGAATGAACAGCATGTAAAAATTTATGAATGCGTCTGAGGGGACGAGCGCTGGATGTAATAGACTTGAGTTGAGGACGGGTTGTATGTAAACCGTTTTTCATTCATAAACAGGGGGTTTTGCGGGTGCATGGAATCACTTTTGGGTCTTTGTTTGAAGGACGAGCTGGAATGAAAAATAACGGTTTACACGCGACTGTTGTGAGTCGTGTGTAAACCATTTTTCATTCATAAAACGGGGGGTATGGCGGGTGCATGGAATGGACTTTAGCCTTTGATTATTTGGATGGGCGGTTTTTAATCCACGACACGTTGAAGAATGCGTCTCGTTGTACGGCCGAAGCTTTTACAACCGTGACCTCAGGACTGGTCCACAGACCTGATCCCACGAAGTATGAGCGACTTAAATTTCACTTCACCAAGGTCTGCATTCCGTAGGTTCAATAGTTCGCAGCCATGTTAGCTGAGACGTTGATTATTAAATAACTTTGGATCAAGTATCACGATGTCCACATGAGTCCAGTGAGTTCAAATAAATTACAAAACATTTGCCAGGATTGAGCGTTAGGTTGTATTCGGCACCTCATATCTCAATAAATGCTTCCATGGTAGTTGGTGCCAACAGAACTAGAACACATAATACTAGAAGATCCTTACCACTTTTGTAGTCCCGTATGGAGGATTCGATGGCCCAAGTGAATGAAAAGGCGTATATCTAGATGAAGATCTTTGGAGCAGGACAGGGAATCGAACCAGCGTCCTGACTAACCCCAGACGCGCACCTCAGCCTATGCAGACCCCTTTCCTCATTACGTAGCTCTACATGGAGATAAGTCTCTCAACAGTTAATCCATAAAATATTAAACAAATAACAAGTTTAATAACAAAATAGCCAATAACAAAATATTAAACTCAGCTCCATATTTGACCTGATTTGTTTAGTGAGAAACTTTCAGATAGAACTTCACTCCATTTCAAACCTATTTTTCATCCTTAAGCTAAAACAAATCAACAACAACAACAACAACGAAAATCGGAAAATAATACGGAAACAAAATAAAGGAAACTTTTGTTTCCGTGTTGGTGGCATCTTCAGTTCACGTGACGTGACCCCTCTCAACCTGCTCTCTCAACACATTCTCCTCCTGCTGGCTCCTCCTGCTGGCTCCTCCTGCTGGCTCTTCCTGCTGGCTCCTGCTGGCTCCTCCTGCTGGCTCCTCCTGCTGGCTCCTCCTGCTGGCTCCCCCTGCTGGCTCTTCCTGCTGGTTCCTCCTGCTGGCTCTTCCTGCTGGCTCTTCCTGCAGGCTCCTCCTGCTGGCTCTTCCTGCTGGCTCTTCCTGCTGGCTCTTCCTGCAGGATCTTCCTGCTGGCTCTTCCTGCTGGCTCCTCCTGCTGGCTCTTCCTGCTGGCTCTTCCTGCTGGCTCTTCCTGCTGGCTCCTCCTGCTGGCTCTTCCTGCTGGCTCTTCCTGCTGGCTCCTCCTGCTGGCTCCTCCTGCTGGCTCCCCCTGCTGGCTCTTCCTGCTGGTTCCTCCTGCTGGCTCCTCCTGCTGGCTCTTCCTGCTGGCTCTTCCTGCATGCTCCTCCTGCTGGCTCTTCCTGCTGGCTCTTCCTGCTGGCTCTTCCTGCAGGCTCTTCCTGCTGGCTCTTCCTGCTGGCTCCTCCTGCTGGCTCTTCCTGCAGGCTCCTCCTGCTGGCTCTTCCTGCTGGCTCCTCCTGCTGGCTCTTCCTGCTGGCTCCTCCTGCTGGCTCTTCCTGCTGGCTCTTCCTGCTGGCTCTTCCTGCTGGCTCTTCCTGCTGGCTCCTCCTGCTCGCTCCTTTTTTCCTTTCCATAATAGTTCCCCTTTCTAATTTATAGGTTAGTCTTCAGCTTCTCTATGGTAAGGAAATTTCAAAATTTTATTTACGTGTTTTATAGGATTATTTGCCTTGGTTTAAATAGGAATTTTGTTAATTTCCCATTTTATGAGCCGACGAAAAGAAGTTCCTGCAAAACAGTCTAATAGGGGGTACAAGTGTTGTGTTATTTGACTCTTCAGAGGTTGCATGGCGTTTCACTTTTCTTTTTATGACGTCTTCAACATAAGAGTTAAAGAAGCCATTGTTGACTAGGCTTACCCTACTGAGTTCTTCATCGACCTGCTTCCAACCAGAGCTGTGAGTGAGAGCCCGGTCGACGTAAGTGTTGACAACACTCCTCTTGTACCAGTCTGGGCAACCCCTATTGGCATTAAGGCACATTCCTATATTCATTTCCTTAGTGTAGACTGCAGTGTGGAAGCCACCATTCCTTTCTGTGACTGTTACATTTAGAAAGAGCAGCCTCCCATCACTCTCCATCTCGTAAGTGAAACTTAACACCGGATTTTGCTCGAATGCCTCCTTCAGCTGTTACAGATGTCAGCAGCCTCCTTCAGCTGCTGCAGATTTTTATGCAGGTTCCTGATGACAGACGTCTGCAGCAGCTGAAGGACGCATTTGAGCAAAATTCGTGCAGATTATGCTGGCATTGGTCCCGGCCGGACCAGGGAGAGCTTCCTCGAGCACACGTGCAAAATCTTCCACCTTGTCCTGATTGCGGGTCTTGCTGGTGGCCATGCAAGGTCTGCCCTCCTTTTTAGAGCGGTGAATCTTCTTTGTTTGCATCTTGACCCTGCTACATACCAAGGAGTGGTCGGTGTCACAGACAGCACTCTGATAGGTACGCGTAACCCAGTCTACCCTACGCTGGGTAGACTGGCACGCCTGGTAAGAATCAGGTCAAGCTGGTGCCAGTGCTTGTATCTGCGGGTGTCTCCAGGAGACTTGGTGGTGAGGCTTTGTGCCGAAGAACGTGTTGGTTCAACACAGACCACCATGTGTCTCTGAATTGTGATCGTATGATATGTATGTATTTCCCTATTTACTATTTTTGTCTGCAGAATCGAGCTATTTAGCTCTTGGACCCCGCCTTTCTAGCAAATCTATTTTCCCTCTATTACGTCTACTACATATCTTGAGATGATTTCGGGGCTTTTTTTTTTAGTGACCCCGCGGCCAGGTCCTCGACCAGGCCTCCACCCCCCCCCCAGGAAGCAGCCCGTGACAGCTGACTAACACCCAGGTACCTATTTTACTGCTAGGTAACAGGGGCATAGGGTTAAAGAAACTCTGCCCATTGTTTCTCGCCGGCGCCTGGGATCGAACCCAGGACCACAGGATCACAAGTCCAGTGTGCTGTCCGCTCGGCCAACCGGCTCCCTCTACATATATTTACATATATTTCTTTCTAACACATGCTCACAAACAAACACACACACACACACATACACATCCCCAGGAAGCAGCCCGTAATAGATGTTTAACTACCAGGTACCTATTTACTGCTAGGTGAACAGAAGCATCAGGGGAAAAACACTCTGCCTATTTGTCTCCGCTGGGAATTGAACCCGGACCATTCGGACTATGACCCCCGAGCGCAGTCCACTCAGCCGCAAGGCCTCATAACATGTATGTATTCTCACAACTACGGCCAACCCTATATAGTCCTGAGATCTGTCTTAGAACCTAATATTCGTGGGTTATAATGGTCCCCTGTGGTTGCTAGAGTTACCCCTGAACATTATGGTTTGAAAACCGAGTCTTAAATTAACACAGAATATGGTGATCGAGTCATGGGATACTGTACTATAACCTTTTAATGCCTCTGTAATTTATGTAAAAAACTAATCGTTACAGAAGCTGGGCTCAAGAGCTGGAACACTGATTTAGTTTATGATCTTTCTTGGGCCATGACGGCTAGATACGCAGACAGACCATGATTTAATATCTATAAACTTTAGATCAAATTTATGAAGATAATTTATTTACAGAATGATTGGAAATTATGATACCTCTGGATTAAATAGTAAATACACTATGAAACAACGAATACATTTTAATATTATTAAATTGCAGGAACATATATTATAGAGAAGGAAGACATTAGAAATATAATGATCATTGTATCAGTTCAGAAGGGACGTACGGTATACCGAGAGGTATACACCACTTCTCGGTGAATATACACTTGAGAGTTTACTTTAGTCCTGGACTATGTTCAGGACTACAGTATACTTGCTGGCTGGTCAGTAAGCCATGGTTGTGGCCTTAATAGCCTCATGTATTAAGCACAACACCAAAACACAGGATGAAAAGGTGGCAAACATTTCAGATATCTTATTATTGTCTGAATGTAAGACCCGTAGCATTTATTAGTTTCCTTCTTGTGGCGGCCTGTAGCGGCCTGTAACGGCCTGTAGCGGCCTGTAGCAGCCTGTGGAAGCTGGGCTGGTCTAGCTGGAGTACCCTAGTCCGAACCACTCGGGGCTGTCATATCCAGGATTGTCGACCTCGAAGCTGTTATCATACCAAGTTCTTCCCCAGACGTTTCCCTGCAGAAGGGGTTGGGACGCCGGAAGATGCCGCCTCTGAAGCCCTGCGGAGCTGCGGCTGCGGGTACGGTCACCATCATCACCACCAGCAGCGCCGCCAGCAGCAGACACCAGGTGTGGGAAGCCTATGGTGGGAGAGAGAGAAGTAGAAGGGGACTTCAGTGAGGACTCTTTAAGATGCACAGCAGCTCGGCAATGAGAGGACTCTACCTATTTAGAGGTAGTCCTCTATATAGGACTTTGGTTTATAGGCTTGGTCCACCAAACTAATGAAAGTTCCGCTCTTACATTCCTCATACACCCCCCCCCCCTACCCTTTCCATATTTTCCTTCCCAGCAGCAGTGTGAGAGTCCTACACAAGTAACAGGTGTTAAGTCTTCAGGGAACAGGTTTTACGTCATCAGACAAAAATTGTGCGTCTACTAGAAACAGGTGTAACATCTACAAGCAACAGATGTAACATCTTCAAGATTAGGTGAGATATCTTCAAGCAGCATGTGTAACGTCTTCAAGTAACAGGTGTAACCTCTTCAAGCAACAAGTGTAACATCTAAAAGCAACAGATGTAACATCTTCAAGCAACAGCTGTAACATCTACAAGCAGCAGATGTAACATCTTCAAGCAACAGATGTAACATCTTCAAGCAACGGTTGTAACATCTTCAAGCACCAGATGTAACATCTTCAAGCAACAGGTGTAACATCTACAAGCAGCAGATGTAACATCTTCAAGCAACAGATGTAACATCTTCAAGCAACGGTTGTAACATCTTCAAGCACCAGATGTAACATCTTCAAGCAACAGGTGTAACATCTACAAGCAACAGACGTAACATCTTCAAGCAACAGACGTAACATCTTCAAGCAGCAGATGTAACATCTTCAAGCAGCAGATGTAACATCTTCAAGCAATAAGTGTAACATCTTCAAGCAACAGATGTAACATCTACAAGCAACAGATGTTACATTTACAAGCAACAGATGAAACATCTACAAGCAACAGATGTAGCATGTTCAAGCAACAGATGTAAGATCTTCAAGCAACAGGTGTAACATCTTCAAGCAATAGGTGTAACATCTTCAAGCAACAGATGTAACATCTTCAAGCAATAGGTGTAACATCTTCAAGCAATAGGTGTAACATCTTCAAGCAACAGATGTAACATCTTCAAGCAATAGGTGTAATATCTTCAAGCAACAGATGTAACATCTACAAGCAACAGATGTAACATGTACAAGCAAAAGGCGTCTGAAGACTCACCATGTCTCTGGAAGGAGTGTGTCAAGGAGGAGCCAGCAGCAGCAGCAGCAGGAGGAGAGTGTCTTGAGAGAGCAGGTTACAAGAGATTATATACACCCTCGCACACCTACACATTCCATCACCTACCACAAAACGTTTTTAGACAAAGCATGCAACAAGGAAAAATCTGAGTTAAGAACGCCATCAACAAGGATATAGGATAAGGATATCCTTGAATATCCATCAACGCGGAGATGATGTCCATCTCCCCTCCGTAAGACGGACAACAACAGCCATCCGGGCGAGGCCCCACATTGGTGACCGTACGTTCACTCAGTTACTAATAGCATTAATAAATCAGAATTATAATAGTCAACTACGTATAAACACTGCAAAAGCTTCTATTAGGCTTCTTTTCCTACTGTAGTGAGCAAGCCTATACTCGCTCCA
>WNGS01133836.1:0-13234 GCA_020271785.1 Procambarus virginalis
CCTGTGTGTGTGGGTGTGTGTGTGTGTGTTGTGTGGTGTGTGTGTGTGTTGTGTGTAATTACCTAAGTGTAATTACCTAAGTGTAGTTACAGGATGAGAGCTACGCTCGTGTGGTGTCCCGTCTTCCCAGCACTCTTTGTCATATAACGCTTTGAAACTACTGACGGTCTTGCCTCCACCACCTTCTCCCCCAACTTGTTCCAACCGTCTACCACTCTGTTTGCGAAAGTGAATTTCTTATATTTCTTCGGCATCTGTGTTTAGCCAGTTTATATCTATGACCTCTTGTTCTTGAAGTTCCAGGTCTCAGGAAATCTTTCCTGTCGATTTTATCAATTCCTGTTACTATTTTGTATGTAGTGATCATATCACCTCTTTTTCTTCTGTCTTCTAGTTTTGGCATATTTAATGCTTCTAACCTTTCCTCGTAGCTCTTACCCTTCAGTTCTGGGAGCCACTTAGTAGCATGTCTTTGCACCTTTTCCAGTTTGTTGATGTGCTTCTTAAGATATGGGCACCACACAACAGCTGCATATTCTAGCTTTGGCCTAACAAAGTCATGAACAATTTCTTTAGTATCCCCATCCATGTATTTAAAAGCAATTCTGAAGTTAGAAAGCATAGCATAGGCTCCTTGCACAATATTCTTTATGTGGTCTTCAGGTGATAGTTTTCTATCTAGAACCACCCCTAGATCTCTTTCTTTATCAGAGTTCTTTAAAGATTTCTCACATAATATATAGGTTGTGTGGGGTCTATGTTCTCCTATTCCACATTCCATAACATGACATTTATTAACATTAAATTCCATTTGCCAAGTGGTGCTCCATATACTTATTTTATCCAGGTCTTCTTGAAGGGCATGACAATCATCTAAATTCTTATCCTTCCTATTATCTTAGCATCATCAGCAAACATGTTCATAATTCTGTATACCACTGGTAGATCATTTATGTAGACAATAAACATCACTGGTGCAAGAACTGAACCCTGTGGTACTCCACTTGTGACATTTCTCCAGTCCGATACATTGCCTCTGATCACAGCCCTCATTTTTCTATCAGTCAGAAAGTTTTTCATCCATGTTAGAAGCGTACCTGTCACTCCTCCAATATTTTCCAGTTTCCAGAACAACCTCTTATGTGGAACTCTGTCGAAAGCCTTTTTTAGGTCCAGATAGATGCAGTCAGCCCAACCATCTCTTTCCTGTAATATCTCTGTTGCTCGATCATAAAAAACTGAGTAAATTCGATACACAGGATCTACCAGATCGAAAACCATACTGTCTGTCTGATATTATATCATTTCTCTCCAGGTGTGCTACCCATTTAGTTTTAATTATTTTTTCCAATATTTTGACTATTACACTTGTCAATGATACGGTCTATAATTAAGGGGGTCTTCCCTGCTTCCACTCTTGTAAATTGGAACTATGTTAGCCTTTTTCCACACATCAGCTACAACTCCTGTAAACAGGGATGCCTGAAAGATCAGTTGAAGAGGGATGCTGAGCTCAGGTGCACATTCTCTCAGAACCCATGGTGAAACTCCATCTGGACCAACTGCTTTGTTCTTATTTAGCTCTTGAGCATTTTTTCCACTTCGTCTCTAGACACCTCTATGTGCTCTATGTTGTTCTCTGGATTCTTATTGTATCTGGTTCCCTGAAGATTTCATTTTGTACAAACACACTTTGGAACTTTTCGTTTAATGTTTCACACATTTCCTTTTCATTTTCCGTGAATCTATTTCCCATTTTCAACCTCTGAATATTATCCTTTACCTGCAATTTGTTGTTTATGAATTTATAGAATAGACCTGGTTCTGTTTTACATTTGTCTGCAATCCCTTTGTCAAAATTTCTTTCTGCCTCTCTCCTCACTGCCGTGTAGTTGTTTCTCGCATCTTTGTATCGCTGGTATGATTGGGGGTTTGGCCTCTTCCTGTATTGATTCCATTTTTGTGTCTTTTGGTCTCTGGCCCTCTCGCACTTTCTGTCGAACCAATCCTGTTTCCTAGTTCTGCTTCTCTGTTTTGGTATAAATTTTTTTGTGCCTTTATCATATATTTCACAAAACTTGACATACATCTCATTTACTTCCTTGCCTAGCAACAAGTCTGTCCAATTATACTCCCTAAAAAATTTTCTAAGGTTGCCATAATGTCCTCTAATAAAGTCAGGTTTTTCAATTGCATCGACCATCATATTTTCTTCCAGATTATAACGCATTGCATACTTTATCCTCATAAAGACATGGTCACTTTTACCCAAGGGAGGAAGGTGCTGAATGTCAAATATTTCTTCCTCCTTCCTGGTAAATATCAAATCTAGCATGGAGGGAACGTCACCTTCCCTCATCCTCGTAGCTTGTTTAACATGTTGATACAAGAATGTTTCCAGGATGAGGTCTACAAATTTACAGGTCCAGAAATCTTCTGTTTTAGCTTCATATGCTTCCCAGTCTATGGATTTCAAGTTGAAGTCACCAACTATCAACAGTCGTGAACTATCGTTATCCGCTCTCGCTATGATCTCTCTCATTGTCGTTATAAGACCTTCTCGTTTACTATCTAGCTCCTCCTTTGACCATGTGCTGCTTAGCGGTGGACTATATGCATTTATGATCACTAGTTTATCATCCTCATGGCAGATCTCTAGTGCTATTATGTCAACTTCTTGTGGATTGGTAGTCACTATTTCGTTCACCTTTAGGTGTTCTTTCACCAGCACAGCAACGCCACCGCCTTTCCTAATTTTTCTGTCCCGTCTCCAAATTGAGTAGCCCCTTGGGAATATGACCTCATTTAAAATAACATCTTCAAGTTTTGTCTCCGTGAGTGCAACAATGTCTGGTGTCTGCAGCTGTATTATATCACTTAACTCCAGTATCTTTGACCTTACTCCATCTATGTTGGTGTATGCAATCTTCAGGAACTTGTTCCCCATCTTCTTATTTTTCACTCCCCCTTTCTCTAATGATTTTGTTGGTTTGCTTTTATGTACCACTTTACTGGTCTGCCTACCCCTATCACTTTGTAGAAAAAAGAATTGATTTCTTCTTCATTCCTACTCTCATTTAAACGTTTTGCCTCGGCGAGATTCAGTTTCAGCTTCTCTCTATCTCTTTTGAAAGATCTCGTCTTAACGACCTTAAGTGTGTGTGTGTGTGTGTGTGTGTGTGTGTGTGTGTGTGTGTGTGTGTAATTACCTAAGTGTAATTACCTAAGTGTAGTTACAGGATGAGAGCTACGTTCGTGGTGTCCCGTCTTCCCAGCACTCTTTGTCATATAACGCTTTGAAACTACTGACGGTCTTGGCCTCCACCACCTTCTCACTTAACTTGTTCCAACCGTCTACCACTCTATTTGCGAAGGTGAATTTCTTACGTTTCTTCGGCATCTGTGTTTAGCTAGTTTAAATCTATGACCTCTTGTTCTTGAAGTTCCAGGTCTCAGGAAATCTTCCCTGTCGATTTTATCAATTCCTGTTACTATTTTGTACGTAGTGATCATATCGCCTCTTTTTCTTCTATCTTCTAGTTTTTGCATATTTAATGCCTCTAACCTCTCCTCATAGCTCTTGTCCTTCATTTCTGGGAGCCACTGTGTGTGTGTGTGTGTGTGTGAGAACAGCTTTGTTTATGTGTGTGCACATTTTTTATGTGCATATGCCTTGCTTGCTAAGAAATTATATTTCTCCCAACAGATGGTGAAGGAGGGGTCAGGAGTCCGGTATTTATCCCTGGGGGTGATGACCTACGTATATGTGGTAGGGGAGTTGAGCCACTTCCTGCTGGGGATCGTCTCACGGCCCATGAGCCAGGAGCTTCACTATGGGGACCACGCCTGTCTTCCCAACCCCAACATTTCTCTGCAGTCTGATGAGTGCCGCCCCCTTGATGCTACCAGGTAGGGTCTGGTGGAATTAAAACCTGTGGGTTTTGCTATATTAACAGTCGAGTAGTCTTTGTAGGAAGACTGCTGGCATGCATAGACACGATTCACCACCTAAACCACTGGAACCGTGTCAAAGCTCTCAAGATTTACTCTGGAAAGGAGACAAGAGAGGTATAAAATAATATATACATGGAGATACTGGAGAGCCACATCCCAAATTTGCACAGTAGAATAACAACTTACTGGAGTGAAAGGTACGGAAGGAAGTGTAGAATAGAACCAGTGAGGAGTAGAGGTGCCAAAGGCACAATCAGAGAGCACTGTTTGAACATCAGGGGTTCACAGCTGTTCAATACTCTCCCAGCAAGCATTTGATATTTTGCCGTAAAAAAGGTGGATTTCTTCATGAACAAATTAGAAAAGTTCTTGCAAGAAGTGCCAGACCAGTCAGGCTGTAGTGGATATGTGGGCCTGCGGGCAGCTACAAGCAACAACCTGTTGGACCAAGTTATCACAAGTCGAACCTGGCCTCAGGCCGGGCTCGAGGAGTAGAACTCCCCGAGACCCTCTCCAGGTAAGCTCCAGGTAAGTCTAAAGTTATGTGAAACACCTTTAATTTGTGTGAGTGTGAAACACCTTTCATAAGCCACTAGTTTCTGTGGAAGTATTGTTTTTTTCTGTCTGCAATTGCTTGCAGTGTCACCAATGTGCAGATGGTAGATGCTTTACAAAGCTGTTGGAAACCAGCAAAATGAGAGCAAGGCAACAGGGCGTGGGTACACAGTCGAGTATCGAGTAAAAATTCTGGGGTAGTTCTTCCAAAGACTGGCTTCACCTGGTCCTGATTCATGTTGGTCATGGGATTCTCCTCAATACAATTGGTATCTTTAAGGGACTCAATGGGTGTTGAAGACACCGGGGCTGAAGGCTTAACTGCGTGTAGTGGCAATATTTTGCAGTGACTCAATGAAAACACCTCATAAAGCTTGACAGTAGTTTATTTACAACTTAACAACTAATTCAATGGGTGTTTGATTTACTCTAGATTGGTGTCGCATTAGCATGATACTAGGCGTCTAAATGATAGATTCGAGTCCGCATGTGGGCATAACCCAAGTTAACACAGTTGACAACCCAACACAGTTTTCTTGATGATGCGAGTGTGCAAGCGGACACAGGAGTTCTAAACACGATACTCGGGCAATAATCATGCACAATAGATCTACAGTGGCAGAGGCAATGGGACAGGCAATAATCAGGAACGATAATAGCACATAATAAATGTGTGTTATATGTGAAGCTCACTCACATTCACTCAGGGTATAATGTTGTGATAGAACAAAAAATAAACACATATTCACCATGGGTCTGTCTTGGTTTCACCTATAATCAAGGTGCTGAAGTGAGAACTTCTGGCGACCAATATATTAGTACCCAGAATGGCACTAAATAAAAAAATAAGATCAATTGCTTGCAACAAAGGCCAGCCCCCAACATTCACTCTCCAATCACTTATTCATGCAAGTTCATCGGTGGTCTGACAACTCATTCACGATGCTCGTTCTCGACGTCGTAACACGATAGGATGACAGACTTTCCCACTGGGCATTTGGTGTCAAGGCTTCCTACATTTGGCCAATGTAGGAAGTTGTTCCATGAGTGTGGAAATTTGTAGAATGGTTAACAGGGCTTCGGAGGATTCTAGGGTTAGGAGTGGGGGGTGGGCAAGGGAAGAAGGGGGAGGGAGGGTATGGGGTGAGGTGTGTGCTCACCTAGTGCTCACCTAGTAAGCACCTAATCAGCACCTATTAGTGCTCACCTCACCTTATGTGTGTATGTACTCACCAACTTGTTCCTGCAGGATCTAGCACTGGCTCTTGGATCCCACCTTTCTAGCCACCGGTTGTATAAGCAATGACTCCTGTCCTTCCTCCAAAGAATACCTGATCAACCAGGCTGTGATTCATATGTCAGTCTGTGAGCAGTTGTGTCCAACAGCCTGGTTGACCAGTTCATCAACCAGGATGCCTGGTCGAGGACTAGGCGCGGGAACGTTGAGCCCGAAATCATTGCAAGGTAAGGTAAGGGTCCTCTTTCCCTATCGTATCTACTTTTAAAATTATGAATAGTGTTGTTTCCACAACCTGCTCTAATGAACTAACATTCCATTTCCTACTACTCTCACACTAAATAAAAACTTTCTAAAATCTCTCTGACTTATCTGAGTTTCAGCTTCCAGCCATGCCCCCTTGTTCTGTTGGTATTCAGTGAACATTTTGTCTATGTATACTATGTCAATCCCTTTAAGTATTTTAAAGTTTCTATCATATCTCTCCACTCCCTCCTTTTTTCTAGCGCTGTCAGGTTCAGTTCCTCCAGTCGATCTTCAAAACCCATCCCTCGCAATTCTGGGACGAGCCTCATTACAAACTTCTGAACCTTTTTCAGTTTCATTATGTGTCTTCTTCAGCTGGTGGCTCCATGATAGGATGGCATATGCTAAGACTGGTCTCTGGTCTCCGTAGACAGTGCAAAGTGCTCTAAATGCCTCCTTCCTTAGATTCCTGAATGATGTTCAAACTTTTGCTAGCATAGAGTACACTGTTGTCCTTATCCAATTTATATGTGCATCAGGAGTTGGATTTAGTGTTACGTCTACTCCCAGGTCTCTTTCTCAAGTCATCACAGGTAGGTAGTTTCCCTTCATTGTGTACTGTCCCTTTGGGCTCCTGTCACCTAGTCCCATTTCCATCATTTTGAAACGCGCGTGGCACCAGCAGCAATGTCACACGCAGTTACTGACAGACTCAGGGGTAATGAGATGCTCGGTGTACACCAGCTTGGTTATATGCCAGGCACGGGATCACAGGACAAAGGTAAATGTGCCGCGTTGTCTGCAAGAACACACAAAGTAGGGAACTCAAGTGAAGATGCATCTGCACCTGGTGTGTTAAGTGCAAAGTTCCCCTATGCCCGATGACTGCTACTCTGAATATCACATACTTGCGGAGTTCTGAGTGTGTTGATAGTGAATGTATATACAGTAGTGTGTGATAGTGTACAGTGTTTAATATTGTTATAAATATACATAAATGAACATGAAATATTGAAAATATGATCAACTTTTTATATTTGTTTGGTAATAAATCCTCAGATCAAATTAATCTTAAGATAAACACTATCCAAATTAGTAACAAAGTAGGTGGTAAATTCCTTGGTGTCCTCATCAATGAAAAGCTGAATTTCCAGGGTCACATTTAAACAAAAAACCAGCGTTGAATGTAATGAAACGCCATTTTCTGGGTGAGCCCCGGAGGCTCCCTGGAGCTTATCGGGCTAATGTATGTTATGTTAGACCGGGACACTAGCTATGGAGTTCAGACCTACCAGGGACCAGCGCCAGAACCTGGCCCCTTCAGAGAGGTTTCAGGGAGCAATGGCCCTGGAAAACCCCATATGGTTGGGGGTTTTCCTTATCTGCCATCGACCGGGGTTAGGCACCCAGAAAGGTAGGCGTAACAAAACAAACCCCACATGGTAGAAAACTACAACAAACCGAACAGAGAGGTAGAAAAACTCCCTACAATCACAAGGAAAACAATCAAACAATCACTTTACTGCCGCGCCGGTTGTCCGCGCAGCCCTCCCCTCCCCGGGAGGGGGAGGGGGGGGCCCCGGACCTCACCGCGCCGGCTGCCGTCAGTTCGGAAACTAGGCTTCAACCAACGCGAAAAATCCGCCGACCGGACGGGAGGGAGGGTAGCCAGGGAGCCTCCGGGGCTCACCCAGAAAATGGCGTTTCATTACATTCAACGCTGGTTTTCTGTGGGGAGCCCCTACGGCTCCCTGGAGCTAATTACCCAAAGAGAAGGAAAAAAGGGGACGTACCCGGGAGGCGGCGGCCACAAACTCCTCAACGCGAAGTCGAGACAACTGGCTGCAACCTGCGACCCAAAGCAACACAAGAACGCCGAGGAGCACGGACGTTCACCAAATAACGGGCGGCCAGGACCCTGTTCGATTCCAAAAACCACGCGCCCGAATATGTGCCCAAGACATATTACCAACACAGCAGCCAAAGCCGCAAACTTCCTAACGGCATGGGCACGAGGATAGACCGCAGGCTGGCTAGATTTAATAACCCTGCAGAC
The DNA here is from genome assembly GCA_020271785.1 of Procambarus virginalis. Classification (NCBI taxonomy): domain Eukaryota; kingdom Metazoa; phylum Arthropoda; class Malacostraca; order Decapoda; family Cambaridae; genus Procambarus; species Procambarus virginalis. The sequence goes on from WNGS01133836.1 coordinate 8,049, forward strand.
AACCTGGGAGACCCGAACCCTGGAACAGGGAACGAGGGAAACTGGATCAACCCAAAGCGCATCCCCAGCCATACCGGCCGAAGCGCGCAAGCAACGGCGAAGTGCCGCAACTGGACACAACACATGATGCACCCCCGGCCGAACCAACCAAGCATCAATGACCCACGGACCCCTCCGGAAAGCAGCCGTCTCGTTCTTCGCCAGAAAAGAAGGCGAAGGCTGCAAACGGACAAACCTACCCCCAGGACCAAAAGAGCAGAAACCCCTGCGCCGGAGGAGGGCATGAAGCTCCCCTACCCGGCCCCCAGAGGCCAACGCCAACAAAAACAAAGCCTGGGAAAAATAATCAGGAACCGAAGGGGCCACCACAAACCGAGGAGAGGAAAGATAGAAGAGCACCCGGTCCAAGGACCAGGACGGCTCAGGAGGCGCATGAGCAGGCCGGAGGTGAAACATAGCACAGGAAAGCTTACTAAACGGGGCGGATGTAACGTCGACCCCGAAAGCTAGCTCGAGCAGCTCCGCCAGCGCCGCACGAGACGAGGCGACAGTATCAGGCATCAATCGACCGTCCTGAACAAGCCAAGAAAGAAAGGACAAAACCTGATCCGAAAGAAAGACAACCTACAAAGAGCCAGAAAATGGCGAAAAGAACGCCAGGAAATCCATACTGTCGCCGAAACGAAGCTCTCAGGTGGGACACCATCAACGAAGCCACCTGATCACCATAGAATTGGTGATACACCCGCGTCAAAAACCCCAGACGCGAAGAGCAGAGGAGAAGGTCGAACCAGCCCCGTACCAGAGCGGACCGACCTGCTGAAAGAGGCGGAGCCGCGGTAAACGTCCCGGGTTCGGGCACCGAGTCAACAGCACCGGAAACCAAAGCCGGGCCGGCCACCAATGGGCCACAAGGAGTACTCTCCCTGGGAATGTCTCCAAACGAACCAGAACCCGAAGCAACAGCTGGACCGGAGGGAAGAGGTACAGGGAACCCCCTTTAGACCAGTCCCGCCGAAAGGCATCCACCGCGAACGCTGCGCAGTCGGGGAAGGCGTCACATCGGGAGACGCCGAGACCACACCGACGCGAAGAGGTCCACATCTGGGAGACCGTACGTCTGGCAGATCCAACGAACGAGTCGTCGTCGACCGTCCACCCCGTGGAGAGGGGAGCGAGACAGACCGTCCGCCAGAACGTTGGACACTCCCCGGACGTGAACCACACGGAGAGCCAAACCCCGGGAATCCAGCAGACGAGCCACTCGCAGGGACCAATCCCAAGAGCTAAGGACTGAAGAGAACCCCCGCGGTTCAGGCAAGGAACCACTGGAGTACAGTCCAAACGGAGGTAAAGGGCGATCCCCGAGCGACCCGAATCCTCCGAAGCGCGAACCAGACAGCTGCGAACTCCCGAACCGTGCTGTGAGCCCGATGGAAGGACGAACCCCACCGTCCCTGGCCTGCCTGGTGAGCACTGGTCACAAAGCCCCAGCCAAGAGACGACGCGTCCGTGAACACAACGAGCGAGGGCTCGGGAAGGTGCCAAGGCACCGAACCCTGAAAAACCCCGAAGAGGAAGCCGGTGACGCAGCAACCGACAAAAGACCCCCGGAGGGAGAACCCAACGATCGCGAGAGAGGCGGAAAGGAAATCCCCGAAGGAACCAAAACAGACGCCGCAGCCAAACCCGACCCGGCGGGTAGACTAGCACGGCGAAGTTCAGACTCCCGCACAACCGCTCAAGCAACCGCTGAGCAACCCGAGACCGTCTCATGCACCGCCGAAGGCGGGACCACAGCTGCAGGAACACGTCTGGAGGGAAAGAATGAGTGGCCCAATAGCCCTAAACAAGGACCAGGCCCGAACCCGGGATGGAAACATATGGAAAAACCTCCCGATCACCAGGACACCAAACCCGGCGATCTGGAAGGAACCACACCCCTGGCGAGCAGACATGCGGACTGACTGGGAGCCCACACCAGCCAGACGTCGAGGTAGGCCATACACCGAATCTCAGACACAGACAGGGAACCAAGATCCGGGAAAGATGCAAAAATTTCAAAGTGCTCAGCACAAAATAGGGCAGGCAACAAAAGCAGCCAGCCGGAAGCCCCACCACCAACCGTGCCAGACCCAGAAAAACCTGGGAGGAACGCGCCAAGAGGTGACCTGGAGGTCCAGGGCCACCATCCAGGCACCCGGCCCCCAACAGAAGCCGGACCCCAGAAGGAAGGGACGGACCGACCACGTCCAACGTACCCACGAAGATGACACGACGAAACGCAGGGGAAGAAGCCCCCCCCGCCAGCTCTGAACCCCCCAAAAGGGGGAGAAGCCGTCACCGATGCCACCAGAGGCCGGAAGACGACGCAAAGCGCCCAACAGCAGGACCATGCGAGAGGCAATAGAGCAAGCTGCTCCCCCAGCACCCCGCCAACAGAGAAAAAAAAAAAAAATATAAATAAAAGTACACATACACATTATGCATATACATATACACAAACAAGATATGACATGTATACACATGCACACACACACACACAGCGTACACATGCACAAGCATACACCCAGGCATTAGGAAGCAATGTGGCGGAGGCTGACTCCCTACACAGTTTATAGTGTAGGGATGATAGAGCCCAACAGGCTCAGGAACCTGTACACCTGTCGAACGACGGTTGAGAGGTGGGACCAAAGAGCTAAAGCTCAACCCCCGCAAGCACAACGAGGCGAGTACATACAATGTAAATGTAAAGTACAAGTTGCCGACCAGTGGGCAGAGCACCACACCGGCTAGGCAAAGAAGGCACTAAACTGCATCAAAAGGCCCACCTCGACAGCAAAACCCCAAAGGCCCAGCACAACAACATGTGCCTAGACCCAAAAAGAGCAGTCTGCAAGCCAGGAAGACCCCGGAACCCCAGAAGGCAGAACCAGGTCACATGAGGAAACAAAGCCCCCTGAACCCACAAAAAGGGGGCCCAAGAGGAAGAAACCTCTGGAACGAAACCAAAGAACCCAAAGGAACCCAGAATCGAACCAGGGGGAAGCCAAACCACCACAATTGCCGGCGGAGAACACCACAAAAGGCAAGCGCAGCCCCCCTACAGAACCCTCTGGGAAACAGTCAGAACAGACCGAAAACCGAGGGACAAGGTGTGGGAGCAAGCCTAACAGCCAGAAACACTGAGCCCAAACCCATGGGCCCAGAAGCCCGGTGGAAATAAACACCCAAAGGAACAATAACGGGCAGAAAAAACCAGAAAAGCAAAAAAAAAACGACAACAGGAGAAGAAAACCCCTGAAAAAAGGGTGAAAAACTCACCCCAGACGCTCGCTCGCACACCCAGGCGTATGTAAACAAACCGCAACGCCGCCCTGGTGGCCACGCCGGGAAACAGGCAGACGAAAATGGCCGCCAGCAGGGGCTGTGCTGGACGCTAAGAGACAAAACACGCCAGCAAAAGTGGGAAGCAAGCAGACTGGATGGGCTAAAAACTCCGCCCAAAAGCAGAAAAACCCCGGCAGGGGCAAACCGCCCCAGAACTGCTAGCAGGCATCCCCCACAGCCCCGGGAACCAGCAACAGAGGCCCCGGGGCAGAGCCGTCCTCCAAGCCCTCCGCCCTTAAAGAAAAGAAAGAGTCCATGGGAAAGGCAGCAAGAAACGGGCCGCTGGTAAGCCCCAGAAGCCTTGGCTGGAGGAACAGGCTCTAAAACCTCCGTCCCCCAACCCGAATGGGGCAGCCCCCGAAAACCGCCCGAGCCTCTGCCCCAACTAAACCCCGCCCCGACCCCGAAACCCGCAGACAGTCCGGAACCGGGAACAGGGAGGGAGGAGGGCGAACAGCACCGAACCAAAACGGGGCGGCCTCGGGGCATCCGAGTGGGAAACCAACCTAGCATGTTGCAGCAACCTAACCTAGCTTGCAACACGGATGCCGCCTGTACTCTGAATAGCAATAACATCAGGAGTACTGGAGAACAAGCAGAGAAACTCTCTCGCAAGACTCCGGGTCAAGGTGTCAGGGACCCAACAGGCAGCATGACGGAGGTAAATGGCGACTGTCACCTAGAGACAAAGGCACAGCAACCAACGATCCCGTACAAGACGGGTTGGTACCCGGAAGACACATGCAATGGTCTCCCGAGCCCAGACAGGGGTTTCCAGGGCCCGTAGGTTAGCAACTACGGGAAGCCCGGGCAAGGTGTTGCTAACCGGTTAAGAAACCCGAAAACAAGGGTAAAGATTAATACTGAAAACCCCCGGGACGTGTACAAGCACGGGGGCCTAGCAGAGGGCTGCCAAACACTACTAGTGGAACTATAGCCACACTATGCAGACCCCCACCAGGCAAGAAAATAAAAACAAAAGAAAAACCCCGCAAAAGTACACCGTCCCCAGAGGCAACAGGAACCGGCCGCCGCGTAGGTGGCAGGCAGTGCAACACCTTGGCGCCCTAACCAGCACAACACCAACTCCCTACCCAAGGCCAAACAAGGGCCCCAAGCCCCAGCTGGCCCCAAGGGCGAGGCAAATGCCGAGCAGCAAGAACCCCTACGGGAGCGGTTCCCGAACGCCCCAGAGAAGATAACCCTGACACGCAAGGGCAGTACTCACAGGGCGCCTAGGGAAGGGAACCCCTAGACTCATGCAGCCCCGGCACTGATGAAATACTCCTGGCCACCGCAAACCACAAAAACAGCAGAGAACGCCACACGAGGCAAACACCGCCAAGGAATTTGAGGCCAGAGAAGCGTGTATCCCGGTTGACACTAGCTTACGAACTGACGGCAGCCGGCGCGGTGAGGTCCGGGGCCCCCCCCTCCCCCTCCCGGGGAGGGGAGGGCTGCGCGGACAACCGGCGCGGCAGTAAAGTGATTGTTTGATTGTTTTCCTTGTGATTGTAGGGAGTTTTTCTACCTCTCTGTTCGGTTTGTTGTAGTTTTCTACCATGTGGGGTTTGTTTTGTTACGCCTACCTTTCTGGGTGCCTAACCCCGGTCGATGGCAGATAAGGAAAACCCCCAACCATATGGGGTTTTCCAGGGCCATTGCTCCCTGAAACCTCTCTGAAGGGGCCAGGTTCTGGCGCTGGTCCCTGGTAGGTCTGAACTCCATAGCTAGTGTCCCGGTCTAACATAACATACATTAGCCCGATAAGCTCCAGGGAGCCGTAGGGGCTCCCC
>WNGS01133847.1:0-17846 GCA_020271785.1 Procambarus virginalis
CCGCCAATGACGACACACGTCGATGCCCGGCCCACTTCTTGCAACGCACCTGTCCCCTGAGCACTTGTTGCTCAATATTCTGTCAATTCCTTATCTGAGCCACATCTGGTTGCAGAAGACCTCACAGAGTGCGTGCCAACAACTGGAGACGCTTACTCCACCGGAGTTCGGTAAATCCGTCACTCTGACAGGATGACCGATCGCGCGTCCTACCTCTCGGACGTGTCGTGAAAGACTGATATCGCCAAGGCGTCACCGCGGCCGGACTCCCCATGCCTATGTGACGTCACTTTTCCCAAAGTTGGTTTTCATTGGCTCCCAGTGCCATGTCGCTAACGGTGACCAATCTGGCGCCACTGACGTCACACAGTTTTGGCGGGAGAACAGACTCGCCAGCGCCATATTGGCTCCCTAAAGGCCTATCCCACAGGCCAAAAATACTACATTTTCGCAAATTTCTCGGCTCATCGAGAATGCTGTTCTCTCCCATATATGTTCAATTGTTGCCTGCATGTAGAGAACGCTCGGGAATAGTGGACATGACTCTACAGCAGGCGTGGGAGAATTAGAAGGGTGGGAACACCGTCACAATATATATATTATATATATTATATATATATATATATATATATATATATATATATTTATATAATACACATGAGATGATGTGCAGTGACTTAATATCTAACATATTCAGAGATATGAGAAGGGGTACCGAGTGATGTTTGGGGCCAGAGTTGGATACTGTCCTAATAGCAGCTTTGTGTTGACTAATTAGAGTACTTCTGCCTGCCTCTCAAGTTTGTATAGCAGTCTCATATGCAGTACTGTATCAAAGGTCTTCTGGCAGTCTAGAAATATGCAGTCTGCCCAGCCTTCTCTGTCTTGCTTTATCCTTGTTATTCTATCATAGAATTCCAAAAGGTTTGTTAGGCATGATTTCCCTGTCCAGAACCCATGTTGGCGTTTGTTTACAAACCTAACGTTCTCCAGGTGTGCAACAAGTCTTAGCCTAATTATTCTTTCAAGTATTTTGCAGGGGATGCTTGTCAGTGATACAGGTCTGTAGTTAAGTGCCTCCTCCCTATCACCTTTCTTAAAGATCGGTACGACATTTGCCCTCTTCCAGCAACTGGGCAATTCTCCCGACATAAGTGACTCATTAAAGATCATTGCCAGAGGCACGCTGAGGGCCTGCACTGCCTCTTTTAGTATCCACGGTGATACTTTGTCTGGTCCAACTGCTTTAGATGCATCTAGAGTTGTCAACTGTTTCATTACCTCCTCTGCTGTCACCTCTATATCTGATAGTCTTCTGTCTAGGGTAATCTCTTCCAACAATGGGAGCTGCTCAGGCTCGGTAGTGAACTCCATGGAAACTGGCATTCAGTACCTCGCAGATTTCCTTGTCGCTTTCTGTATATGTCCCTTCTGTTTTCCTCAGTCTTGTCACTTGGTCATTTACCGACATCTTCCTTCTTATATGGCTATGATGTAGTTTAGTTTTTTATTCGCCTTGATTGCAATATTATTTTCGTAATTTCTTTCCGACACTCGTCTTATGTTAATGTAATCGTTCCTAGCTCTGTTACATTTAATCCTGTTGTCCTCTGTCCTTTGTCTTCTGTACTTCCTCCACTCCCGCCTGATTCTCATTTTTGCTTCCTGACACTGTCTATTAAACCATGGGTTATTATATTCCCTCCTGATTTTTTTCCTTTACTGTTGGAACCGTGGGAGCCGGTCGGCCGAGCGGACAGCACAGTGGACTTGTGATCCTGTGGTCCCGGGTTCGATCCCAGGCGCCGGCGAGAAACAATGGGCAGAGTTTCTTTCACCCTATGCCCCTGTTACCTAGCAGTAAAATAGGTACCTGGGTGTTAGTCAGCTGTCACGGGCTGGTTCCTGGGGGTGGAGGCCTGGTCGAGGACCGGGCCGCGGGGACACTAAAGCCCCGAAATCATCTCAAGATAATCTCTCAAGATGGAATAAATCTCTCTTCAGCCTCCTGGCATTTCCATATGACTTGGTTCATCATATCTTGCACTGTTTTTCCTCTAATTTCTTCCTCCCACTGCACTTCTCCCAGATAGTCCCTTATCCTTCTGTAGTCTCCTCTTCTGTAGTCAACTCTCCTTTCCCAGACCTCTTGTCCTTTGGTCACCACTTTGAGTTCCATCATGTAGTCAAAGACTAGGACACAATGATCACTAGCTCCTAGTGGTCTTTCATGTTCCAAATTCTCGATGTCTTCTACATTCTGGGTGAAAATTAGGTCTAATAGGCTCGGTGTATCCCCTCCTCTTTCCCTAGTGTCTTCCTTCACATGTTGTGTTAGGAGGCCACCGTCGCCACGTCCACACCCGCCCCTTCACATGCTGTGTTAGGAGGCCACCGTCGCCACGTCCACACCCGCCCCTTCACATGCTGTGTTAGGAGGCCACCGTCGCCACGTCCACACCCGCCCCTTCACATGCTGTGTTAGGAGGCCACCGTCGCCACGTCCACACCCGCCCCTTCACATGCTGTGTTAGGAGGCCACCGTCGCCACGTCCACACCCGCCCCGGTCCTGGGCGCTTCTGCCCCGGCGGCGGCGGCGGCGGCCCGCTCCTCCACTCTCAAGCTGCCCACAACCATTATACATGGATTATATTTATGTTCTAGACTGATTATAGTGATCAAGTTGGATTACAAGATAATTTCATAGAAGATTTAAAGGTTATTGATAGTACTTAATGGTACAATTTATCTTTTATTAAAGGATTTTGAAAATACGTCACTGGAAGCTATAATTTTGTTCCAACAATATTTTTAACTATCAGCTCTTTCTGGAAGCTTCTGGATTCTTGATATTACATGTACACTGTCTCGTAGGCACTGAGCCCAATGGTGTACTTGACCAAATGGTCATGTAGGATCACGATGTAGATAACGATGATTCTTAAATCATCAGTAGAGATATGATTCTGATGTAAAATATAGATATGAACAAATCCACAAGGGCCGTGACACGGGTTCGAACCTCGTTGAAACGGCTTATTGACAGAGCTCAATCCACCGCAAAAAGCTCCCTACAGTGCGTGGCTCAGTTGTTGTGCCTATAATCTTCGGAAACTGAATGTGTCTCTTAACCCTGATAAAACTGTTCACTATATTCCCCCTTGGAAAGATGTGGAGGTCTCTCTGCATTATACCCCCATCAGTGTAAAACAAATGTATAACACTGACATTTTGAGATGTATAACATTAGAAGCTATTGACAGTCATCTTCAAATTCTCAAACCGACTGAATCCTATGCCTTTACTGATGGCTCTGTGCAGTTAGGCACTGGTAGAACAGGTTGTGCATGTGCAGTGTATAAAGGGAATGAAATGATCATGTCTAGTACACAGAGATTGAACAACTGGGCTAGCACGACACAGACCGAGCTAGTGGGCATTTATCTAGCCACTGAATACCTTAAGCTCAATGGTGGTGGAGTTATTTTCTGTGACTCTAAAAGTGCTCTGCAGTCCTTAAATAACCCATTACAATGTATGTCGGACGTAGCTTGTAATATTAAATGGAATGTAATCTTTGCCAATGATAATAACTCTTGTATAAAATTTGTGTGGATCCCATCCCATGTTGGAGTTGGAAAACATGACTTCGTAGATCGATTGGCCAATGAGGCTTGCAGGAAAGAAAACATTGATTATGACTTTGGACTATCTAATGCAGTTATTATAAACATACAAATTAAAGAAATTAATTCAGATTTAGAAGAACTAAGAAATGCCCAGAGACCTGAAAGCTGCAGTATTAAAAGTTATGAGAAGTTTTGTAATAATAGGTATTTGTATGGTCGGCATAATAGCCGAACCAGGCAATGTGATGTAGTCATTGTGCGAATTCGCCTTGGCTATAGACACATCTGGCAGGTTAGTGAGGCTGAGCCACTACCAGAATACTCAGATTGTAAACTCTGTGATAAACCTTTAATGCATTCACTAGAACACTACATTGATGAATGTGAAACCGTAAAGGACTTTAGACCTCCTGGCCTCTTGTACCACCAACTGTGTAACTATTTTATTGACTCAGGTGTTCTGGACGACATCCTAACACTTTACCCAAAATTTGCTTGTCCATTTTAAAGAATGAAGAACAATTTTTATGTATATTACTTCTAAGCTGCATCACCTATGAACCCATCCCTGCCCTTGTGTGGCAGTGCACAGTAGAAACTTGTTTTCACATATCCATATATTAAAACATTGATTGTAACCATGATATATATGTGCTTCAGCCTACAGTTTAGACCTATTGTCTTATGTATGACCCTCTGTCCTGCGTGACAGTGACTACTAGCATTATCCTCACTTTAATCAGACTATCAAAATCCTCAGATTAGGCAAAATTGTAATTAATTTTGTCAATAAAGATGTTAATAATAATAAATTGACAGAGCTCGGGTGCATGGGGAGAATTGTGTAAAAACCTGGTTTGTGTCTCAGAGAGGCTGCAGGATCCGTGGTAGGTCAAGATGATTTCCCGGTTGCAATTCTTATACCATGTCGTAGCTCAGTCGATTAAGGCACGTCTGGGATCCTCTTGGACGTAGGTTCGAACCCTCGTCACGTCCCTTGTGGATTTGTTCATTTGATGCATCACGCTATTGTGATTTGTGTGTAGTGTAGTAAAATATAGATATATGGAAATATTTCATTCCTTAGATAACATATTGACGTAGTGGGTGGAATTTTCAACAAGGTCTGTAAGCTGTCTTTAGCTTTGTTAGGTATGAAAGCTTACTTGAGTCCTATGTTATACCAACAAGCTTTCGTTAGTCCTGTGATAGGTTTGTAAGCTTACTTTAGTCCTGTGTTAGACCAGAAAGCTTACTTTAGTCTTGTGTTAGTCCAGTAAGCTTACTTTAGTCTGTGTTAGTCCAGTAAGCTTACTTTAGTCTGTGTTAGTCCAGTAAGCTTACTTTAGTCCTGTGTTAGACCAGTAAGCTTACTTTAGTCTGTGTTAGTCCAGTAAGCTTACTTTAGTCTGTGTTAGTCCAGTAAGCTTACTTTAGTCCTGTGTTAGACCAGTAAGCTTACTTTAATCCTGTGTTAGTCCAGTAAGCTTACTTTAGTCCTGTGTTAGACCAGTAAGCTTACTTTAGTCTTGTGTTAGTCCAGTAAGCTTACTTTAGTCTTGTGTTAGTCCAGTAAGCTTACTTTAGTCCTGTGTTAGACCAGTAAGCTTACTTTAGTCTTGTGTTAGTCCAGTAAGCTTACTTTAGTCTGTGTTAGTCGACCAGTAAGCTTACTTTAGTCTGTGTTAGACCAGTAAGCTTACTTTAGTCTGTGTTAGTCCAGTAAGCTTACTTTAGTCCTGTGTTAGACCAGTAAGCTTACTTTAGTCGGTGTTAGTCCAGTAAGCTTACTTTAGTCTGTGTTAGTCCAGTAAGCTTACTTTAGTCCTGTTTTAGACCAGTAAGCTTACTTTAGTCCTGTTTTAGACCAGTAAGCTTACTTTAGTCCTGTTTTAGACCAGTAAGCTTACTTTAGTCCTGTTTTAGACCAGTAAGCTTACTTTAGTCCTGTTTTAGACCAGTAAGCTTACTTTAGTCCTGTTTTAGACCAGTAAGCTTACTTTAGTCCTGTTTTAGACCAGTAAGCTTACTTTAGTCCTGTTTTAGACCAGTAAGCTTACTTTAGTCCTGTTTTAGACCAGTAAGCTTACTTTAGTCCTGTTTTAGACCAGTAAGCTTACTTTAGTCCTGTTTTAGACCAGTAAGCTTACTTTAGTCCTGTTTTAGACCAGTAAGCTTACTTTAGTCCTGTTTTAGACCAGTAAGCTTACTTTAGCCTGTGTTAGACCAGTAAGCTTACTTTAGTCCTGTTTTAGACCAGTAAGCTTACTTTAGTCCTGTTTTAGACCAGTAAGCTTACTTTAGTCTGTGTTAGACCAGTAAGCTTACTTTAGTCTTGTGTTAGACCAGTAAGCTTACTTTAGTCTTGTGTTAGACCAGTAAGCTTACTTTAGTCTTGTGTTAGACCAGTAAGCTTACTTTAGTCTTGTGTTAGACCAGTAAGCTTACTTTAGTCTTGTGTTAGACCAGTAAGCTTACTTTAGTCTTGTGTTAGACCAGTAAGCTTACTTTAGTCTTGTGTTAGACCAGTAAGCTTACTTTAGTCTTGTGTTAGACCAGTAAGCTTACTTTAGTCTTGTGTTAGACCAGTAAGCTTACTTTAGTCCTGTTTTAGACCAGTAAGCTTACTTTAGTCTGTGTTAGACCAGTAAGCTTACTTTAGTCGACTGTGTTAGTCCAGTAAGCTTACTTTAGTCCTGTGTTAGTCCAGTAAGCTTACTTTAGTCCTGTTTTAGACCAGTAAGCTTACTTTAGTCCTGTTTTAGACCAGTAAGCTTACTTTAGTTCTGTGTTAGACCAGTAAGCTTACTTTAGTCCTGTTTTAGACCAGTAAGCTTACTTTAGTCCTGTTTTAGACCAGTAAGCTTACTTTAGTCCTGTTTTAGACCAGTAAGCTTACTTTAGTCTTGTGTTAGACCAGTAAGCTTATTTTAGTGTATAATCAGGATCTTCGTCTTTTCCATAGCGATGTCAGTCTTGTTATTTCAGTCTTCCTTCATAACCTATCCCTTGCAATACCGGGTCAAGCTTCGTTGCACACCTTTGAACCTTTTAGTGTTGTGATAATGTCGGTGTTGGGACGAGGATGATGTCACCCGCTCCCCAGTGGTCGGGGTGCTGCTCAGTGGAAGGTAGGTCCTGGCGTCGTGCGCCTGACCTTTCCCTGCCTGTCATGGATGACGCGGAGTATGTCCGGGCATACAACACACACACACGACACCGTCATTTTTTGCCTCTTTTGTGCTCAGGCCCTGTCGGGATCCTGGGGATCTGCATGGAAGACCTGAGTGCACAGGCAGCAACAGTGTAGCGGAATGTCAGAGGGTTCACAGGACTCACCCTTGTAGGTCCAGGGAAAAGAAAATATTCTGGAACACAGGAATATACCACATCAGTGAATGCACCACACAACTACACTGGAGGATGTGGGGTGGCTACACCATCACAACAACTACCTGGGGTGTGGTGGTGACAGGCATCACCACACTACTCTGGGGATAGGGTCTGGGGGGTACAGCCGATCACCCACACTACCTGGGGTGGTGGGGTACACCCATCACCACACACTACCTGGGGCGTGGGGGTACACCATCCCCACACTACCTGGGGTGTGGTGGTACACCATGCACCACACTACCTGGGGTTGTGGGGGCTACAGCCACCACCCACTACCTTGGGGTGTGGTGGTACACCATCACCAACACACTACCTGGGGTGTAGTGGGGTACACACATCACCACCACTACCTGGTGTGTGGTGGTACACCACATTACCAGACACACTACCTGCGGTGTCGGGGGTACACCCATCCAGCACACGTACCTGGGGGTGGTGGTGGTAACACCATCCACACACAGCCTACTCGGAGGTGGGGGGGTACACCAGCACCACACACTACCTGGGGTGAGGGGGTACACCATCACCACACAACACCTGGCTGGGGTGTGGGTGTACACCATCACCACCACGTCTACCTGGTGGTGTGGTGGCACATCCCATCTTACCACCATCACTAATCACCTAGGGCGTGCTGGGGGTACCACGCATCACCACACGACCATACCCTGAGGGTGTGGTGGTACAGCCTATCCACCACACATCTACACTGGGTGGGGTGTGTGTCACATCCATCACCCCCACTACCTGGGGTGTGGTGGTAACACCAATCACCACACACTACCTGGGGTGTGGGAGTACACCATCACCACACACATACGTCTGGGTGTGTGCTGTGGTTACACAATTACCCACACTACCTGGGGGTGGGGGGAGATACACCATCACCACACTACCTGGGTTGTGGGGGTACCACAGATCGACACCACCTACCTGGGGTGGGGGGGTACACTATCACCACACACTACAACAGGGGGTGTGGGGTCACCGCACACAACTGGGGTGGTACACCATCACCACACACTGACCTGGGGGATTGTGTACACATCTACCACACACCTACTACCTGGGGTGTGGTTCGTCTACACCCATCACCACACCACTACCCTGGGTGTGGGGGTCACCACGGATCACCACACACTAGCCTGGGGTGTTGGTGGTACACCACTCACCAACACCTACCGGGGGTGGGTGGGGGTACACCCATTCCCACCACACTACCTGGTGGGTGTCGGTGGTACACCATCAACCACGACTCACCTGGGGCTGTGAGTGGTACAACATCACCACACACTACCTGGGCTGTGGTGGCTTGCCTACACCATCACCACACACTACCTGGGGTGTGGGTGTACACCATCACACACACTACCTGGGGTGTGGGGTACACATCACCCACACTACCTGGGGTGGGGGTGTATCCCCTGGGGTGTGGTGGTACACCATCAGCACACTACCTGGGGTGTGGGGGGTACACCATCACCACCACTACCTGGGGCTGTGGTTGGTACACCATCACCACAACTACCCTGGGGGTGTCGGTGGTACACCATCACCACACACTACCTGGGGTGCGGTGGTACACCATCACCACACAATACATGGGGTGTGGGGGTAACCCCATCACGCACCACTCACCTGGGGTGTGGTGGCTACACCCTCACCACCACACTGACCTGGGGGTGTGGGGGTACACCATCAACCACCTACCTGGGGTGCGGTGGTACACCATCACCACCACACTACCCTGGGGTGTGGTGGTACACCATCACCACACACTACCTGGGGTGTGGAGGGGGCTCACTATCTGGGGTGTGGAGGGGGCTCACTATCTGGGGTGTGGAGGTACACCATCACCACACTAGCCTGGTGCTGGAGGTATCACCACACTCCTGGTGTGGGTACCATCACCACACCTACCATGCCGTGAGGTGGGGTACACCATCACCACACTACTGGAGGTGTGGAAGGGTACCACCATCACGCACACTACCTCGTGAGTGTGGGGCGTACCACCATCACCACACTACCTGGGTGGTGGAGGTACACCAGTCACCACACACTAACGTGGGGGGGGTGGGGGGTACACCAGCACACACACTACCTGGGGTGTGGAGGGGGCTCACTATCTGGGGTGTGGAGGTACACCAATACCACACTACCTGGGGTGTGAGTGACCCCCCTACCTGGGGTGGGGTAACCCATCACCACACTAACCTGGGTGGTGTGGGAGGTACACCATCACCACACGACCTGGGGTGTGGTGGTACACCGAATCACCACACACTACCTGGGGGTGTGGTGGTACACACCACATCCCACAACTACCTGGTGGTAGTGGGGGTACACCCATCACCACCACGACCCTGGGGTGGTGTGGTGGTTACACCATCCACCACCACACTACCGGGAGTGTAGCGTGTACACCATCACCCACAGTACTGGGGCTGTGGTGGTACACCATCACCACACTACCTGGGGTGTTGGGGGTACACCATCACCACACACGACCTGGGGTAGTGGGGGTACACCATCACCACACACTACCTGGGGGTGTGGTGGTAGTACACCATCACCACTAACTACCTGGGGTGTAGAGTGAGTACAGCCACAATCACACCACACTACCTGGGGTGTGGGGGTACACCATCACCACACACTACCTGGGGGTGGTAGGGAAGGGTACAACCATCAACCCACCTACCGGTGCAGGGATGTGGGGGTACACCGATCACCATCAGAACTACCTGGCGGTTGTGGTGGATACACACATCACCAACCACATCTCAGCCTGGCGGAGTGTGGGGGTACCAGCCATCACACACCACACTAGCCTAGGGGCTGTGGGTGGTACACTCATCACCACACTACACGGACGGGACCAATGACCGCCTCGTCTTTTCAAACTTTCTCTCTCACCTCTCACTTCTCTCATCTCTCACTTCTCTCACCTCTCACTTCTCTACCTCCCTCACCTGTACTCCTATTGGTTGATGAGTTTGTTATGTTAACTGGTGATACTTCACAAGCAGAACCTTGGTCGCTTGTAGAGCGCTTGTGCCTTAACACTGAAGCGTCCAGTACCTCACCTGGAGTTTACCTGTATGGGCTTCTAGAGTACTTCAAGTCATCAAGCCGGGCTAGGGGTCAGACAGGTCCTGTGGGCCCACAGTATTGACCGTTGGGCTATGCTGGACCCGAGGCCCAGTGACCCCTAAGGTCAAGAGCATCATGACCATCGCTTATGATTGAACACCAAGGTCATTATAGTGGGAGCTGTTCCTGCAAGACCAGAACATCTCGTCTCTGCACATCACAGTGATTGTACCATGTTGCACATGACAATGATTGTACCATGTTGCACATCACAGTGATTGTACCATGTTGCACATGACAATGATTGTACCATGTTGCACATGACAATGATTGTACCATGTTGCACATCACAGTGATTGTAACATGTTGCACATCACAGTGAGTTGCACCATGTCTGCACATCACAATGATTGTACCATGTTTGCTGCACATCACAGTGATTGTACCATGTTGCACATCACAGTGATTGTACCATGTTGCACATCACAGTGATTGTACCATGTTGCACATCACAGTGATTGTACCATGTTGCACATGACAATGATTGTACCATGTTGCACATCACAGTGATTGTACCATGTTGCACATGACAATGATTGTACCATGTTGCACATCACAGTGATTGTAACATGTTGCACATCACAATGAATGTACCATGTTGCACATCACAGTGATTGTACCATGTTGCACATGACAATGATTGTACCATGTTGCACGTCACAATGTGCAACATGGTAATGTGCACTCACAAAATTCAAGATAATGCAGACTGACCACTTTCCTACAGCATATGGAGTAGTAACGGCAATGGAAAAAGAACAATTTTTCCAGCACAGTCACCTGAAAGGATAAATAAGAATGACCCCACAAGACCACAAACTGTAAATTTTCTTAGAAAAAGTTTGAAGATCCTGCCAGAAAACCTGTATGCGTGGAAAAGCTGGAACCTTCAGAAAGACGCACACGATTCGTGCTTTTGGACTACCCCCATCGCTTTCCCCCTGGATCCAATACCAGAACACAAGCAAATCCAGAATGCGGTACGATGCCGCACAAAAGTAAACTAGGCAGCGACACGTCAGGTTCTGGTGACCGCCATGGGACATGTTCCAGAAAACATTCAGTCTTGGAAATGAGGGAATATATTGACAGACCATACGTCCCGGACCCCCTGCGCTGCTTCAGTGTCAGAAATACCCGGACACCATCAATCACGCTGCACGGACAGGAGAGATTCGGAGTGTGCAGCCTGAGACTTTCAACCAATGACTGTATAGCCAAGCACAAGGTAAACCAGGTCACAATAGCCAAATGTCCAAGTTGAGGATGAAATATTATTCCTGGAGAACAACCACACGGAATGAAAAGGTGCAGACAGCTCAGTCCAGGATAAATGCACAGATCAGCACTACATACACCAACGCCTGGAACACTCGTGCACAGCCACAAACACACACAACACTCACAACTCTCACAAATGCTGCACCGTGAAATATAAACAAATTCAAAAAAGCAAAAGACATTACTCGGAATCAACAAAACAGATATACAGTTTTACCACCGAGGTCCCCGGGGAGAGATAAAAATAAAGAGGGGGGGGGTAATGTTGGAGGCCGTGAGGCAAACGGGCAGTATCCAGAGCGAAGCAGGTGAAGGGAGACGGGGGTCACGCCCCCACCAAAAGGTCTAGTTGGGATGGGGGTGGTGGTTGAGCAGGGAAAGTGGAAGGGGAATGGATGGCGAGCGGGCGAGAGGTGGGGACACGAGGAGAGGCTAAGAAATAGGAAAGTGTAATGGGTTAAAACGTAACTAAGGCTAGATGACACAGATGTGGGGGGATATGTTCCAGGTGCTAGGAGGGTGGACAAAGGGGTGAAGGTGGTGAAGAAGTCGTTGGGGAAAGATAGATGGAATGGAGAGAGAAGAAGAGTGAAACAGGGGAGGGGTGGGAGAGGAATATGAAAGGAGAGAAAAAGGTAGGTGAGGGAGGAGCTAAGATATTGAAGAAAGGGAATAAGAATGAAGAAGGAATGAAGAAGAGAAGGGGAAGAAGAAAAGAGTGGGGTGAGAGAGAGAAGGGTATAGGCCGAAAGAGAAGATGGATACAGCATTTAAGACAGGGGAACAGGGAATAAGAAGGGAGGATTGGAGGAAAAAAAGAAGAAGCAACGGAATAAGATGGTGGGAGAAGAAGAAGGGAAGTGTGGGGCTGGGAGAATATGGGGGGTGGGAGGGAATATGTGAGGATGAGAGAGAAGGGGGTGGAGTTGGGAAGATGAGAGAGGAAGTGAAGAGGAGAAAAAGTAAAGGGGGGGAATAAAATAGAAAAAAGGTAGAGTTAGATGAGAGGGGTAGAAGGGAAGAGGAAGGGGTGAATGGAGTTAGGGGGGGAAGGATAAGTGAAAGAGGAGAGCCTGGGCTTCCCCCAGCTCTTTTGCAGACATGGCATTGACCATTATCAATTGTCTACTGATGACGCAGAACGCCTCACAGCAACAGACTAAAGAAATCACTTGTGTGATAAAGGACAAGATCGTGCAGCAGACCACAGCTACACAGAATAGAAAGTCTGAGACAAGACGGAGCACAAGAAGACAAACACGCAACACGGACACACAGACTACCAACAACAGTCGCGTAGTCAATACACCAGAACATCAACATTCAAAAAAACCACTGCAAGAAGCAGTGACCACTCAATATCAACAGAATCTTACAACAACAACTTATCAACTTATCAACTGGGTGCCATGTCATGTGGGAATCACTAGGACCTGACATTTCAGACAAGCTGCAAAACTTGCAACTAAGAGAAGAAATGGAGACAGTTACATACCACAGAGTCGATAACAGATTAAGAAAGTAATCAGAAAAGACAACACAAAAATGTACAGTGACCACAACAAGGCATTGAAACATGAGGATCTGCGGGTTGGTACAATAATTCACCAACTACGAACCACTTAGTTGGATGAAGGGGATAGATCAGTAGAACAACAGAAGTACACTTACCTCGCATCAGGCTTGGATACCCCCCATGTGCATGGGAAATAGGCTTACATTTTCTGGAAGATGAGAGGAAATGTCAACACCTGTGGAGAAAGCCCGACAGACTACTGGAACATTATCTAACACAGTCAACAGTTACAGCCACAACAGAAGGCCGCCCGACCCGCCCCCCCCCCCCCCCCGGTCCACTGGAACATTATCAACACAGTGCACATTTTAATCAGCCACAACAGACCACTGGACTATTATCTAACACAGTGCACAGTTACAGCCACACAGACCACTGGAACATTTATCTAACACAGTTCACAGTTTACAGACACAAACAACCACTGGAACATTATCCTAACACAGTGCCAGTTACAGCCACAACAGACACTGGAACATTATCTAACAAAGTTCACAGTTACAAACCCATTAAAACTTCAACTAAAGATTCAACAGAGCAGAAGAAATTTTTTTTTCAGTAAAAAAAAAAAAAAAAAAAAAAAAAAAAAAAAAAAAAAAAAAAACACAACAACAGACCACTGAACATTTCTAACACAGTGCACAGTTTCAGCCACAACAGACCACTGGACTATACACAGTTCACATCTACAGCCACAACAGACCACTGAACATTATCTAACAAAGTGCCAGTTACAGCCACAACAGACCACTGAACATTACCTAACACAGTTGCACAGTTATAACAGCCACAACAGACCACTGGAACATTATGTAACACAGTTCACAGTAAGCCACACAGACCACTGGAACATTTATCTAACACAGTGCATAGTGTGGAGGGCAGTTACGCCACAACAACCACTGAACATTATCACACAGTTCACAGTTACGCCCAAACAACCACTGGAACATTATCTACACAGTGGCACATTCAGCCTACACACGACCACTGGAACATTATCTACACAGTTCACATTACAGCCAGCAGCCAAGACCAGTGGAACAATATCTAACACAGGGCACAGTTACAGCCACACAGACCACTGAAACATTATCTAACACAGTGCACAGTTACAAGCCAAACAGACAACTGGAACATTTTCTAACTCAGTGCACAGTTACAGCCACACCAGACCACTTGAACATTATCTAACACAATTCACAGTTACAGCCACAACAACCACTGGACATTAATCTCAACCAGTTCACAGTTACAGTCCCACACAGACCACTGGAACATTATCTAACACCAGGTGCACAGTTACAAACCAATAAGATTTCAACTTAAATTCAATCAGAGCAGAAAATGGTGTTAAACACATGGGCCAAAATCTTAACTGAAGCGACCATACTAGTCAAATACTCATACTCGGCCCAAGTAAAACAGAAAAATCAACACTTGTGGGCCAGCCAGATGCTTAGTCGGCCCGCGCAGTGGCCAGCCAGAGGCTTAGGGGCCGCCGCACAGTGGGCAGCCAGAGGCTTAGGCCCGCTCAGTGGGCCAGCCAGAGGCTTAGGGCCCGCACAGTGGGCCAGCCAGAGGCTTAGGGCCCGACCATTGGGCCAGCCAGAGGCTCTAGGGCCCGCCTAGTGGTGCCGGCCAGAGGCTGAGGGCCGGCACAGTGGGCCAGCCAGAGCTTAGGGCCCACAGGTGGGCCAGCCCAGAGGCTAGGCCCGCCCAGTGGGCCAGCCAGAGGCTTAGTCCGCCTATTGGGCCACCAGAGGCCCTTAGGGACCTCTCCCATGGGCCAGCCAGAAGGCTAGGGCCCGCACAGTGGGCAAAAACAGCCAGAGGCTTAGGGCACGCCCAGTGGGCCAGCCCGAAGCTTAGGGCCCGCAACATTGGGCCAGCCAGAGGCTTATGGCCCCGCACAAGTGGGCAGCCGAGGCTTAGGCCCGCCCAGTGGGCCAGCCAGAGGCTAGGCCCGCCCTGGGGCCAACCATAGGCTTAGGGCCCGCCCCAGTGGGCCAGCCCAGAGGCTTAGGGCCCGCCCATGGGCCAGCCAGAGTCTTAGGCCCGCTCAGGAAATATCCCTGCAAAAAAAAAAAAATTTGGCTCCCCTCCTAACGGTCTCTTCCAACTCTTTCGAACTCAAGGAATTTGTCCCTCGTTATGGAAGAAGGCAGACGTTGGTCCAGTGCACAAAAAGAAGAACCATTCAGTGGCTGATAAATACAGGTCAGTGTCATTGCTCTCCATTACTTGCAAATTCTCAATCATAATCGCTCAGCAAATGATATAATTTGCTGATCATCATCGGCTATTATCTGATCGACAGTATGGTTGTTTAGAAAGGCTGATCGCTGGTGATCTCGTTTGGTAAATCTCTCCTCTAAGTGGCACCAGTCACAGGATGAGACCAAGACCAGCTGTGTGTTGCTCTAAGACGCAGCAGACCTCTGGCGGTCTGGCCTCTGTAATTAGTATGAAGCTTCAAGCATCAGTCATCCTCATCCTCCATCTTAGAGTTAATAAAAAACGGACCCATAAGGGTGTCTCAATGGAGCAATCCGATAGCCACTCCAATTGGTCGCAGCGTTCCACAGGGTAGTGGGCTTGGCCTCTCCTGTCGTTCTCGTGTCAATTACAACGATGTTTTTCATCACATTCCTGAAGCTCAAGCCTAAGCTGATGACTGCACTCTAACCTTTATATACAGAAAGGAGGAAATACCAACTGCGGCAAGAATCATCATCACAAAACTTAAACGATTTTGCCTGGGTTAGGAGATGGCAGTCACATGTGTGACTGAGAACACCATCGATGATGCAACTCGTCCTCGCAAATTTAATAAAACAATATTGAACTATTTGTTACGTGCATATTTGGACACTAATCATAATAGTTTCCCTTGAAAGCTTCATAGAAAATAACCGACCTTACCTAACCTACTTTAGTATGTTAAAATAGCATCTTATAGCTTCGTAATTACAATTGTTACTTAGCCTATTATAGGTATAGGTTTAGTAATAATGTAATTACGAAGCAATAAGATGCTTATTCTTAACATCTAAGTAGGTTAGTAAGGTCGGTGTTTTTCTATGAAGCTTTTCAAGGGAACTAGTAGGTTAAGTATGTCACCTAGGCACTTATTTAATAAGTCAAGAGTGACTAAGCGAATTTGCGAGGACGGGTTGCACACGATAACTAGCTGCCGTTGCCAAACGGACACTTGCAAATGGTGGCAAACCCTTGAGTTTACAAGTGAAACTGATACTTTTGTAATGTGAAAGTTCGACTCTTTAATGACAATGAAGATCCATGTGCTTAACTTAGCTCAAAAGACAGCCAGAAAATCTCACACCTTGAAAGCAGTGGCTGCAAACCTTATTGAAGCACAAGTCGCTCTCATCTAGAGTATGGATACCTCTCCAGGAGCGGCCTGCCCCCCCCCAATCATTCATCAGACTGTTGGACCAAGTGGAGACGGACGGGCAAGAAGGCTCCTGGTTGATACGCTGGTTGATGGGGTTCTGGGAAGTTCTGTACTCACCCCAAGCCCCGGCCCGAGGCCAGGCTCTTGACTTGTGAGAGTCTTGATCCACCAGGCTGTTGCTTGGCGCGGCCCGGCAGGCCCACAACCCACACCACAGCCCGGGCTGGTCCGGCACTACTTGAAGAAAACAATCTAGTATCCGCTTGAAGAGTGTGTACGGTTGTTCCAGCCATATTTCTTATGCTTGCCGGGAGGACGTTTGAACAGCCGTGGACCTCTGATGTTCATACGTGTTCTCTGATTGTGCCCATGGCACCTCTGCTCTTCACTGGTTCGATTCTGCAGTTTCCGCCCAGGTCGCTTCACTCCAGTACGTTGTTATTTTACTGCTGGCGCAGATTTGGGGACCTGGCCCTCCCGTATTTCAAGGTGTATATTATTTGGTATCTCTCTCGTCCTCCGGCTTCTAGTGAGTAGCATTTGGAGGAAGCTTTGAGACGATATCCACATAATTTAGGTGTGTTTATCTCGTCTATGCGTGCCGTATATTTCGCCTGTATTCCCACAATTTCAGCAATCTCTCCTGCCTCTGAAGCTGATTCGGAAGCTTCCGAATCATGTGAGCTGATACTCACATGATTCGGAAGTGAGTACTGAGCAGTATTCGAGTCGGGACAACACAAGTGCCTTAAAGAGTACAACCATTGTGATGGGATCCCTGGGATTTGAAAGTTCTCGTAATCCATCCCTATCATTTTTCTCTGGCTGACGCCACTAATTTGCTTGGTTATGCTCCCCTAAACGTTTGGTCGTCGGACATCGATTATTCCCAAATCCTGTGACATGTTGTTTTCATACTATGGGAAGATCTCGATTGTGCTTTTGTACCCTGTATTATGTTTTAAGATCCTCATTTTTGCCGTACCTGAGTACCTGGAATTTCTCTCTCACTCTCTAGTCCTTAGGACCAAGTCTGATGGAACCGGCCTGAACATCAGAGCCTGCAACACCGTAGTGACGTTGGTGTGTCTTACTGTTATGTACAGCAGGCCAACCAAGTCTCAAAGTTCGCACGTGGTCCACTCTGTGGACTAGCAGTAGTTGCCACCCGTAGCACTAGGGCTCTCAACCGTCAACAGTCTCATGCTGGAAGTGTCTTTCTCAAGATCATCACTCCATCAGCGATCATTCACTCCCAGGCTAGACCCGTCCAGAACTTTTTCGCTCAACAGGTTGACACAAGGGAGATCAGGGTCAAGGGATCACCATGAAGGCCTCTGCACACAGTTTTCCCTCCAGGGTCATCCTCTCCTTATACTAGGTTTACCT
>WNGS01133855.1:0-10804 GCA_020271785.1 Procambarus virginalis
TGCTCGTGTGTTGCGCTCTTCCTCTCCTCGTCCTTCCCTCCTTCCTCAGTCTCACAACCGTTTCCGGGCCTTGGACCCTGATACGCCCACTGCCGCCTCCTCTGTTCCTTTGAGTTCTGTCCCGAAGGGTCTCCCTCCTGGTCCTCTGTCTGGGGTTCCCCTTCTTTCTACCCGGTCTGTCGTGTCTCCTGTGTCTTCTTCCTCGTCTCCCTCCGATCCTTTTCCTCCATCTATTGACTCTCCCCGCCGCCTGACTGTGCAGGCGGACGTCCATCGCTCTCCCAACGGCCGTCGTGTGTGCTCTCGTTCAGCTTCTCCTGTTGAGACACTGGAATCCGTTGCCCGGTACGTAGTTGCTGGGACACTGGTCTCTTTAAGTCTGAAGCGTAAGCCTGGCTCCTCTCCTTCCTCCTTCCCGGTGGGTAAGAAGGCTTCGCTTTCTTCCTCAACCCCTCCTTCTGGCTCTGTTGCTCCTTCCCCCTCCCATTTCAGTGACTGCGCCCCCTGTTCCTGCTATGGAGGTTTCTTTGGCCCCTGCTTCCCTTTCGGTTGCTGCTCTTGCTGTGGTGTGCTCCCCTCTTTCTCCTCCCCCTCTTCTTGTTGCTGTCCTTGTTGCCTGCTCCTCTCCGTTGTCTCCTCTTCCTCCTCCAGACCCCGCCCGCCCACCTCTGGTCTGTTCTCCCGCTTCCTTCCCTCTGTCTTTGCTCAGTTTACCCATGCCCTCTGTTATAAAAAAATTGTGGGTTGCTATGGGGAAACTGGTACTATTAAGGGGTAAGGGTAAGTAGAATAGAGGTATCAAGATATGGGAGAATCAAAAGGCCCGGCCCCCAAAATAATATATCCACAGTAATAAATGCTTGCTACTAAACCCGGTTAGTCTAGGAAATGATTATTGTACTCCCACACAGGAATAAGGGATACTCTGTTCAAACTTACTTATTTATTAACCCCTTAACACCCCCCATACACAATCACACCAATAACAATTTAATACTAACTTTACCACACAATCTTACGTTAAAAGCCTTGGTCCACCTAGACAGGATACAAGGTTTTACACTGAAAGCAAGCTAGGGTAAAGCTCTACTATAACACACTAGAGTCAGCCTAGGGTAGGGGACCACGTGGTACACTGGGACCCCTGTTAGCATAACAGGTACGATAAAACTTAAATATACTTACTACACCCCAGGTATACTACTCTACACATATAACGATAGGTATGCCAGACATATACAAACTGAGTAATGGAGTACTTAACCAACTAAGTCACAGAAATAAAGAATTAAGAGGAAGGAGGAGAGCGCGTCCGAACAGCACAGCAGTCAGCAGAGAAGACCGTCTCAGTCTCGAGCCCTGCCGCATGCGTGTGTGGTGCCGGGAAGAGCCCAATTGATCATACAGCTATACACATTAAAACATCTTCCCCTTATGCCTCATATTGCTACTTTCCTCATTCTACGGGTAGTTAAACTTATAACAATGTTACTTAATCCACAACAAGTTTAAGAGTCTAAATGCTTTGTGAGCCACACAAATAATCGTACTTCTGGCAGGGATGATTACAAACAGCTACATCTCTCTATGCGTGCCCTGCCATATTGTCGTTAATAAGCTCAATTTTGACCTCTGGTTTCCATCTAAAGAACCCAGAGTCGTAACACTCCTCCCCCCTTCAGAGAAAAAAAAAATGTGACTACTAGAATAGTAGTCATATTTTTTTGTAAGAGTATACAGAATAAAATGGACATCCATGACATAATAAAAAATCAACCAAACAACAATTTCTCTGTCAAAAAAAAATTACAAGGGAATTCTCTGAAAGAAAAACATACACCAAACAAAAAAAAACAAAAGGAAGTAAATAAATTGGACACGGGATATTTAATGTCACAGGAGAACCTAAAAAAAAAATAACTAAAGCATGACATTTGGTATGGCTTCCTGCGGCTCAGATGAATGTTACTCAGGCAAGCGGGACAGAGCGTCGGCTATCACGTTGAGCCGGCCCGGTAGGTGGATAATAGATAGATTAAAGTCCTGTAGGTACAATGCCCACCTGAGGATGCGCTTATTTTTCTGCTTCATCTGATTCATGAAAACTAATGGGTTATGGTCCGTGTACACTTCCACTATATTACCTGTGAGGTACACTTCGAACTTTTTGCAAGTTAGCACAAGCGCCAACGCCTCTTTTTCTATCACCGAATAATTGCGCTGCGCCTTGTCAAATTTCACAGAGTAATAATATACTGGGTGTTCCACTTTATCATCCCCAGTTTGCAACAACACTGCACCAGCACCCGAGTCAGACGCGTCAACTTGAATTTTAAACGGACGGTCGAACCTTGGACTAGCAAGCACTGGGGCGGAAGCTAAGATCAATTTCAAGTTTTTAAATGCCTCTGCACAGTCCGATGACCACTTAAATTTAACGGCCTTCCGCAACAAATCTGTGAGAGGAGTGGCCACACTGGAAAAGTTCTGACAAAAGCGTCGGTAGTACGCACACATACCGATAAATCGTTGAATGTCCTTTTTAGACCTGAGCACTGGATAGTCCAGAATAGCACTAATTTTGTCTTGTCGAGGTAACACTTTTCCTTGGCCCACTTCATAACCGAGGTACGTCACTGTGCCTTGGCCAAAATGACACTTTTTAGCATTTAAGGTTAGATTTGCATGTTTCAACACTGTGAACAACTGGCGTAACCTAGCTATGTGGTCAGCCCAATTAATATCAAAGAGCACAATATCATCTAAATACGCCCGACAATTTGGCACATTAGCGAGCAAAGAGTTCATTAGCCTCTGGAACGTGGCAGGGGCATTACGCAAGCCGAATGGTAACACTTGATACTCAAACACACCCTCGGGGGTCACAAACGCCGTTAGTTGTTTAGCACGTTCAGTGAGAGGGATTTGATAGTACCCTCTCGATAGATCGAATTTCGATACGTACGTGGCGTTCCCGATTTCGTCGATACAGTCCTCGAGACGTGGCAACGGATAGGCGTCCACTATGGTCACCTTGTTGAGCTGCCGATAATCGGTGCATAATCGCCAGGAGCCATCTGGTTTGGGGACCAAAAGGCAGGGCGAGCACCAAGAGCCCTGGCTCGGCCTGATGAGGCCGTGCTGGAGCAAGAAGTCGACCTCCTTACGGACGATGGCCTTCTTTTCCGGACTCATCCGATAGGGTTGAAGGCGAATGGGGGTGTAGTCCGTCAACTCGACATCATGGTAAATGGCATCAGTCTGGGTCGGGACCTCCCCGAACAGACTGGAGAATTCGTCAAGCAACGACTGCACCTCGTCACGTTGGGACATCTGCAAATGGGACAGTCCCTCCTCCACAGCATTCACAGAACTAGAATTATTGAGAATGAGATTAGTTGGGTCCCCAGAACAATCATCCCCTCCCTCACTGGAAATGGAAACATTGGTTAGTGCAATGGGCCTGGGGCCCTGGAACTTCTTCAGCCGATTCACGTGTACGAGCATTACCTGTTTACGCTTATCAGAGTGTCTCACTTTGTACGTGAGGTCCCCAGTCTTCTCTGTCACAATGTAGGGGCCCTCGTACTTGTGGGACATAGTGCTCCCCAGTCGAGGCTTTAGTACCAGGACAGGGTCACCGGGCTGAAATACCCGCAACTTAGCCTTGGCATCGTTCCGTTCTTTCATATTCTCTTGGGCCTTCCCAAGATACTTTAGTGCCGCAGCCTTGCAGTCCTTGAGTCTCTGGTGGTGTTGCGCAAAGAAAGCCGAACCTTCGGTTAACGTTACGTTCCCTAACAGATTCTCCTGTAACATTTGCAAGGGTCCACGAACTTTATGGCCAAAGACTAACTCAAAAGGAGAACAACCCAGTGAACTTTGCAACCCCTCCCTAGCAGCAAACAAAACATACGGCAAGTTCTCGTCCCAGAAGGTATGGGAACTCTCGCACGATGTCTTCAACATCTGCTTCAGAGTTAGATGGAACCTTTCAATGACCCCCTGACTCTGTGGATGGTATGGGCTGGAAACCTTATGAGTTATTCCATGGTCCTTACAAAATTGTTCAAAAATATCAGACTTAAAGTTAGTACCATTGTCAGTCTGTACAACCCGAGGCAGTCCAAAAGTGGAAAAAAATTGCAACATACGAGCAACAACAGTCTTTGCTCGGATGTTCCTTACAGCAAAAGCCTCTGGGTAACGAGTCGTGATACACATCATCGTAATTAGATAAATATTACCAGACTTAGTTCTAGGTAATGGACCAACACAGTCCATTACCACATGAGAAAATGGTTCCTCCGGCACGACAATAGGCTTAAGAGGAGCTTTAGGTGGAGTCTGGTTTGGTTTCCCAACAAGTTGACAAGCAATACATGCATTACAAAATTTTGCCACATCGCTTTTCAGCTTGGGCCAGAAAAAATACTTGCAGATTTTGTGATAGGTAATATTAATGCCTTGATGTCCCCCCATAGGATCATCATGGGCAGCTGACAAAACTCTTTCTCTATAGCAGGTCGGCAACATAACCTGGTGGACTACCTCCCACTCATTTGACAAGGGAGCACTCTGAGGTCTCCATTTTCTCATCAAAATCCGATCATTGTAGTAGTACCCAGTTGCTGCGTCTACAATTTCCTCCCTAGAGACGGCTGTCTCGTGACAATCTGCAAGACTGGGGTCAGCTTTTTGTAACTCACTCAAGGAGGCATCCAGGCCTTGGTCAGATGCCATTGGCCGAGGCTCAACAGTGTTCTCCTCCACCTCCCCACTACTCTCGGTAGGCGGGGGTGGCAGGCTCTCCACAATGTCCTCGGCCCCGTCATCGAGTCGGGCCATGAATGTGTCCGCAAGGTCCACTGGGCTTTCACCACTCGGAAGGTCCCTCGTGTCCTTGGGATTTACCACCTTGGCAAGCACAGGGCTGCCCTTACATTTAAGTCCCATAGACCTAGTCACCACGCACGCAGGGTACACAACATTATCCTCTGCGGTGGGTGAATCCAGGCAAACCTTTGGGGTAGGCAACATAACAGGCAGTCTGGAGTCCCCTACCTTATCCCCGGCTAAATCATTACCCAATATTACATCAACATTAGGGAAAGGTAGGTACGAAGTGACTCCGACTGTACAAATACCCTTGTGGAAATCAGATTCCAGGGTAACCTTACGGAGGGGTACTGCTCGAGTATCACTAGTGACACCCTCGACCAGTACCACCTCTCCAGTGTCGAGAGTATTGGCACCTTGCAAAGCACTCTCTAAAATTAAAGTCTGGATGGCACCGGTGTCTCGGAAGATCACCACGTCCCTCCAGGAAGAACCCTCAGACAAAAGTAGTCTCCCTTTCGATAAGAATGGGGTAAGCAGGTCCAACCACTGTGGGTTGGAAGTCTTACTCCCTAACCCTTCAGAAGGCCTCAAGCCCTGTGTCACAACGAGAGCATTGGGTCTTTTTTCCGGGTACAGTTGCCAACAACGGCTAATATGGTGGGTTGAACTTTTACAATGACCACAGAAACGTCGGGGAGAAGAGACATTACTAACCGAATTACCCTTCGGTTCACTCTTTAGTGTCGTGGGGCTAAACAATTTAACAGGGTTAGTTATGTCTGAAACAGAAGGTGCATTAGGTAAAGGTTTAGAATGAGCTGGTCTGGACTGGCTGTGGGTATAAGTTTTGCTACTCTGTGGGGTAAAATTATTTTTATTGGGCCTTTTGCCCGCCAACTGGTAGTTTTCTGCCATCTTGGCCAAATCCCCTATTTTAGAATTTAACTCTACCCTTCCTCTTAAATACTGAGCTACCATGTCTGGCATACTATCTATAAATTGTTCCTTTAAAACTAGGTCTTTTAATGCCTCGTATGTTTCGGCTTTAGCCGAGCGAATCCATTTATCAAACAGCCTACTTTGATCAGTCGCGAATTCCGTGAACGGTTGGTTGTGTGTAGGCCTAAGGTTGCGATAAGCTTGGCGGTGAGCTTCAGGAGTAATTTCATACGCCCTCAAAATTCGTTCCCTGACTTTATCATATTCAAAACACTCGTCGTCAGGCATATTAATAAAAATATCTTGGGCTTTACCCCTGAGTCTTCCCTGTAGGATTTTCACCCACTCTTCCTTTGGCCAGGTCATGGACAGGGCCAATCTCTGAAAATGGTTGAAAAACCTTTCAGGATCCGACTCTGAAAATTCAGGCAAGTTATGCTTCTTCTCATAATGCCTGGGGTTTGAATCCCCGGCAGGTGGAGGTCTAGGGGCAGTCGCTCTAATTCTAGCCTCCTCGGTTTTGAGTCTTTGCTCCTCTAATTTTATTCTTGCTAACTCTAGAGCTAACTCTCTCTCTGTATGAGCTGCACTTTCTGTTTGGCTAGGCTGGCATAAAGGAGTATCATCTGCCAATAGTTCTTCATCGATACAATGTTGTATTTCATTCAACAAGATCCACTTTTTATTTGCGGCATTTAATTCTACCTTACCTTGAGGATACCTTGAGGTGCTTCCGGGGCTTATCGTCCCCGCGGCCCGGTCATCGACCAGGCCTCCTGGTTGCTGGACTGATCAACCAGGCTGTTGGACGCGGCTGCTCGCAGCCTGACGTATGAGTCACAGCCTGGTTGATCAGGTATCCTTTGGAGGTGCTTATCCAGTTCTCTCTTGAACACTGTGAGGGGTTTGCCAGTTATGTCCCTTATGTGTAGTGGAAGCGTGTTGAACAGTCTCGGGCCTCTGATGTTGATAGAGTTCTCTCTCAGAGTACCAGTTGCACCTCTGCTTTTCAACGGGGGTATTCTGCACATCCTGCCATGTCTTCTGGTCTCATGTGATGTTATTTCTGTGTGCAGGTTTGGGACCAGCCCCTCTAATATTTTCCACGTGTAAATTATTATGTATCTCTCCCGCCTGCGCTCAAGGGAATACAGATTTAGGCTCTTTAGTCGGTCCCAATAGTTTAGATGTTTTACCGAGTGGATTCTAGCAGTAAAGGATCTCTGCACGCTCTCCAGGTCAGCAATTTCACCAGCAGTGAAAGGGGCTGTCATTGTGCAGCAGTACTCCACTCTAGAGAGCACAAGCGTTTTGAAAAGTGTCATCATCGGTATAGCATCTCTAGTGTGAAAAGTTCTTGTTATCCAACCTGTCATTTTTCTTGCAGTTGTGACGGCTACTTTATTGTGTTCTTTAAAGGTAAGGTCTTCCGACATGAGTACACCCAGATCCTTTACATTGCCTTTTCGTTCTATGTTATGATTTGCCTGAGTTTTGTACGTGGTTTCCGTTTTTATATTTTCATTTTTTCCATAGCGCATGAGCTGGAACTTGTCTTCGTTAAACACCATATTATTTTCTGTAGCCCATAGAAAGACCTGATCTACATCTGACTGGAGGTTCGCCGTGTCCTCTATGTTGCCTACTCTCATGAAGATCCTAGTGTCATCTGCAAAGGATGATACAGTGCTATAGGTTGTGTTCTTGTCTATGTCCGATATGAGGATGAGAAAAAGTACTGGAGCAAGCACAGTACCCTGGGGGACTGAGCTCTTAACGGTTGACGGGTTGGATTTTATTTTGTTGACTATTACACATTGGGTTCTGTTGGTCAGGAAATTGTAGATCCATCTGCCTACTTTTCCGGTAATTCCTTTTGAGCGCATTTTATGGGCAATAACACCATGGTCACATTTATCAAAAGCTTTTGCGAAATCTGTGTAAATTACATCAGCGTTTTGTTTGTCTTCCATAGCATCTAATGCCATATCATAGTGGTCCAGCAACTGCGACAGGCAAGAGCGCCCTGTTCTGAAACCATGTTGTCCGGGGTTATGGAGATGCTGTGATTCCATGTATTTTGTGATCTTACTTCTTAGCACTCTCTCAAAAATTTTTATGATGTGCGATGTTAGTGCTATCGGTCTGTAATTTTTTGCCTCTGCCTTATTTCCTCCTTTATGAAGTGGTGCTATCTCTGCTGTTTTTAGTATATCAGGAATAACGCCAGTATCTAGGCTTTGTCTCCACAGAATGTGAAGGGCCTGCGATAGTGGTTTTTTACAGTTCTTGATGAATATGGAGTTCCAAGAATCCGGGCCTGGTGCGGAGTGCATAGGCATACTGTTTATGGCTTCTTCAAAATCCAGTGGGGATAGGGTGACGTCTGATATATGATTTGATGTTGGTATCATATCCATGAAAAATTCATTTGGGTTATCGATCTTTAGTGCGTTTAATGGCTCGCTGAAGACAGAGTCGTATTGCTTCCTCAGTAGCTCGCTCATTTCTTTGTTGTCATCGGTGAAAGTTCCATCTTCCTTTCGCAGGGGCCCGATACTAGATGTGGTTTTTGATCTTGATTTTGCATAGGAGAAAAAATATTTCGGGTTTCTCTCTATTTCACTGATGGCCTTTTGCTCTCTTTCCCTCTCCTGCGTTTTGTATGATTCTTGTAGCTTGAGTTCAATTTTTCCTATTTCGCTACCTAACCTTCTTCGCCGTTCCTGAGATAGGGTGCGACTCTCAAGTTGTACCGCGATTCGTTTTCTTCGCCTATATAGGGAACGACGTTCTCGTTCCAATCTGCATCTCTTCCTCTTTTTTCTTAGGGGGATGCGGTTTGTACATATTTCTAGTGCTACTGAGCTTATTTTTTCCAGGCACTGGTTCAGGTTCGCATTTCCTAGCTGTTCTTCCCAGTTTATTTCTGTGAAGTCCTGGTTTATTTGCTCCCAGTTTATCTGTTTATTATTGAAGTTGAATTTGCTGAAATCTCCTCCACCGGGAATCTGGACTGGTTTTGAAGGTCTATTCCCCATGGTTGTCATAACTTCAATTAAGTTGTGATCTGAGTAACAGGTATTTGTAATCATTATGTTCCTGATCAATTCATCATTATTAGTGAAAATGAGGTCCAGCGTGTTCTCCTTCCTGGTTGGTTCTACTATTTGCTGGTTTAAGGCAAACCTGTCGCACATCCGTAGCAGGTCATTTGCATGTGCCTGTTCATTAAGGCTACTTCCTGGTATTCTTTCTGATATTACTGTATTAGCCAGGTGCTTCCATTTCAGGTGCCGTAGGTTGAAGTCCCCAAGCAGGATGATGTTCGGAGCTGGATTTGTGAGGTTTTCCAAGCAGTGTTCTACTTTCATTAGTTGGTCTTTAAACTGCTGAGGGTTTGCCTCCGGTGACTTATATACAAGGACAATAACTACATTTATAATCTCTAGACCAAATTCCTTGCCTAACAATACTAAATTAGACTTGGTAAGTTTCTTTATTTCCACCAATGAAGGCTCCTCTGCCAGTCTCTGCATGTCAGATGACATCACTAAAAATTTTAGCTCCTAGCCACAGAAAAATTTAAAATTAAAATTGGAAAAAAAAAAAAAAATTTGCACGGCCCCTAACACAAGGCCACACTAACCTTAATCGTGAAGAGATCCAGTTGGGTGTCCAGTCAGTGCAATGAATGTCCTACGCCAGATGAGCTGGACCCTAGGCTAGCACACAACCGTTCTGCGGAAACAAGAATTTTTTAGTTTTGGCATTCAAAGATCTAATTTTTTACAATAATACAGTTCCTCCCGGACTGGCCAACCACTTGTTATAAAAAAGGTGGTGGTTTTGCTATGGGGGAACTGGTACTATTAAGGGGTAAGGGTAAGTAGAATACAGAGGTATCAAAAATGGGAGAACTAAAAGGCCCGGCCTCCAAAGTAAAATATCCACAATGATAAATGCTTGCTACTAAACCCGGTTAGTCTAGGAATAGATTATTGTACTCCCACACAGGAAAAGGGATACTCTGTTCAAACTTACTTATTTATTAACCCCTCAACACCCCCCATACACAATCACACCAATAACAATTTAATACTAACTTTACCACACAATCTTACGTTAAAAGCCTTGGTCCACCTAGGCAGGATACAAGGTTTACACTGAAAGCAAGCTAGGGTAAAGCTCTACTATAAAACACTGGAGGTAGTCCGCTTGGGGTAGGGGACCACGTGTTTACACTGGGACCCCCGTTAGCATAACAGGTAAGATAAACACTTAAATACACTTACTACACCCCAGGTATACTACTCTACACATAGAACGATAGGTATGCCAGACATATAACCATAAAAATAGCAAAGAAGACTTAACCAGACGAAGATACAGAAATAAATAAATAAGAGGAAGGAGAGGCACTTCCTCCCACCACAACCAGCCAGTAGAGAAGAACGAGCAAGTCTCTCGTCTCCTCCTCCGTGGACTAATGCTGCCGGCAGACTGTTCAACTAATCATACCGGCGCCCGATACAAAGTTTACTCAGGTTTACTTTACAAATGATTAGACAGTATTAGTAAACATAGTTGGTGCCTATTTTATTATTTAATAATCAACCCCAAGCTCAATCTTTAAATACTCTTCGAGAGACAAGACTAATCTTACGACTGGCAGGGAAGATACGACAAATGCCACTCGCAATGCGTTTTTACTCTATGGTAGCTCAATAAGCTCCAATTTTGACCTCTGGTTTCCCTCTAAAGAACCCAGAGTCGTAACATCCTGCATCTTGTGAAGGTCACGGGTCTTGTTTACGTTAATGCGTGGTCTTCCCTCCTTTGCTCTGTGGATTTTCCGGGGCTGGAACTTTACTCTGCAACGACGAGAGAGTGGTCGGTGTCGCAATCTGCGCTCTGGAAGCTGCGGGTCAGTTTGACATTTCTCAGATTGTTACGCCCCGTAAGTACCATGTCGAGTTGGTGCCAATGCTTAGACCTGGGATGTCTCCAGGAAATCTTATGC
>WNGS01133858.1:0-15000 GCA_020271785.1 Procambarus virginalis
ACACACACACACACACACAGACATAGAGCCCAGTAGGCTCAGGAATCTGTAATGTGTGACATAGAGCCCAGTAGGCTCAGGAATCTGTACACCAGTTGATTGACAGTTGAGAGGCGGGACCAAAGAGCCAAAGCTCAACCCCCGCAAGCACAATTAGGTGAGTACAATTACGTGAGTACACACACACACACACACACACACACCACAACCACACAGCCACACACACACAACCACACAGTGGTTGCCAAATGGAATGCATTAGGAAGTGATGTGGTGGAGGCTGACTCCATACACAGCTTCAAGTGTACATATGATAGAGCCCAGTAGGCTCAGGAATCTGTACACCAGTTGATTGACAGTTGAGAGGCGGGACCAAAGAGCCAAAGCTCACCCCCGCAAGCTCAATTAGGTGAGTACTGTTATGATCTCAGCCTGCGGAGAAACGAGTCTCACCGTTTGAGAGTTATTCAGCAAGCCTGACCTGACTGGAAGGTCCAGAAATTATAGAGGCGATAACACAGATGTAAGATGGTGTGTTGAATTTATATAAAATTTTGAGATTATGGGCAATGAGCAGGAAAACAGATAAATGACTTGTTGGAAGATGTGGACAAGTTACTGGAGGCGTGAGGCTTGCTTGTGGAGGGCGATGACCTCACTTGAGGCCAGACATCGCAGGGGAGAGGCCGCGCTTCGTCGAGCTCTCGCCAGGAGGGAACCCCTAGTGATATTATCCCCAAGAGAAGAAAAGATGCAGACGTTCCAGCTGTTGAATCGAGCTGAAGACGTTGTGGTCTCAAGTCCTGGACGGCGAGGAGAGAGTATTAAGCCGCCCAGTGACAGTTTTGTGGGCTGTGACAAGCGCCCTGGTCAGACGTTGTCAGAGGGAGAAGCGCCCTCGACCAGATAATCTGTGGTAAGCCCAATTTAAGCCAGTTCATAGTGTTGCTTGTAGTTGGTCGTGTGCCCAGCGACAGTAGCGATGTTTATTTTCAAGTTAGAAATGTTTTGGTATGGCAGAAAGCCTAAAATAAGAGAGTGAAGTGGGAGGAGCGCGGAGCGACGTCCGTCTTCTCTGAGCGCTGGCGGGCAACTGAAGGAGCCCGGCTCCTGAGGGAGGAGGCCCCTCCCAGCGTGAGTGAGGCTCGCCCAGCGAGGTGGCGCATGGACTCGCCCACGGGGGAGTCCACTCTCATTAAATGTAGAAGACAGATAGAGATTGGAGACAAAGATGTTGTGTGATTAATTTTCTTTATGTGTTAAAAAGGGAAACAATTTATTGGAGTGCAAATGGGTTGCAGGTTTGTCCTTTGGGGAAGAAGTTGCTGAGGACTTGGAAGCCAGCACAGAGGGAGTGGTTGATGAGACTCCAAGGCAGGGGAGGAGAGGACCCCGAGCTATGAAGAAGCAGTGAGGAGGAGTGTCACGTGCTTCTGCAGAGGTGGTGAGGTGCCACAGTTATTCGAGGAAACTTATGGTGCAGCAGCCAGGAGAGCTGTGGATAATCCTAATAGGAGTAGGGAAGCACCATAGTTGTTCAAGGAATCTTCATGGTAGCAGCCTGGAGGAGCTGCAGAGGATCTGGTGTTTAAGCCCTGAGGAACCTGAAGTTGTCAGGGTAGTGAAGTAGTTCTAAATGATCACTTGTATGGAGGTGAGAGTGTTTGTCATTAGCGTGAACGACGCAGTGAGAGGTGAGTGATCGTTTGCCATTTATGTGCCAAGAAGTGTATATTGAAGTTTAGAGCTACAGACGTAGGCAGGAGTACCTACAGATATATATGTATTCTAAGACTGATAGAATGGTCGATTGATTCGTTGTGTGGCACGGATCATTTATATTGATATATATATATATGTATGTTACTGCTTTCAAATATATATGCCTATATATATATATATATATATATATATTGTCGGGGTTTCACGGTGTTCTCGTAAGAGAAGGGTTAAAGCAACAGTAGACTGGATCTCCTTTCCAGGTGGTTGCTCCAACCATAACCCTTACTCACCGTCGTTCGGCGGGTCTTCCCTCAATCCCTTAGGCTCCACTGCTGGCCTCGGAGAGTATCCCAGTCGATCTCACAACCGGCCTTTAGATTATGAGATGAGTGGGTGCACAGATCGTTCCCTCAATCTGTGGCCCTCCCGACACCGAACTCTTACATAGCCTTCAAGGTCGCCAACTGGTTTTTTAGATGTCCAGTAACACTGCAGTGGTTAGGTGTAATTGTGGCAAGAGCCAAATCCAGTAATATAGTATCAGGCAGGTCACTCTACTTTATATCATAACACGGTCACAAGATAAATGGAGGGGATGATATCAAACACCAAAGAGTTTTGGTATTTTACTTAAAAAACAACGAGAAATATATATGCATCAATGTATCAGAATTAATATATGACGATTGCTCCATTCATAGCATAATATTCTAGAGCGCACCATATGGCAACATCGGCACGTGTCACCTGTCAGAAATGCCAGCTGACCGGGCCCTCGCGATCGTGGGAAAGACTAGTACTTGTTTTCTAATTGTCACGATCACCGTTTATTTAACTTTTTCCAAAACACTATTCAACGTTCACATGGCTTACTTATGATTTCACTGGCCTCACGATCAACATCTTATTCACAATACTCTCACAGTGACTTTTCACTGTACCAAAAGATTACTCTATTCTTAATAATATTTACTGTGAATGCACTCACTTGATCACTGAACTTTTCTTTATATTTATACTTCCTCTTAAAGAGATATCACTGGCAAACACTTCACGTATATGATATTATTCAGCACACAATCATGTCATATATAAATCAGTAATCAAACTTCAGGCATATATATATCAATAGATCATAGAGATCAACACACAGGCATTTATATCGATAGATTATGGAGATCAACACACGGGCATTATATTGATAGATTATAGAGATCAACACACAGGCATTTATATCAATAGATTATAGAGATCAATCCACAGGCATTTATATCAATAGATTATAGAGATCAATCCACAGGCATTTATATCAATAGATTATAGAGATCAATCCACAGGCATTTATATCAATAGATTATAGAGATCAATACACCAATATCTGGTTCACTACCAATATATATATAATAATAATAATCACAGATCAATAATAATAGTCACAGTAAATTCTCTGATGAATCTTGGTGCTTGCACACACCCACACATAGATATATATGTAAATTGATACTGTGAGCGCTCTGGGTAGCCTCACCACATACTGTGCTCTCTGTGACTTAAACTCAAGTGAGACTTGCTCACGACATACAAAATATACTGACAAGAATATATATAGCTAACTAAAGGGGAAATGGGAGGGAACTGTAAACACCTACTTCACCTATCCTAGGATGACAGTTGGGTTGTAGCTCCTGGTCCAGGCTCTCGCCTCGTTCATCCAGAAACACAAGCCCCACGCCTTAGGATGTCGCGTCTCGCCGCTTCTGTACACAGCAGGTCCGTGCTTCTTTCCCTACAGTACGTCGCTGGGTTGAAGTCGGTCTCCTGGCCGTCAACTTTCCTCCCAACTACGGCAGCCAGCCTACGTCTCGGCGGTCGTCGTACGTTTCCCAATTAGTCCTTGTCACTGTACTCCCAGAGTAACTGCCTCTCACCACTACGAAGTCACTGAAGTTATCAGCCGTCCCGGACGACACACGCACAGCACCCGACTTCAGAGCTCTTGAAGCTCACAACACTGTCAATTCCCTCGTCGTCTAGATATATCGCTAGGTATTTGGGAAGACTTCTCGACGTGCTTGCATCCAACTGTTGACTCGTAGGGTTCCACGAAGGTGGGGTTACTGTCAAACTTGACAGGATCGTCGATCACACGTTCAACCTGGTTGACAAGGCTGTCAACCTGGTTCACTCACGGTGGGTGGCCCGGCCACTAAGCTGCCTCTTATACTGGTGAACTGCCAACGACGACACACGTCGATGCCCGGCCCACTTCTTGCAACGCACCTGTCCCTGAGCACTTGTTGCTCAATATTTTGTCAATTCCTTATCTGAGCCACTTCTGGGTTGCAGGAAGACCTCACAGAGTGCGTGCCAACAACTGGAGACGCTTAAATCCACCGGAGTTCGGTAAATCCGTCACTCTGACAGGATGACCGATCGCGCGTCCTACCTCTCGGACGTGTCGTGAAAGACTGATGTCGCCTGGCGCCAACACGGGCGGACCCCCTATGCCTATGTGACGTCACTTTTCCCAAAGTTGGTTTTCATTGGCTCCCAGTGCCATGTCGCTGACGGTGACCAATCTGGCGCCACTGACGTCACACAGTTTTGGCGGGAGAACAGACTTGCCAGCGCCATATTGGCTCCCTAAAGGGCCTATCCCACAGGACAAAATGTTACATTTTCTCAAATTTCTCGGCTCTTCGAGAATACTGTTCTCTCCCACACATGTTCACTTGTTGCCTGCAATGTAGAGAACGCTCGGGAATAGTGGACATGACTCTTACAGCAGGCGTGGGAGAATTAGAAGGGGGGGAACACCGTCACATACCCCTCCCCTTAAAATAAGAGTCATGTCTGGTTAGTGCATGCGGGACAACGCATCTGCGACTACGCTGTCCTTTCCACTAAAAATCTTGGCTTCCAGCCAGTATTGCAGCCGCCAATGTGTGACACTCCTCATGTGTCTGCAGACCGTCTTCAAGGTCATCCTGGGCGTCCACTGCTTACCTATTGCGGACCGAGGGCTCCACACCTCACGTCCGTTCACCAGCTGGAACTGTGAGAAGTTTAACGGTTCTGCCACTGCTTTGCAAATGGCCAACAAAACAGGGCCCGCTGTCTCTTCCCACTCGTCTTCCTGCTCTACGCAGAACATTCTCAGAGCTGTCTCTGAGGTGGAGTGGAATCTTCCGACCGCCCCCTTCGACTGCGATCGGTAGGGCGACGACCGAATCTGCATCACTCCCCGATTTATCATTGTTCGTCTGACACACTCAGACCGGAACATATTTCCACTGTCAGCCTGATTTTCCCTGGGCCTCCTCACCCAAGAGAAAAGATGTTGTAGTTGCCCAGCCACTTCTCTCGACGTTGAACGTCGCATCGTGGTCATCCCTAGGTGACCCGCAGAGTCAACAGCGTGCAACGGACTCAACACTGCCGCTCTGCACTTGGCTGGCAACGCTACTTGATCTCTCGTACCTGGAGAGGCTTTTCCGACCTCCATCCTTACAGGTTTACACTGTCTTATTAATATGCCTTTATGCCTGTTAAAGTGAGTAGCTTTCTCGGGACCAATACGTCCTCCTTTGCCTTACAAATCAACTTGGGGGATTCTGCCTGCTGCATCTCCTCGAGACGAGTGCGGTCCACCCCGGAGAACCGGTGAGGGTCACCTGTACCTCACCTTCTGGGCTGCCTTCGCCCTCCACTCGCTCTCCGGGTTCCATAACGAGGTGATCATTCCCAGGCCGGCGGACGTCTCCTCGTCGGCCTTATCAGATCCACGTCCTCCTCGTCCTTCGCACTGCCTCGGAATTACAGCACAGACAGGGAACGCCTCCATGGCGATTCCTTTCTCGTCCCCACAGGCGTCGAACACTTCGCCTTTCTTCTCTAAGTGCTCCAAGCACTCCTCGTCCTTCACGAGGTTCGGTAGGACACGTCCTCCACATGCGTCATTTCCCAAAATGACCTGTGCCTCCCTCGTGGGCATCGTCGCACAGACCCCCACTACTAGGGTTTGGCATCCATAAACCGAACTCAGGGTTACCTGGTGTAGGGGCATCTGCACTGGGCCTCCCACAGTGGTCACACTTGCCTCACCTACACAGGTATTCTCGTGACACTCAGGGAAAAGGGTTCTGCTCACCAGGGTAAATTCCGCCCCAGTATCTCTCAGCATCATTACCGGGATGGGGTCTGCGTCCCCCACCCTTACAGTTCCCTCACGCACGAATGGGTTAGCCTCCTTCTTCCTACGTACGGGTCCATCCCGCACTCCTTCGGCTAACTGGTCCTCTACCCGCACAAAAGCAACGTAACCCCGCTGCTTAGGACGTCTACATTCGCGCGCCATGTGTCCTATTAACCCGCAGTTGAAACAACGGATCCTTCTTCTTCCGCGGACTCCTCTTGCGCCTTCCAAAGACTCGTGCTCAGCATCTCCGGCCGTGACGATAACAAGATCTCTTGAGCTCTCCCTCGGTGACTTCTTCGGCGGTTCCACAGCACTCTTCTGTCCTCTGCTGTCTCCATTCGAGGGGTAGGACCTGGGAGAACTCGGTCCGTCCTCCATCCGTCCGACCTTCTATTATTCCTCCCATAACTGGAGAATGCGGGCGGTCGGTGCTGTCCCTCTCGACATGGACGTAAAGCTTCCTCTAGCATGTCTGCTCGATCGGCTGCGGCTCTCGGGTCCTTGATGTCCGCTTCCTTTACTCTCACCCTAATCTCGGGAGAGAGCACGGACATGAACTTTTCCATGACCATTAGCCTCTTGATCTGTTCAGCCGATCTTGCTCCTTCTGACTCCAGCCATTTCACGAATTTCCTTTCCATGTCCCTCGCCGTCTCCGCATACGATTTTCCTGGCGATCGGGTACATTCTCTAAACCTTTTCCTATAGCACTCCGGCGTCAGCTTGAACGAATGGAGCACGGCCCGTTTTACTGCATCATAGTTGGTACACTCCTGGAGGTCGAGCATGTTGTAAGCTTCACGAGCTTCACCAGTGAGCCTTCCTTGAACTAGCTCCGCCCACTCTGCCCTCGGCCACTTCTTCAACGTAGCGACCCTTTCGAAGTGCTCGAAGAAGCCCTCAGCCTCATTAGGCACGAAGACGGGCAAATCCCTCTCTCTCACTCGGCGGTCTTCCTGCTGTTGTGGTGGGGCAGTTGGAACTAGTCCTAGCTCAGCTCGTTTCAGCTCAATCTCCTTGTTCGCTTCAACCTCCTGCAGCTTCGTCCTAGCTTCTATTTCGCGCTCCTTCAGCTGTTTTCTCTCTGCTTCTTCTCGTTGCTGCTGTGCCTCTCGTTCTTCTCTGCGCAGCTGTGCTTGTGCCTCTCGTTCTTCTCTTTGCTGCTGTGCCTCTCGTTCTTCTCTGCGCAGCTGTGCTTCTCTTTCTTCTCGGCGCAGCTGTGCTTCTCTTTCTGCTTCCTCACGCTTCAGCTGTGCTTCTATCTGCAGCTTCATTATTTCTAGCTTGATACTGCGCCTGCTGCCACTGGATCCCCGGCTGCTGCCACCGGTACTCAAGTTCTCTCCTCCACTGGCAGGTGTCTGTGGCCGTTCCTCTCCTAAGGCTTCATCACGTGCCTTGAGCTGTGCCATGATCTCAAGTCTTCTCTCTCCCACTTTGGAAGCTCTCAACTTGATCCCAAAGTGGTCGGCGATCGTCTGCAGCTGTGCCTTGGTGCACTCCTCCAGTACCTGCTCGTCTCTCGTGTCTATAAACCTGGCTACTTTATCACCCTCCATCTTGTGACAATGAGTGAAAACCTAGGCCTGATATTTAATACCACAATTACCACCTTGATCTTGTTCTTTATCCTGGCAAGGTCGCCAATGTCGGGGTTTCACGGTGTTCTCGTTAGAGAAGGGTTAAAGCAACAGTAGACGGATCTCCTTTCCAGGTGGTTGCTCCAACCATAACCCTTACTCACCGTCGTTCGGCGGGTCTTCCCTCAATCCCTTAGGCTCCACTGCTGGCCTCGGAGAGTATCCCAGTCGATCTCACAACCGGCCTTTAGATTATGAGATGAGTGGGTGCACAGATCGTTCCCTCAATCTGTGGCCCTCCCGACACCGAACTCTTACATAGCCTTCAAGGTCGCCAACTGGTTTGTTTTTGGTGTCCAGTAACACTGCAGTGGTCAGGTGTAATTGTGGCAAGAGCCAAATCAAGTAATATAGTATCAGGCAGGTCACTCTACTTTATATCATAACACGGTCACAAGATAAATGGAGGGGATGATATCAAACACCAAAGAGTTTTGGTATTTTACTTAAAAAAACAACGAGAAATATATATGCATCAATGTATCAGAATTAATATATGACGATTGCTCCATTCATAGCATAATATTCTAGAGCGCACCATATGGCAACATCGGCACGTGTCACCTGTCAGAAATGCCAGCTGACCGGGCCCTCGCGATCGTGGGAAAGACTAGTACTTGTTTTCTAATTGTCACGATCACCGTTTATTTAACTTTTTCCAAAACACTATTCAACGTTCACATGGCTTACTTATGATTTCACTGGCCTCACGATCATCATCTTATTCACAATACTCTCACAGTGACCTTTCACTGTACCAAAAGATTACTCTACTCTTAATAATATTTACTGTGAATGCACTCGCTTGATCGCTGAACTTTTCTTTATATTTATACTTCCTCTTAAAGAGATATCACTGGCAAACACTTCACGTATATGATATTATTCAGCACACAATCATGTCATATATAAATCAGTAATCGAACTTCAGGCATATATATATCAATAGATCATAGAGATCAACACACAGGCATTTATATCGATAGATTATGGAGATCAACACACGGGCACTTATATCAATAGATTATAGAGATCAATCCACAGGCATTTATATCAATAGATTATAGAGATCAATCCACAGGCATTTATATTGATAGATTATAGAGATTAATCCTCAGGCATTTATATCAATAGATTATAGAGAACAATACACCAATATCTGGTTCACTACCAATATATATAATAATAATAATCACAGATCAATAATAGTAGTCACAGTAAATTCTCTGATGAATCTTGGTGCTTGCACACACCCACACATAGATATATATATGTAAATTGATACTGTGAGCGCTCTGGGTAGCCTCACCACATACTGTGCTCTCTGTGACTTAAACTCAAGTGAGACTTGCTCACGACATACAAAATATACTGACAAGAATATATATAGCTAACTAAAGGGGAAATGGGAGGGAACTGTAAACACCTACTTCACCTATCCTAGGATGACAGTTGGGTTGTAGCTCCTGGTCCAGGCTCTCGCCTCGTTCATCCAGAAACACAAGCCCACACCTTAGGATGTCGCGTCTCGCCGCTTCTGTACACAGCAGGTCCGTGCTTCTTTCCCTACAGTACGTCGCTGGGTTGAAGTCGGTCTCCTGGCCGTCAACTTTCCTCCCACTACGGCAGCCAGCCTACGTCTCGGCTGTCGTCGTACGTTTCCCAATTAGTCCTTGTCACTGTATTCCCAGAGTAACTGCCTCTCACCACTACGAAGTCACTGAAGTTATCAGCCGTCCCGGACGACACACGCACAGCACCCGACTTCAGAGCACTTGAAGCTCACAACACTGTCAATTCCCTCGTCGTCTAGATATAACGCTAGGTATTTGGGAAGACTTCTCGACGTGCTTGCATTCAACTGTTGACTCGTAGGGTTCCACGAAGGTGGGGTTACTGTCAAACTTGACAGGATCGTCGATCACACGTTCAACCTGGTTGACAAGACTGTCAACCTGGTTCCCTCACGGTGGGTGGCCCGGCCACTAAGCTGCCTCTTATACTGGTGAACTGCCAACGACGACACACGTCGATGCCCGGCCCACTTCTTGCAACGCACCTGTCCCCTGAGCACTTGTTGCTCAATATTCTGTCAATTCCTTAGCTGAGCCACTACTGGGTTGCAGGAAGACCTCACAGAGTGCGTGCCAACAACTGGAGACGCTTAAATCCACCGGAGTTCGGTAAATCCGTCACTCTGACAGGATGACCGATCGCGCGTCCTACCTCTCGGACGTGTCGTGAAAGACTGATGTCGCCTGGCGCCAACACGGGCGGACCCCCTATGCCTATGTGAAGTCACTTTTCCCAAAGTTGGTTTTCATTGGCTCCCAGTGCCATGTCGCTGACGGTGACCAATCTGGCGCCACTGACGTCACACAGTTTTGGCGGGAGAACAGACTTGCCAGCGCCATATTGGCTCCCTAAAGGGCCTATCCCACAGGACAAAATACTACATTTACGCAAATTTCTCGGCTCTTCGAGAATACTGTTCTCTCCCACACATGTTCACTTGTTGCCTGCAATGTAGAGAACGCTCGGGAATAGTGGACATGACTCTTACAGCAGGCGTGGGAGAATTAGAAGGGGGGGAACACCGTCACAGTAGTAATGCCCATCTTTGAATTCTTGCATTGGCATTAACTGGAATCTGCTTACCTCTGCCAAACAATCCTAGCAGGGGTTTATGGTCTGTTCTAGCAAGAAATTTCCTCCCCAACAGAAAATACCTCAGTATTTTTTACAGCATATACCAAAGCTAAGGCTTCTTTTTCTAACTGAGAATAATTCTGTTCCGCAGGAGATAATTTCTTGCTAGCAAAAGATACTACTTTATCCTGACCATCTACTTCCTGTAATAATACACACCCCACTCATACTGGGGAAGCATCTACCTCCAGTTTTAACAGGAGTCTACCTGTAAAATTAGTGAGCACTGGAGAATTGATCAATTCCTGCTTAATATTCCTGAATGCATTTTCCTCTCTTGCTGCCCACTTAAATCTAGCCCCTTTTTTCGACAATTCATACAAGG
Source organism: Procambarus virginalis (assembly GCA_020271785.1). NCBI lineage: Eukaryota > Metazoa > Arthropoda > Malacostraca > Decapoda > Cambaridae > Procambarus > Procambarus virginalis. Next base: position 10,595 of record WNGS01133858.1, read on the forward strand.
GTGCTAATTTTGTTGAAAAGTTCTTCACAAACTTACAAAAATATGTAGCCATCCCAACAAAAGACTGTATTTCCCCAACTGATGTTGGGACTGGGGCATCTATTATAGCCGCTACATTTTTGTGAGAAGGAGTAAAGCCCTTACATGAAATATGATACTCCAGGTATTCAATGGCTTTGGTCTTCAACGTTGTTTTTCCCTTTTTAATCTTCTAAACATGATACCTCCAACATCTGTAGTACTCAATCCCAACACCTAGCATACCCCTGCTCACCATGTTAAACCGAGTATACCACTGCTCACGATGTTAATCCGAGCACACCACTGCTCACCATGATAAACCTGCAATTATTATTGCTTACTATGTGAAACCGAGTAGGACCTACTACTCATAAATAATTTAGTTAGACTACGTGTTTGTTTAGTCTCTAGAGGGGCTATAGCACTGTACCTAACGTGTTCAACCTGAGCAGATCCAATGCTCAGGTTATGATCTTATTACTCCAGAGCAGCAGGACCAGCATGAAGTTCCTCATAAAACCACCCTCTCACACACATAACAGCCGTGTACTGGAACGAGTATAACTGCAAAGTGATATTTGGAACTTTGTTCCAGAAAGCGAATCTTTAACAACAACAACAAATTCCACAGTCAACGACCTTCAAGCAGCAGCTGGAGGACAAAGGATTGCCGAGTTCTCTCCATCAACGGACACGCTGCTCGGCAACTATTATTTCATTTCTGTTATATGTGGCCACAGTTAACATTTAGGCTAGTTGTCGTTAGGCCGTATATAAAATAACAAAATCCTGTACGTGTCTTCTCTAGCAGCTTATAATCTAAATAGGCGATTATATTCATTATTTCTGTAGAAGAAATTTACTGTGCTTGAACATAAATTGCACAGATATTTGCAGAAGATTTTTGCAGTGATCAACATACCTTTTAGGAAGATTTCCTTAATTTAGGATGTACTTCTATTTACCAATTATATAGAAGATTTCTACAATGTAATTGCCTTCCAGATCCGGGTCCACGTCAACGGAGATGCTAGGCTTCCCCACCTACACGTGCAACAATTTGCCCTATGCAACACGTCGTCGGTGGAGCGTGGCAACTGATTACACCACTCTAGTTTTACAGCTAAGCTGTTCATGTGTATCCGTAGTAATAAATCTGTAGTTATATTAGTGATCTCCCAAGGAGATCAATTATACTAACCCATTGATTTACCATATACTATTCAATATTCCAGTAGTATATTGAGGTACATTTACCTCTAATTATTAATATATAATCACCCTTATTTACTTTCATAATTCATTTACTCTGGCGAAGAACCAGCGCCAGAATAATGCTAGGGATGCACTAATCTTTTAGCATGTAACCCCCAATTTGACTCATAATACAGTCATTGTAATATTCATTGTAATATTAATTTAAACATCCACAGGGCACCAGTTAACGGAGTAAAATATTTAACCACATGCTCTACCCTTTGTTTTCCACTTTTTCTCAAAAAGTGGTGGTCTTTCGTAGCTATCGAAATAGTATCAATTTATATAATTTACATGAGTCAAGGTTTCCCACAACTCCTCAACGTGGGGTCACCAAAGCTGAGCTTCATAACTTGATTCTTGACCACCTTGCAGACCATGATATTTTACGGGCTCACCATAGCCCGTGCTACATGAACACTTCGTTCTGAGTAGCTAAATCTAAAACAACACAACAACTTTGATCTTATTACTGCAGAACAGCAGGACCAACATGGAGTTGCTCATAAAACCACCCTCTCTCACAAACATGAAATTAAAGATCGAGTTAGCCCAACTAAATGCTGCTGCCGATGTACACAAATGGGAAATGAGACGACAAGATGCTGAATTAGCCTGTGAACGTCAAGAACAAGAAGCTACACTACAGCGAGAGCGTGAACAAGAACAATTCCGGCTCTATGCACAAAATGCTGAATTAGAACGTGCACGTGAACAAGAATGACTACAGATCCTACAACAAAAAGCTGACCTGCAACGTCAACGTCAAGAACAACAAGCTGAACTACAACGTCAACAAGCTGACCTGCAATATCAACGTCAAGAACATGAAGCCGTTCTACAACGTCGAAGAGAAGTAGTAAGACTGAAAAGCTTAGCTCAAGAGATTCATCTCAAGAAACAGCAAAAGGAGGATGGAGTTGTCCACACATTATGCTGGGAACAAGGTTGATCAGACACCGCGCTCGAGTTCAGACGTCAAGAGTTGGAACTTTTAAGTACCCACATCTCTCAATGCCGTGAAACAGAAGCCAACTTATCGGTACGTTTAAAGCCTACAGATTGTACTAAACTGATTCCGCCTTTCGTAGGGGCAGAAGTAGATTAATTTTTTGTGTTTTTCGAGGCCTTGGTCACCAAGTTACACTGGTTTAGGAATCAATGGTTTATACTTCTCATGCCCAGGTTTATACTCTCTCATTAAACTACGGTTTAATTCCTAAATCTTTTGACTCAGGTTACAGTAAACCATCTTGGTCCAGTCAAGCTTCAACGAACGTAAGTCGTAAAGACACTAACTATGCAATTTACTCTCGTTACTGTAAGACCTTTGGACTGACCTTACTGACTAGTGTCCAAATTCTAAGTGTAAATTCACCACTACTGGTTCAAATTAGCCAAAACCTCAACCCAATATGTCTACCAAGCCTGTGCTACATGTAAATGTAGTACAACCAACCAACCTTAACCAACAGTGGAGATTTCGAGGGTTAAGAGCCCAATATGCATCTTGAGGTACACAGCTTCGCTGCAGTCTATTCTATTAAAAGCAGCTGCACCTTAAGTCACCTACACTGGAGAAACCGTCCTGGTCACTGACCTCTCACTGGACAACGACTTGGCCAACCATCAAGATTCCACCAATTTTATCATCTGCGACATAACCCAGGTATGTGACTCAGCCACGGAAGAAGATCCCGCTATGACTTTTGCGGCAGAAGAAGAGGTAACCGTGACAGAAGAATCAGCAGACATCTCCCAGCCGGCTCTAGTGACTACCCGTGCTCAAGCCGCTCAACCACCACAAGTAGCAGCAGCTGTCCCTCAAGACGTGCGAGGCCTCCCATCGAATTTCAACCAGTTGGATTTCTGTAAGTTACAACAAGCAGATTTGTCACTAACCCCTCTTTTCTAACAAGAACAGATTAAGACTGATGCCATTTCAGGATTTTATATAGACACTAACCAATTATTGTAGCTGAAATACAGACCCAGTAAACTTAAGGCAGAGGATTACTGGGCTGACGTGAATCAACTAGTGGTTCCAACATCTCTAAGAAAGAAGATGATATCTTCAGCTCATGGCCCAATGTCTCATTATGGAATCCATAAAATTTATATTGCCCTTTTACAAGACATTTTTGGCCAGGCATGCCCGAGATATCATGACATATGTTAGTAATTGTCATACCTGTCAAATGGCAGGAAAACCAAATGTAGGTATTCCTAAGGCACCACTTATCACTATTTATGTGCCTTCTGAACCTTTAACTAGACAACATGCAGGCAACATGTACATCATCTCTATAATGTATCCAACCACCAGGTTCCCAATAGCAGTTCCCGTCAAGAACATTACAGCTGCTACAGTTGTCAAGCACCTTTTGAAGATCTTCACTCAGTATGGTTTCCCGAAGGAGATTATAAAGTGACTGTGGAACTAATTTCACCAGTGAGTTGTTTAAGAAAACCCTTCAGGAATTTAAGATCACCCAAGTCTTGTCCAGTCCATATCATCCTGCTTTACAGGGATCTCTAGAACGTAGCCATCAAACTATTAAGTCTCTATTAAAGAAATTTGTATTGATGCTGAGAAGGATTTGGATAAGCAATTAGATCTCCTTATGTGCATTTTCAAAAGTCTTCCTAATGCGTTCCTTGGAGTATCTCCTGACGAGATGTTCTACGGTCGTAAGTGCCGAGGTCCTCTCAAAGCTTATAGAGATTCCTTGACGTCAACCACCTTCAGTGATTCCCTTAATGTGCCCCAGTTTCTTAAAAACTTAAACAATTACATAAATTTCCTAGTGCTAATTTACTTACCTCCTAACAAAAGATGAAAGCACACTTTGACAAGAAAACTAAGGTAAGAAAGTTTAATGTAGAAGACTTCGTTCTAGCTTATTTTCCTGGTGTTGACTTTTTGATGAGCAGTGCCTCGCTGATGTCGAGCCTCCTACTAACGATTGATGATTTCTGTGTTGTTTGTTAAGATTTCTCTAGTGATGGGCTCATCATCTCAAGCCTCACAGCAACTGGCTGTGTAGTGGATTTGATGTAGTGGGTTAAAGGTGTACCTGTTATGCCAGGTGCTATGAGGGTTTTGTGCTGGCTAGGGTTAGAGTCTC